>CM071928.1:74612724-75159000 GCA_016081115.2 Rehmannia glutinosa
CACATTGATGTAGAAATCATTGGCAAAAAAGCAAGAACAAATGGTCTCCATCTCCATGAGTCTCCTGACAGTGCTTCGACACCTTCTCATCTTCTCCATGAACAAACGGTGGGGCTTGGCAAGTTTAGCCAACCCTGCCGATCTCCATGAATCTTCTCAGTTGGAATTGTCGAGGGCTTGGGAACCCTCGAACAATTTAAGAGCTTCGCGAGTTTACTCGCCTAAAGTCTCCCCACTTGATATTTTTATGCGAGACAAAATGCGCACAGTCCATAATCGACAAACTCAAATCAGATCTTGGTTACCATGGTATCGTTGTTGATTTTGTGGGACGAGTGGAGGATTGGCCTTGTTGTGGCGTAAAAATATTCAAGTGTCTCTCCGTATCTTCTCTACTCGTTTTATTGATGTTGATGTTTCTTACCAAAACTCTACCTTTCGCGTCACGGGTGTCTACGGGGAGTCGGATATCTCTCAACGCCGGAATTTCTGGAACTTGTTCAAGCATTTGAAAACTCATTCCTTTACTCCTTGGCTTTGTCGGGGGATTTTAATGAGGTCCTCTTACAATCCGAATTCCATGGTCGAGGGCTACGTGCGAATGGCAAATTCAGAATTTCCGAGAAGCCCTCCAACATTGCGCACTTTCAGACATGGGGTACTCTGGCTCCCAGTTCACATGGCACCGTCTTTTGACCCACCCCTACACCCAAAAAGCCCGTCTTGACCGCTGCGTGGGTAATGATGCTCTCCGATCTCTCTTCCCCCGACACATGATCGAGCATTTAAACTCCATATCCTCGGACCACCATGCTATCTTCGTCACATTGCACCATACACCGGCCCGGCCCAAGCTCTCTCGTAGAAAAAAAATCCGTTTCGCCGAGGCTTATGGATTAAATCTAAAGATTGTGAGAAAGTGATTCGGAAAGTTGGAACTCAAGTCTGGACTCTTTGAATGATAAAATCCAAAATTGCTCTATTGGCCTTCTTCATTGGAGCAGAAAATCAGTTGGCGACTTGGATAAAAAAATTAAGGAGATTAAAAAATGTATCGAGAAGCTACAACAGGGGCGTATTACAGAAGATGTGAACACTCGGATACATGAGCTAAAAATGTTGTATGATCTCCTTCTCGAGCAAAATAACCTAAAATGGAAGCAGCGAGCTAAACAACATTGGTACAAGGAGGGCGACCGCAACACCAACTTTTTCCACAACTTCGCTTCCAAACGTCGTGAAACCAACCGCATTGAGCAATTAAAAGATCCTTATGGTTGCCTCAAAACCGATGACGCTTCACTTGAGAAAATCATCGTGGACTACTTCGAAGATATTTTCTCCTCATCCAACCCCCCTCCAGCTGACATCCAATCCGCTATTCGAAGAGTTAGACCGCGGGTTTTGGCAGCCATGAACGACCAGCTTGACCAACCTTTCAGAGCAGACGAGGTCCTTGCACCCCTTCAAATCACCTGGCCCGGATGGCCTAAGCCCGGTATTTTTTCAAAAGTTCTGGCACATTGTTGGTAACGATGTCACTAATGTTGTGTTAAAATTTCTGAATCACAATGATATGTCTCCTATCTCGAATTTCACTCACATTGTGCTTATACCCAAGACTAAAAATGCGATATGAGGACCCGGTTTCGTCTATTAGTCCGTGTAATGTCATCTATAAATTAGCCTCTAAATGCATTGCAAATAGGATTCAACGTTTTCTCCCGATATTATTTACGAGTCTCGATCTGCTTTTATTCCCTAAGGCTAATCACGAGATAACATTCTTATTGCCTATGAAACACATCATTTTATGAAAGCAAAGACGAAAGGAAAACTGGGTCTTATGTCTATTAAACTGGATATGAGTAAAGCTTTTGATAGAGTAGAATGGGATTTTCTCCTCGCCGTTATGAAATCACTTGGCTTTTCAAATTTTATCACCAATCTGATTTACATGTGCATTTCATCTTCTTCTTTCTCATTTCTACTTAATAACAAAGAATTCGGCCGCCTAACTCCCCGTAGAGGTATTCGCCAAGGCGACCCTCTTTCCCCTTGTTTATTTTTTGTGCGGAGGTTTTTTCTTGTCTTCTCCAGGACCTGGAGATTACAGGTAAGATACACGGGATCGCGGCGTGCAAAAATGGTCCACGTATTTCCCATATTTTCTTCGCCGACGACACTCTTCTTTTTGGACATGCGACAGTCACGGAAGCAAAACACCTGCTATATGCAATCCGTTTATATGAAAAGATCTCGGGGCAGAAAATCAATATTGAAAAATCTGGAGTTTATTTCAAACAATCGCAATCCAACCAATATTTCCTCGATTCTTCATATTTTAAGAATGCCCCAAGTCGCAAGTCATGGCAAGTATTTAGGCCTGCCTTCAGTTGTGGGAAAGAGCAAAAGAGAGGTTTTCGCTAGCATTAAAGACAAAATTTGGATGAAACTACAAGGATGGAGAGAACGCCATTTGTCTCAAGCCGGGAAAGAAGTTTTAATCAAGTCAGTCATCCAAGCTTTTCCTACATTTGCCATGTCATGTTTTAAGCTTCCAGACATGTTGCTCGATGATATCCAGAAGCTTGTCGCGGCCTACTGGTGGGGAGATGGTACGACTGTAAGAAAATGCATTGAACCTCTTGGAACAAACTTTCTATCAGCAAATCCAGCGGAGGACTTGGTTTTAAGAATTATCGTGCTTTCAATATGGCCATGCTCAGTAAGCAAGCATGGAGAATCCTCACAAACCCGTCATCACTTCTTGCTAGAGTTTTTAGAGCTAAATACTTCCCGCACGGAGATTTCATGCATGCTACTTTAGGATCGCGCCCATCGTGGTCTTGGAGAAGCATTCTTGACAGTCGCTCTTTAATCCAACTCGGTGCACGCCGTCTTATTCGATCGGGAAATTCCACGAAGTTATGGAGTGATCCTTGGATTCCACGCTCTTCCGATTTCTTGCCCAGAACCTCTCCCAACACCCTCACCCACTCTGCCAGAGCTTCAGCCCTTATCAACCAGTCTACTTGTCAATGGGATGAAAACCTTGTACGCGACATCTTCTCCCCCGCTGAAGCAGCGGACATCCTCGCTATCTCCCTACCACCGTCCCCAGCTCCGGATCTTTGGTGTTGGCACCACACCAAGAATGGGAAACACTCAGTTCGCTCAGCGTACCATGTCATGCTCGGGTCGACTTTATCTCCCCTTCAGGAAATTACCAATGCCAGCTCAAGTTCGGGCATCAATCCGGTTTGGAAGACCCTTTGGAAGATTAACGTCCCCTCCCGTATCAAGCTCTTTCTTTGTAAATGTTGCACATCCACCATTGCTACATCAGACAATCTTGCACGCAGGGGTATTATCAACTCAACCGTGTCCACTTTGCTTAGAAGGAGAACTTTGCTACCCACACGTTTTTTCTGCCTGTTCGCAACATGTATATGGCAAATCATTGGCTCTACCACTTCCTGCACAATTCGAGTAGCCTTCGTGGCGTCTTTGGATCCAGGAAATTATCTCCTCCCCCGCCGATGCGCCCATTGAGCTCATATCCGTCATCTGCTCCCTTATTTGGTTCTATAGAAACCGCAGCAAATTTGACAAGATTACCCCGGACCCCCATTCGGTTGTCCTCACGGCCCATTGCATGGTTAAAGATTTCCAGGAGGCTTTTTCATGGCCCGATCGACCATCCCCCCTATTAGCCTCTCATCCACTACTTGGCTCGAATTCTCACGGGCCCAGTATTTATTTTGATGGTTCTATTTCCCAAGCTAATCGATGCGCTGGAATCGGAGTGGTCTACATGAACGTTAAAGGCGAGTTTGTTTCGGTCTTTCTAAAAAATTCCCTGGTGTTTCGAACCCCGAAGAAGCCGAGTACTTAGCTTTAAAAGAATCGATGTTGCTCGCAAGAAGCTTAGACCTGCAGAACATCTCTTTCTATGGCGATGTTGCTGCTGTAATTCTCGCGGCCTGTGATGAAGCTACCTGTCCCGCCCAATGTCTCAACACTTATGAGGATATCAAACGTCTGAAGCAATCTTTTAATATTGTTGAGTTTTTTTGGATACGTAGAACGTCGAACACTGTCGCTCATGAGTTTGCTTTTCTTGCTAAGAATATGATTGCGCTAGAGCGCAAATGGGATTCCCTTCCCCCCTCCCTTGTTCATTCGCAGCTGGACGATTTCCAGCAATATTAATCGAGTTTCCGTTATCAAAAAAAAAAAAAAAACTAAAAGACATTAACCACAAGATCACATTGTTTACCCATCAATGGCTGATACAACATACAAGAACTGGAATGCAGCACCAATAACAAATGCAACACCCCCAAAAAACTACCCACAAGATTCTGCAATCCAACACGTAAAAAGAAAACCAAAATTTTCACTTACATAATTATTCATATTTGTTAGTCCAGCAAGAGTTCTATGCACATAAAAGATTCAAAATATTACAGATGCGCTCATTACATTCACCAATGTTTAAATCACAGGTTACTATTATAAATTATATTTTACAAGTTAAAATCTACCATAATTATCTTCACTCCCCAACACAAAAGAAAGTAAAGGATGAGATAAAAGAAAAACTGGGATCTGAGAGGACCGAGGACCACCAGCGCACTAACATTGATAATCCAAACTCTGGAACATCTTAAAATATACTAATAACACCAAAAAGATTATGTTTTCCATACTAAAATCCAATCATTAAGAAAATAATTGTTGGAGACCAGGAATACATGATAATGTTATTCCTCAATTAACACAAAATCATCTTCTTAGTAAAAATGCTATTAGTATATTCAATTCTTGATTCCAGAATTACAATGGTACAAAAATCCATGAAACAGAGGATGCCTGAACCAAGTGTTGGGAAATATTATAGATATTTCCGGGTGAATGAGAAATTGTTGGCAAAAGGTGTGACTGTTCATTGAAACTATTTGGATTGAAAAGGTTATCCGAATAGTTGTGTTGTTTCGTTTGAAACCAATGGACGTGTTTGTTCGAATAAATGGACATGTCTGTTCGAACGGTTGTGTTGTTTCACTTGTGACTTTTGGTAATCTATATATATCTCAAGAATCTGCAGATTATTTATAAGCAATTTTGCATACATTCATAAGCATATTTTCTGCCAAAATTTTTCGATAATAAAGAGAGTACAAAACATTCGAAGTTCGCCGTCTCTTGTTGTTTGGAGTGCTACTACAGTAAGAGGAGACCGTTGTATGGGAGACGTTTGTTATTCAACCGTGGGCACCGTAGCGGGGCAATTCGTCTTAAAGACATAGAGTCAAACTCTAGTCTCGGTCTAATTTTCTGCATTTTGTATAATTTCGTTTTCGGGAATGCAAGTAAGTTTACTGATTTAATTTTGGAATATAATATCGCACGTGATAAATCCCCAACAATTTAAGACGAAGTTTCATCCGCTTGAGTGCGTATATATTCCACTCGTACGTGCATGTTTCTGATTTTGCTTTGGACAATGGGTATACAGATTGTTCCATAGTGCTTATAACATGATTTTGATATTTGAAAAGTGCACTGCAGTTGTACACTTATCTGATTGACATATGTCTGATGTATATTTCTGATTAATACTTGAATTTGAATGATTTCTGTTTCATACTAATTATTAAAAATCTTGGTTTCTTATACAAGTATGATTTATGAGTATTATTTGTATATGAAAAGTCGATTTATCAATCTTAATGTTCCAGAAATCTATGCATGATAGATTTGTAATCTTCAGTTTATTTAAGAAGATTTATTTCTTTCTGGACTAGGCATTTGAAGTTATTAATGCATGTGAAATTCAAAACAGAACTTTGAAATTGTCAGTAGATATCGTCTGACATTTTGTATGAAAAAAATGAATATGAATTTTGAGTCTTGATTTGTATATTAAATCTATTTGGTTTTATTATCCAAACTTGATTGCGATTCAGATTAAACTAATTTTGTGTATGAATATTGATGGCAGTCTATGCTTCTCATTTTGATTCGGTCAATGCATGAAATGATTTTGAGTTTTTTTTCTTTTTAAAAAAAATCTGGAATTTTGAGATGCATGTCAGTGAATTTTTGGAACTCCATCACAGTTAATATATGTAATTGTTTTTATGGATTGAGAGAAAGATTTCTATGTTTCGGTTATGTGGTTTGATAATCGACAAAATATGAGGATTATGGCTTTCTTTTGAATTTCAATTACCGGTTTTGCAACAAAGGATTGAGAAAAATCTGGAACTTTGGAGATTATGTTCTCTGTTCCTTTTTGGAAAAGGAAATTGAAATCAGAACCCACAAAACCAGAATACAATCTGGCACTCCGCACGACCCTCGAACCACCGGGCGCGGCGGCGCAAGCCAATAGATTGGGCGACGCAGACGGTGACGTGGTTGATGGCGGCAGACGCAAGTCAGCGGGTTGAGGTGGCGGCTTGCAACAAATCATGACGGGGATTTGCGCTCGTCGCATCTGTGGGAGACCATTGCAGCGGCCAGCCGTCTGCCGCTGTTGTTCACCGGCAAATGATGCCCTGTGCGTTGGGCCCGATCGGCGGTGGTGTTGGTGTGTTTTGATGAAGATGGCTTTTATGTCCAATTTGTTTTGCATTTAGGGCCTATATGCTATTTCAACAAATTGCGGGTTTGATTTAGTACAACTGCAGATTTTGGATATATTATGTGACTATGTTGAATGTTGAAACATTTGTTAAAGTTGTTGGTCCTGTTATGTTTGATTAAAATATTTGTTTTACGATAATGTTTCCAAAAATTCGAAGCTTGTGCATGTTAAATTATTTTTATACCATTAGAATATCTCATAGACATATACAAATTCATGAGAATATTAAGTTGGCTTTCAAAGTTGAAATTTGAGTCTTGATTAGTATATTGATTCTGTTTGCAATTTTTATTCACACTTGATTGCAATTGAGATTGAATTAAAAAAAAAAACTTTGAATTTTGGTTCAGAAACATATTATTATGTCATTTGAATATTTGTTATATTATATTGATGCTCAATTTTGTCAAGACGATTTTATGACAAACTCATATGCATATTAGAAATGCGATTGGAATTGATAACTGAAATATGAGTACAATTTTTTGTGAAACAAATTATTATTTTACCTCACGGTGTTGAGTTTTGGCTTATTAAAGCCTGCGTGGTTATATCCAATTCAAAAGAGAACAGAAAATGATTCTAATGTGGGGAAAGGTTATCTCTTTTAGAATTAATTCACAGTGATATCTGTGATTTGAATTTGTGCAAACGAAATGTGGTAAAAAGTATTTTATCACTTTTACAGACTTGATACATTAACATGGATGTCATAACAAAATTGGTGAATATGAAATTATTACCAAATGTTAAATTGGATTCACAATATAAATTGGGATTCCATGTTGGGATACTGCGATAGCCAATCAGCTATAGGCTGGGTACAAAGTGCCAACTTGAGTGCCATGACATCTTGGGTGTCATAACACATAGCAAAATATGTCAATGAAGGCATGAGCAAATCTAAATGCCCTTGTGTGAGGCATATGATCAAGTACGAGGGAGCATATGGAAAGTTAACTCTACCCAAAATTTGGTGAATTGATGCAACTGAGTCCTTTAGCCCTTCCGGAAAATTCTTTGGAATTTTGCCTAGGCAATTGGATTTTTTGCCAGTTGGCGATCCAATCACGGTTGACCTTGTGAGAAATAACAATTATTTAATTAATAATTCTCAAAGTTGACATTGTTGCACAATGTGGGGTGGATGAGTTATGCCTCAAATGTGGGGGTGTTTGGTAAATATAAATTTACCTCAGTCTTGACAAAGACTTACCCCAATAACTGCGGAGTCAAAGAAATACAAGTTTTTTTGAGAGGTATCCTTGTATTTCTTTGAGATGTATCCTTAGAAAAAAAAAAGGATATGAGTCAATTGACATTGCCATGGCTGATTGATAGCTAAAAGGGGTCACTGTGATTTCTCTTAAAGATGTGCATCTTTTAGTGTACTATTTAGTGTTGCAACAAATGCGCAGGTATAGAAAAAGGATATAAAGGCTAACCTTATCAAGGTAGGCCCAAAATGGATTGTTGTACCGAACTGGAAGAGAACATGTACAACTATAAAATTATTATATAGATAATGACAAGTTTGACAAACGATAAAGTCAAACGAATCTCTACTTAAAAAGAGATGACATATTGATAATAGTCTATATGAGCTTAAGGTGTTATAAAGCCTCATTGACATTGAAGGGATTGAAAGTCCACCGTTGGCATTTATGTCGATTTGAAGTGGTTACACATACTCAGGGATTATATGCTCAAATATGTAAAGATATTGATCTCAATCTTGCGCGCAATTGAAGTGGAGATCAAATACTAATTATCGAAAGGAATGGGATTGAAGCCTATTACGCATGAATCTTTGTAATGGTAACCCAACCATGATGACTGGAGATCCCAAGAACTTGGTTCAATGGGACAACTAAGTTATGAAGATTCAGTTAAGCACTTAGGATATAATTCCTACCCATTCCTATGATTAAAGTGCTTTTTGCAGAAGTATGTAATGTTAAGATTAACTTTTAATGATTCCTATAGCTTGGTTAAATAAGTGGAGTATGACAGAATACTCTTAATAGGAGGTCACCTACGTAAGTATGAAGTGGGGCCGCTTCTATGAGAATTTTGAGGCTTGAATTCTCTAAAACACTTATGGAACCCAAGGTTGTTCAGGGCCAAAATGAACACAACCATGAGAACTGGAAATGTTAGGGAGGTTATTATGTGGGTATTGTTGTCTTGGTTTACGCCAACGGCTGAACAGTTCAAGACATCATGTTCACTGATTAGCCAAGTAAACCTGATAGTACTCTACTAGGGAAGGTTCAAAGCCAGAAGGGTAATTTGCTTAAACATAGTAAAAATGATTTGAAATTGTGTAAATATGGTGAAAATGTAGTAGGTTGTGTATATACTCGGTGGCGCGGAAGGAATGTGCGCCTGAAATATTGGTGGCACAGAAACTATCTGCGCCAAAGTAATTTTTTTTTCTAAATTTTCAATGGCTGGCGCTGATCCAATGTGCGCCAGCCTTATTAAATAAAAGAAAAGCCGAAACGATGATGTCATGGGGCTTTTGGCGCACCTGTAAGGTGTGCCAGCCCTTCAAATTAAAAAACAAATGCACATATTTTATCTTTTTTGAACTCCATCTTGTTATATCAACATACTTTATTTATTTTAATTTATTATGGACCCAATACATTTTTGAACTACCTCTTTTTTACTTTTTGAGCAACAGCCAAGCAAATGGCCCTGCGCCATTACCTTCCCAATCAAAACAATCATCACTCATTTCAATTTTAATTTATTATGGACCCCGCTGATGGCAAAAATTGTAATGCCTGAAAACCAGTATAAAAAAAACGAAAATCTCGTGAGGGTGCGATTGGATATTTTTTTGTAAAATTTACAATATGTGCCACCGCCCCCGTTTATTGCATCGGTTAATAAGGCAACCGGTGTAGAATGTCCGCTTTTACATTTGTTGTCTAGAAAACCGATGTAAACATGTTTAAAAAAAGCTATTATGCCCCCGCGTTTTATTTTACATCGGTTATTTAATAACCGATCTAAATTCACGTTGTTAAATCCATTTTTTGTACTAGTGTAAAAATTAAGACAAAACAGTATAAAAACAATACAGGAATAAAAGAGCCAAAAATAGGTAAAAAGTTACATTGAAACATCGAATACAATACAGAAATAATAAAGATATATTAAAACAACATTAAAAACAAGGGAAAAATGCAAAATAGTCATGTATCTATAGGAGTGTTGCAATATAGTCCTGTAACTTTTGAAATTATAATTTTAGCCCTGTATGTTTTGCTTCTTTTATAATTTTGGTCCCTTAAGTTTTAAATTTGTGCAATTCTGATCCTATAATTATTAAGTTGATGCAAATTTGGTCATAAGAGCTATTTCAAATTTTCAATTATTCCCAAAATACCCTTTTGATAGCCAAAATAATCAATATACCTAAGATCAAGTTTAAAATGGTTTCACAACCTATATTTTATTTAATTGAGTAGAATTTATTTATTATTTATACTATAGATTGCCTAATGATGGAATCATTTCAAATTTATGAATCTAGATCAAAATTCATGATACGAATTCAACATGTATTATTTCTTAATTGTCAAAATACAAAAAACACATACAAACATGCCAAAATTATTTATTTTTAATAATAGGACCGAAATTACCACAACTAAAAAATAAAAGACTAAAATTGTCAAATCCTAAAAATTACATAATTAAAATTTTTACTTTTGCTAAGGGGTAAAATTATCACAGGACTAAAATTGCAACTTTAAAAGTTACAGGACTAAATTTGCAACACCTCTATAGATATAGGACCAATTTTGCAATTTTACCTTAAAAACAATATAGAAAAACAATATAGGACTATTATTTCTTAATTGTCAAAATACAAAAAACACATACAAACATGCCAAAATTATTTATTTTTAATAATAGGACCGAAATTACCACAACTAAAAAATAAAAGACTAAAATTGTCAAATCCTAAAAATTACATAATTAAAATTTTTACTTTTGCTAAGGGGTAAAATTATCACATGACTAAAATTGCAACTTTAAAAGTTACAGGACTAAATTTGCAACACCTCTATAGATATAGGACCAATTTTGCAATTTTACCTTAAAAACAATATAGAAGCAACCCAAAAACAATATATAAAACAACATATGAACAAAAAAGAGCGTAAAAATTAGGTAAAAGTTGCTTCGAAACATCGAAACAACATGGAAACAACCAAGAAACAAAATAAACAATATAGAAACAAGTACGGAACATTAAAAATATCATAGAAAACAATCCACGAACAAAAAATCGAAAAAAAACGTAAAAATTATTGTCTAAAAAAACCGCAGGAGCGTAAAAATGTCCAAAAATTAAAAGAGACGAGGGCGTATTCATGACTTTTCTTCCGGAATGTTGGATATTTTGGAATAAACTCTATTAATAATTAATAAATAGTGTAGCCTACCATTATTTTTTTGGGCCAATCCAAATTAATATTTGGATCAATACTTGAATATTATTCGTCAAATCTAATTAACATGTTAATTTCATAAGTTTTAAAATACTTTCATTAATAATAATTTCTTGCGATTTTATATTTTCAATGAATTTTGCTGGAGGGCTTTTCTATAGGCCTGGGGCATTCACAAAGTTTAATTACCAAAACATTATATAATTCTATGTATTGAAGATTCTCAGTATCAGGTGAAACTTTTTTTTGTCATAAATCAAATAAATAGTTGTATTATTTCGAATGTACTAACGAATGCAAACTACTTTTGTTAAAGCCAAATTAAATCACTGCCTGCTAGCTTGGCACATGCAATTTTAAGTAATTAACCTAGTTCCGTTATTGAAGATGTATTAAAAGGTAATACTGTAAGAAGGAAGTTACAAATTATTTGAATTACCACTATACATATATATGTGTAGTATACGTACCCAAATTTGTGGCCGGCTCACAAGACAGAGAGTGTGGAATATGTTATTATAATAAAAAAAAAAGATAGCTTTAGTTTAGTCATTTCTCTAGTTTCAATAAAATTTTAACCCATAAACTGATAACTCATTCAAAAAAATTTACCTTTTATTGCTTAGTTATTCTAGCATTCGGACCTGCATTAATATACTATTGCAATTTGGGATGCATATTTAGGAGTACCATTAGAGTCGTCAATATCTAGAATAAACATAAATTGATAATGGCGCGTTACATTTGACTTTATTTGGGTATAATTGATGAATGATGAAATATACATACCAATTAGTAGTAGTTTATGATGTTTATATTTTCCTAATTCTACACATTTTACAGTATTTTTTTTTTTTGAATTTTCGTGATAATTTGTTAGACTAATAATCACCTATATGTTGTGATAAACAAGAAAAATACAGAATTAAAAGGGACTATTAATATCAACCACGTAACAAAAGCTCAATGTCGACCAAAACAATCATCTAGTACTAGAAAATTCATGTCGTTACAATATATATAATCATCTGATAAAAGAGATATTGTCTGATATATATTAATTCTTTATTGTAATATAATTCTGATTACATGTACGAGTGTAAATGAGTCAAGTCGAGTTGAACATATAGTACAATTCAAGCTAGTTTGAATTTTAATAGAACTTTAAAAATTGTATTTGAGCTTGGTATTATTAATTGAATCGAGCTCGAACGAGCTTTAGTCGAGCTCGAGTAATTTGATTCACATATTTATTCTTTTTTATACTAATCGAGTCGAACTCGAGTCGAAATTTACATCTTGCCAAAATACATGTCATTTTCAAAATGATGATGCCTCAAATGAAGGGGAAAAAAAGGAAATGACGTGGAATATTTCATTTCATTTCATTTGTCTAAACTAACAATCTAAGTACCGAATAATGCTGTAGAATCACAAAGGCAAGTCATGAATTCCAGAGCCGGTCCTAGGATTTGAGAGCAAAAAAAAAAAAAAAAGGGCCTTTTTGTTTATATAAAATATTAAAAAATAACAAAAATAATATTGCAAATATAATTTTGTTGTATAAAATAAGATTGAGAAAAATTTCATGCTCCAAATTTACTATTTCGGTCACATCAAATAAAGTTAAAAAAAGATCGTTCAATATAATTTACCATAGAGAAAAAACAAAGAAAAAAACTATTAATGAATTAGCTATAAAAAAAAATTGATCTTCTAGCATTTTTAATGCAAGTCATCAACCAATCTTTCATAATTAATTTTTTCTTCTAGAAATTCACTCTCAATTGAAATCAAAGACGATGCAAAGTTAAAGTGATTTTTTTATATTATTTTGCAAACTTAAATCATACCATGATTCAAAGACAACCAAAGTTCGCTTTTACTTTGTTTTTTATTTTGGGAAAAACAAAAAAGATAAATTATAGATAGAAAAAGGGGGGGAAATAACTTTAATTTGCAATTGTCTAGACCCAAACACAAGACTTTCAGAATTAAAATAAAGCCTAAGACACTTTGCCACCTTACTTTTTTGTTATTTATCTCATCCTTTTATAAATATATAACTAATATATAAAACTTCAGGGCGGTTACCTCAGGGGAACCATGTGTGGCGGCATCACTTGCGGCACCCCTAAAGAATTCTAACTATCAAATCTTGAGTTTTTAACTGATTTACAAATAAAGAAAACACAACAAATAGAACTCTATTTCCAACTAGATTTTTTAAATGGGCCGGATTGGGCTAACCCCGTTCTAGCCTTATGCGAGTTCCCGATTCAGCCCACCGTCTTCAGAAGGGCCGAGATGTGCCCAGCTCAACCCACTAGCCCGCCACTAGTGGGCGATCCCGGGCTTCACGAGGTGTGTTAGGAATTTTATTGTTTAGATTTTGATGAATGCCATGTAAAACTTAGAATAGAAAGTTGGCACCCCAATTCTTGTTGTAAAATGCATTGTAATGAATAGAGTGCCAAGCCGAGTCAAGACAAACTACGCCCTAACATGCAAGAAGACAATCAAGATCGGAAGGAAGACTCTGTTGTGAGAGACAATGAGTATGGCAAAGAAGAGTAGACGAACTCTATCAAGAAGCGGTGAGATGCAAAACAGTGGAGCATCACCAAGTCAACTCAACAAAAGCCAAGTCTCAAGTTGAAGTGACGAAAGAGTCATCCATGATTGGAAGTCGACTCTAAGTCACCTGGGAAAGCAAGGAAATGCGGTCAAGTCAAGATAATCAGAAAGAACCGCATTTAAATCAAGAGATTTACTTAAACAAGTAATATCTCCATACCACCTTTCTTGGAGTGCTCACCCCGGAAGCGTGCAAAAGGAATGAACCAATGGGAAGCACTACATCGTGTCGAACTCGAAAAGGTGAAACAACAATTCATACGAGGAAACAAAGAATTCCAAGAATCGCAAGCCAACGATCGCAAAGTGACTTTCAAAAATAAGCCTATCTCTTCAACGGGCAAATTTTTGAAAGTTCACTATAAAAGGCCGAGGAGTTTGTTTGAGAGAGATGATGAATGAATGACACACACGTGAGATATACAAGCACATTAGAAAAATCAAACAATCTCAATCCTCAAGCCTACATTACGAAGTACATCAATCCAACACTCACCCGTGAAGGAAAGAGAACTTCAATCGGTTGAAGAGGAAAATACTGAAAACAAGGGGTCTACATTCCGGAAGGATTGTAGAAAGGTTCTAGGTTGAACCAAGTCTTAAGCTTTTGGAGGGCTTCGTGATCAAATCCAAAGAGCTTGAGCAAGTGAGTCAGTAGTAGCAAGGCACGCCACCTGTGAAGAAGGCGAGTCGTCACGAGAAGCCACCGAGTGATCAAGGCGTCTCATCGAGTCCCTAAGGATCAAGTCGTTGTGATCAAGACTTGTATCCGGACTTACCACTTTGTAAACCGATCATTACTTAGTGGATTCCTCCCAGAGTTGGAGAAGAGAGGAGTAGAAGAATTACCCCATCTTCGAACCTCTATAAAAACTTTATTTGTGTCATTTACATTTCAAAGATTTAAATTCCCGCACTTTTAATCGCTTATATCTGATAAATTTGCTATCCATTTGATAATTTACAAGTACTAAATCAAGCTCTAATATCTTGCTTAATCAAGCTTAAGGG
Organism: Rehmannia glutinosa; assembly: GCA_016081115.2. Lineage (NCBI taxonomy): Eukaryota > Viridiplantae > Streptophyta > Magnoliopsida > Lamiales > Orobanchaceae > Rehmannia > Rehmannia glutinosa. The sequence goes on from CM071928.1 coordinate 74,627,503, forward strand.
TGTTAAGTCTTCCAATGAAAATAAAACCACAAATGAGTTAAATTGTAGCCAACAAATGAGTTACTCCATCAATGGCTCACCGAAATTAGTTGAGAGATTAACTCTCTGAGTGACTAATTCGATTTATCCATCAAGGACACAATGTGAATTAACTCAGTAGATTTAAAAGGACTAAATCGAAAATTTGGTAAGGTTTATTCAACCCCCTTCTAAACCTTACACTTACACCCCTTGGGACCTACAAGTGGTATCGGAGCGGTTGGTTCATTGAACCCTCCGCACTCGTTATCTTGAACTAGATCTCCAAACTTTTCAAAGTCTCTTTAGTACTTAAACTTTCAAAACTCTTTTTATTAAAAGTCATTATCATGAAAGCAAATTTGACACGCATCCCTATGTTCACTATTGAAGAATTTGATGATTGGAAAATTCGTATGCGAGCTCATCTATCAAGATTACATGATGAGATGTGGATAGTAATAGAAGATGGGCCTCTACAAATATTAAAAGTGAACACAAATCACGAAGAGTTGCAAAGGAGAAGGAGAAGATGTTGCTCCTAGACCGATCATGGTTGAAAAACCAAGAACCGAGTGGACAAATGATGACAAAAAAGATACAACCTGGATAATGTAGCCAAGGACATCCTCTACAAAACCTTGGACAAAGCCATGTTCAACAAAGTCAAATCATGCAAAACGGCTAAAGAAATGGGACAAGGCGACCTTGATTTGTGAAGGCTCGAACAAATCAAAGAAAACAAATTATCAAAGTGGTATTTAAGTTTGAAAATTTCAAAATGATCTCGGGAGAGAATCTGGATCAACTAGACGCTCGGTTTACGAAATCACAAATGAGTCATTTCTACACTTGGAAAGGAATATACACGAGAAGAAATGTGTATGAAGATCCTAAAAGTCTTCCACCTGAATGGGAAATGAAGGTCATGGCACCGAGACATTCCATGGACCTATCAAAGACATCCAACCATGAACTATTCTCGGACCTCAAAGCCTATAAGTTTGAAATTTGAGAAGAAAAGACCGAGGAAGAGACAAATTGTACCCAAAACAAATGCTCTAATTGTCAAAGATGGGAAGAGAGTCGAGGTCAAAGAGGCAATTGACCCGGAAGAAATAGCCCGATGGTTAAAAGGTTCAACAAGTTCTTCAATAAGAATTACAAAAGGGGAAAGGGTGAATCTTCCGTAAGACACTCGGCTCCCTCCAAATCAAGGAAGACAGGCCAACCAAGAGAACAGATCATCAAAAACTTGAGTATCAAAGGGTGACAACCAAGAGAGGGGCAAAAATGCTCTGCCCTCTCTCACACACTAGCACACACTTTTTTCTCACACACAAAAAACTCGTCCATCTCACACACTAGCACACACTTTTTTTCACACACTCTTGCAACATACATCACGTTTGGGTTGCTTTTGCACGATTGTTCATGGATTTTTCTTCAATCTGAGGGAGTTTTAGATTTTTCTTTTTTTCTTAATCTTGCCTTTGTTTTTTATTTTTCTCACCCGGTTTTCTTGTCTTCTCCTTCTTTGCTCGTTTTCTCTTCCACCCCTTATGGCAGATTTTAGTTCATGTCCGCCAGTATGCCAAACCCCAAAGCTTGGGTCATATGCAAATGTGACTGCCTCTAGTTCTAATCGTTCTAACCTTCCTTTCGACCCCAAGAGAATCGTTCCAGTTGGCACCCACCAGGTTAGAGAGGGCAAGCAAGTTCTGGGTTTTTCTTCCTCCGAGAATGATCGTCTTGCAAAACGCTCTTGAAGCTCACCTTGATTGGGAAATTTTCATTCGCGATCCCTCACCCCAAAGGAATTGACTCCGGGTTATCCGCGTTGAATTTGAAGGGGCCATACTCCTGGAGCTTTGCAAACACTTCTCATATTATTATCAAATTACAGCTTGAAGAGGATTTTAATAAGCTATGGATGGGCACTCTTTGGTCATTGGGGGACTGCCCGATGCGTGTGTTCAAGTGGACACCTTCATTTAACCCGAGAACAGAAGCCCCTCTTGCGCCAGTTTGGATTCGCCTTCCGGGCTTGCCCATACATTTCTTTGATCATGATGCACTATTCGCTATCGGAAGCATTATAGGTACGCCTCTTCAAGTGGACTCCCTGACAGCAACTCGATCTCGATTATCCATGGCACGGGTTTGTATTGAACTGGACTTATTGAAGGAGAAAGTTGAAGAGATTATTCTTGAGTTCAATGATACTTCACACACTCAAAAGATTATTTATGAACGGATTCCGGATTATTGTACTCATTGCAAGCATATTGGTCACTCTTTTGAGGGATGCTACATGAATGGGAACATTAACCGCCCACCACCACCCGTTAGGCGCCCAACACCTCCTGTTAGGCGCCCAACACCCATTCCGATTTCTGCTGGATCCGATTTGAAGGGGTTAAGTGGCAATATGGGAAAGTCAAGGGGTACAATAGATATTACTAAGATTTCGAGGGCTGAAAACCCTAACTCGACTCGGGGTGCTCAAAAAGCTGTTGCTCAAAACCAGGATTGGATAAAGGTCAGACAGAAAGGACCAAGAGAAACGGGATTGGTTCCTAAAGAGTTGCTAAATTTAGCCAAGCATTCAAAACATACCTATTTTGAAGATAGTCACTCAAATACTGATAGACCTGGCACTAATCGATTTTCGATTTTGGTAAATGATGAATTTCAGCCATTGGATACATTGTCTCCATTAATCAAAGGTCAAGATCAGGGTAAGGATTTACATTCGGACGTGGCGTACCGCTAGACACGCAGTAAGCGTCGGCCGAAATCTCACTATGATGGACGACAATCCGTGCTTGAAGGCGAGTCTCGATAATGGGACTCCCATAAAAAACGAGCTATTTTTTCTAATAAATATGATAAATTGGCGGATCGGGATCGACAACTCGCGAGGAACATGCCTCTTGGAACAGTCAAATTGACCTCGAAAATGGAGCTATTATGCTTTTGCGATTGGTGGAACTCCTAAGTGTCTCAATCATTCTTCTCCAATCGTGCTTTCTTTTGAGAAAAATAAAAATACGCCTCGCCTCAATATTCCCTTGGATAATATTCCTATTAGGTCTCAAATTTTGTCGAGAATATGGATATAATTGTGCATAATCGATCCTCTCCCCGAATTTGAATATGGTCGAAATAGTGGTGACAACATTATTAACTACTCGTATTTTATAAGGGAATTGGCGACATGCGTGCTTAAAGAGGATAATTTTGGCACATTTCCCAATAAAATTCCCCTAGTTGTTCGAAACTTGCGAACATTGGAAGGATTGATTAGCCATCTTGATACTAATGGGCATTTGGGTGGCCCCACGTCTACACCTTTGCATGTTCAAAAGGAAGAAAACGCACAACACTCTATGGAATCTGACACTAATTATGACGGTCCATACCCCCTAGTCCCCGCATGCGTCGTGTCCTCCAAGGTGGTGGGCCCAGGGTTTTCTTTTTCCCCTTTGTTTAATCCAACCCATCACCCTCATTTGGCCCCACCAAACCACCACCCACCTGCAGCGGTCCCCGGTCCAAGGTGTGAGTGAGCCACACCACATCTTTGACCGTCCTTGCACCTTGACCGCCCATGCCCCACGCCCTCTTCATCGCCACCTCACGCCATCATGATGGAAAATGCTCAGCAAGAATTTGATTTTGACAAAATCAATACTATTGGTCCATGTCCCACGCCCACTTCAACGCCACCTCACGCCATCTTTGTGGAAAATGATCAGCATAATTTTGATTTGGACAAAATCAATTCTATTAGTCCAAACAACTTTTCCTCTACATGTCTTTGCAACCACATGCTCAGTGGGCCCAAGTGTTTTTGTGCTCCCTTTGACCAATTCAACACTAGACTTCAACTTGGACCCGCCAAACAACTTCACCTCATTCGCCGGTGATTCGCCCGGCCCGTGATGGATCGAATGAGATGTTGGGCCAACACATGTTGCCTTAATGAGGCCCAAATGTTCTCGAGGACCCCGCCCGATTCTCCTCCGCTATTGGAGTCCGAGTCCACCCTCACACCCTCTTTGACTCATAGTCTCCTCTCATTAACCAAATTGGTTGCTCGGGTCCACTCCCTGAGTCGGCATGCGCACCCCATAGTGTCGTTGACGCGACCCGACCTACCATCTTTGGCAACTGCTCCATTGCTCTTGTTTTTGTTATCAAAGAAGTGGGATTAATTGACTCAAAAGCCCCAAATTATACCGAGACCACTTGAGAAAGACACAAAATTAATTTTGAATGGGAAAAAAATTGACACACAATTGCGCAAGGGTGGAAATTGTGCATATGCTGGACAGTCGGATAAAATCAAAAAATACGGGGTGGACAAAGTCTCGAAATCGACAAAGAAGACTACAAAGTCGGCCAAATTGGTTCATAATTTTCTCCACAAAGGGGAACGAGCCAACGACCCCACAATCGATCGTGTGTTTCTAGATCCTCTTCTCGATCTACTTGTTAATTATGTCGATTAAATTCTTAACGTGGAATGTGAGGGTATTGCTAACCCCCAGTCGGCGTCATTTGCATGCTCTTATTAATCGTCATAAATTGCCTTTTGTTGCGCTTTTAGAACCTATGACTTTGCACGAGTTTAGTTTCTATTGTCGTGAGATTTGGCTTTGATGATGGCTTATCTAATTGTTCTAATCATATCTGGATTATGTCTACTGCTCAATTACATTTTGACATTCTTGTTGATCATGCACAATTATTACATTGTAGGTTGACATCTGCTTTGTTGCCTCAGCCTATTTATTTGACTTTTGTGTATGCTAAATGTGATAGAGTAGCTAGATATGTTTTGTGGGATACCTTGCGTGAGATTGCGATTAGTATGGAGGGGTTACCCTGGCTTGTTAGTGGTGACTTTAACATTTTTTTGCATGATCACGAGAGGATTGGTGGCACTTCTGATAGGTCTGATGAGATGCTAGATTTTGCCTATATGATTGCGGATTGTGAGTTATTTGATGCGGGGTGTGAGGGGTCTATCTTTACGTGGGCTAGAGGTGGGCTTCAGGAGAGACTTGATAGGGCTTTGTACAATGAACACTGGGCTGATGTGTTTACTTTTCTCATTTGTTACGCATTTATCTCGTGTTCGCTCCGATCATGCTCCTTTACTCATATCTTGTCGGTTTGCACCGCATGTGCCTTGTTCTTCTTCCGATTTCAAAGATATGTGGACACGTCACCATACTTTTTTGCAGTTGTCAAGGAAGCATGGGGGCATTCCACTTTGTTTTTTGGAATGAGAAGCTTGCAACACAAGTTGAATAGGGTCAAGCGCATTCAAGATTTGGAATCACCGGACATTTGTAATGTTTTTGATCGGATTAGATTGGCCGATGAGGCGCTTTCATGCTCAGTCATTTATGATAGTGATCCGTCTCCCGACTCATCGGGCCGAGTTACATCGTTGTGTGGCCGAGTGACGAGCTTCGTTTAAAAATGGAGGAGGATTTTTGGCGACGTAAAGTGCGATTAAGTGGCGATCGGGGAGCGCAACACTAAGTTTTTCCACGGTTTGTTAAGCGAAGCGGTGTCGCGCTAGATCCACTCGATTGACGATGATGGGGTGACGATCACGCAGACTCGAGATTCGGAAGTCGGGCTCGATTCTTTCGATCCTTATTGACTTGACTTGGAGTATCGACTCCCCTGTCGATGAGTTCTTTCCCGGCTTCGATTCCGTTGACCTTGATGGACTTTGTGCTATGCCGACGGCTCGGAGGTTCGCGATGCGGTGTTTGGGATTGATCCGTCTAGTGTTTCGGGGCACGATGGATTTTCATCGTTGTTCTTTCAAAGATCGTTGGGATTTCGTCGGATCGGATGTCGAGATGCGGTGGTTGACTTTTTCTGGGTAATCTCATGCCGTCCACGTTCACGTTCACGCATCCTTAGTTCTCATTCCGAAGGTTCCTCACCCTCGGAAGTGGGTGAGTTTCGCCGATTAGCTTTGGTAACGTGACGAATAAGATTATCTCGAAGATTATGAACGCGGTTGGTCTCGATTCTGCCTTTGATTGTGTCGCCCGAATCGAGTGGTTTCACACCCGGTCGTGTCATCTCGGATAACATATTGCTCGCGCAGAGCTTATCCATGATATCGGCTTAGCCACGGATATTCCTAATGTGGTGATGAAGTCGATATGGCTAAAGCTTATGATAGGAGTGCAATGGGGATTTCTGTATCTGACTATGATTCACATGGGCTTCCCCTTCGGTGGATTGATATGGTTGGCGTATTGAGCAATCGTGGCTTCTCTGTCACGTTAATGGTATCCCTTCGGATATTTTCCTTCGACTCGGGGATCTATGCGGCGAGGGGATCCTTTATCTCTGCTCTGTTTGTTCTCGCGGCGAGTATTTATCCCGAGGATTGGACTCCACTATTAGCCGACACCGAGATATGATTTATCGACGCGACGAGGTTTTCCTAGACGATCCGCCTATCCGATGATGTGGTTATCTTCACGAGGGCGTCGAGGATGGTTTGGTCACGTTGAGACACTTTTTGGAGCACTATTCTCGCTTCTTACGGCAACCGGTCGGTGTACGAGAAAAGAGTAGTTTCTTCTTGCCCCACGTTACATTGACGGTGGGAGCACATGGTGCACGAGCCGACCGCTTTGTTCGCGATGACTTGCCGATGACTTATTTGGGTGTCCCTCTGTTCAAGGGGCGAATGACGAAAGAGCTCTTCCTCCCAAAGATTCGAGAGGATGTTGGATAGAGTTGCGGGTGTGGTCGATCGACATCTCTCCTTTGGTGGTAGGCTCGCTCTTATTCGAGCACGCTAATGGCCACCCGTTGCATATTCTTCGTGTCATGCGGCCAAAGACGATTCTGCGGCGGTTGGAGCGGATCATGGCTAGATTCTTTTGGGGATCCTATGCGGGACGAAGAAGACTCATTGGATCGATTGGGATATTATCTCGCCACCCTATTTCGAGGCGGTTTGGGGTTGCCCGACTTTCGATATTCTTGCCGACGCCTTGATTATAAGTTGTGGTGGAGGTTACGCGAGGGCCATTCGTTGTGGGCTCAATTCTTGATCGCAAAATCTTACAATGGGCTTCGGTCTCCTGTAGAGCCTCGTAACACATAATCATAGTCATCGATGGAGCGCTTGAGGCGGATCGGTATTCGGCCCAAGAGCGGATTTTTGGTCTATTGGCGAAAGGTAGCCGGGTCGACTTTCGGGATGATATTTGGCTTGACACGGGCCGCTTACGGATCATTGTTTGGATCGACCTTTGGGGCACATGACAGTTGATTGGTTTATTCGCGATGGTGAGTGGGATCGCGATAGACCGCACCAGTCTTGGTCTCCGGATGTGGGCTTCCCCGAGAGTCTCATTGAGGATATATCCGGTTTCCGATTCTGCTGGGTCCGAGGATATCATGCGGTGGATGCTTACCTCTCACGGTGGGTTCTCTATGTCTTACGCTGGATTCTCTCCGGGGTAGAAATGCTCGGAGAACCTTCGCGACGGTGCCATTTGGAACGATGCTCTTATCCCTACTATCTCCATATTCCTTTGGCGCCTCCTTCGTAATCGTCTTCTGTGGATATCAAGCTTCGAGGCACGTGGCACTTCCTTGCCTCACGTTGCTGGTGTTGCTTGAATAATCCACACTCTTCTCCTCGAGTCGAATCTATCCCTCACCTCTTTTTGATGAATGATATCTTTATTCGATCCGTGTGGAATCACTTTCTTCCTTGGTTTGACAAAGTACACTTCCACACACCACTCGATATGATATTGTTCCTCTCCTTCGGAGGAACCGCACACACGGATCACACACACGAGAGGCACTTGAGTTTCTTGGTTCCTGCTTGATTTTATGGTTTGTCCGGACGGAAAAGAATAGTGTCAAGCATCGACAAATTCCTTTCTTGGCATCTCACATTATTTGGCGGGTGGAGCGGTATCTCCGGATCCTTGTTTCGGTCGGCGTCCTGAGCCCATCGAGTTGGTCCGGATGTTTCCCTCTTGTTGGCTTTTTGCGGGAGTGCTCCACCACAGTTCCACGCAGGCCGAGGATGGTGATTTGGCGAGCTCCTCGGCCCCCTCGGTCAAGGCCGAACACGGATGGTTCGTTTGATCCAGGCACATTGATTCTTTGGCGGAGGGGTTTGATACGGGATCATTTGGGCGGGACTTATGTTGGCGTTTCACGTTCCTTCCCGGGCGGTGTCTAGCTTTCATGCCGAGCTACTAGCGCTTGAGATGGGATTGCGGCATGCCCGACGGTTCTCACTTGATTTGGATCGAGTTGACGCAGCGCGGTGGTGGTCACCACGATCACTTACGTGGCCTTGGCTCTTGCGAGTTCAAGATACCCCGATTCGCATTCGAACATCTTGAGGACCTTGATGCTGATTTCCCACATACACGAGAGAGGGAATCGACCACAGATCACCTAGCGGAGTTGGGAGGCTACGCCTTGCTTAGCGATCACTTTGTTGATGAGGGCACGGCCTCTCACCACCTCCTAGCGCTCATTCGGATGGACCGTTGGGATACCCGAGCTTGATTTTCATAGATCATTGGTTCTCATTGTATTTTTAGATTCTCATTATGATAGTCTTTCTAGATATCTTAGTGATAGGTTATTTGTTCTTTGATTTTCTCCCGCCTTGACGGGCATGACATTGTATGACATTTTGTTTATTTGATATACGGTAGGGGATCACGCCTCAATCCCCACCCCGGGGTGTTATTTTGCTTAAAAAAAAAAAAAAAAAAAAAAAAAAACTCAAGAATAGAAAGAGTGATCAAAAAGTCAATATCTATGTTGGACTGTAGACAACCAGTCACTATGCCATTGATTGCTCATATCCTGTAGTCAACAAGTACGAGAGATGAAGAAGAAAGAAAGATCTTGAGAGAGAGAAGACAAGAAAGGAAAAAGGCAATGATGGGCTGAGATCGCTTTTGAAACTTGAAATTAAGTCAAGGGAGACAAATGATTGAGAGCAAGCGATGGCGACTACTCAAGTGACTCACGAAGAAGAAGCCCTGATCCGCAATGGCCAAAGAACAAGATCAAGAAGATGAGGTACAATCTAATTCAACAAGCTCGGACACTAGTGATAGTGAGCGTGACACACACACTTCATCACCTCACTGATCTTTATGATTCATTAGGCAAAATGATGAAAGATTTTGAGCACATTAAATCCTCACACACACTATTGAATGAGGAAAACAAACCTACTTAAAGGTCAAAACTCAAAGTGACTAAGGAGCCGAGTACTCTAAGTCAAATAGTTTGTTGAAAATGAAAGTTTAAGGGTGAAAATGCTAAATTAGTAGCAGAAATTGCTGCTATAGAAAGGAGGGAGAATGACCTCAAAAATGTTATTGCCTCATTCACTAAGGCATCTAAATCATTGGATGATCTTATTATGAGTCAAAGAGAATGTGGAGACAAGACAGGCTTAGGATTTAATTCCTTTGTGCCATGTCAAACCTCAAGAGTAATTTTGGAAAAAGGATCTTCAAGTCATGAAGAGTCTGAAAAATCCAAAACTCTAAATATTGCACACACTTTCACTCCAAAGCACAATACTAAGCAAACTGGCCTTGGTTACAAAGGAAAAGAAAAAACCCGATTGAGTATCTTTGAAAGGGCGAAGAAAGAAGAGATTCACCGAGTCCATCAAAGAAACTCATAACAAAAATACTCTGTAAAAAGGAAGCGAGCTACCAAAAATCCCGAGAAAATCCATAAAAGGAATACATATGATGGGAATGGTAGAAAATATCCAAGCCAAGTGATTGGAACAATGTGAACTATCGGATAGACTTATGGAATATAAGCCCAAATGGCAAAGGCCTAGAACTCAAGCAAAGGCCATTCCAAAAGTATAAGAGCTTTCATCAAGACACATATGCACCTAGGCACTACACTCAAAAACACCAAAATTACCCAAGAAAGACAATTGCTAAAACACATATGCGGCATACGGACAAAAGAGACAATTTGTATGAACCTAGAATCCCCAAGCAATTTGCCAGGATTAATTATGATTATGGCACGATAGATGGCAACCCCTTAGAGTCAAATCATTTGGCTATAGGTTGGTTGGATCATCTTACAATTCTAACCCCTCGGGACCCAGGCAAGTATGGGTACCAAAACTTAATTTCCTTGATTGCGGTTCAAGGAATGAAAAGTGCCAAGGAACCGGTACATGGATAGCGGCTGTTCCGGACATATGACAGAAATAAGAGAAATCATCAAAATTCAAGGAAGTCAAAGGAGCCAAAGTCATATTTGGAGGAAATGAAGCTCCTGGTGAAATAAGAGGCATTGGATCCATCAAGAAGAATGGATTAGAAATCACGATGTTGCATATGTTGAAGGACTCAACTTCAACTTCATCGAGTATCGATCGGCTACGTGACAAGGGCTACAATGTTGGATTCAACATGGGTGTATGCCAAATCAAGGATATTGAATCAAATGAAGTTGTCTTTGCAAGGAAGTAAACGAGAAGAATATGTATGTAGTGGATTGGTCAATCGCAACACCCAAAGACTGTCTACTAGCAAAAAGCAGAATTTGAATCAAGTTGGCAGGCACAAAAAGGTTGTCACCCGAATTTCAAAACAATTAACAAGCTAGCAAGAAGTCATCTTGTAGAAGGACTTCCGGACTCGATATACAAGAAGGAGAGTATATGTGACGCATGTCGAAGGAAAACAAATCAAGTCGTCATTCAAAGAAAAGACATGCCCATCCTCAACAAGAATATTGCATCTACTTCATATGGATCTATTTGGCCCATGGAACCAAACCAAGATAAAGTGGAAAGAAATACACCTTGGTGGTAGTAGATGACTACTCAAGATATACATGGACAATATTCATGTGCAAGAAGAAAGAAACTCTACAAAAACTACCACGGTGATGAAGAGGATTCAAAATGAGAAGAGTCAAACCATTATCAAAATAAGATCGGATAGAGGAACCGAGTTTGTCAATGGAATAATAACTCGATCTTGTGTTGAGAATGGTATTGGTCATGAACTATCGGCGGCAAGGACTCCACAGCGAGAATGGAGTTGCGAAAGAAGAAACAGAACCCTCAAAGAAGAAGCAAGGACCATGTTAGTCAAGGGGTTACCAAAAGATTTTGGGGTGAAGCAATTAACACACTTGCTACACCCAAAACAGATGTATGATAAATAGACAAAATGACAAAGACTCCCTATGAGATCCGGATCGGAAGAAAACCAAATGTTGCATATTTCAGGATATTTGGATGTAAATGCTTCATCCACAACAATGGCAAAAACAACCTAAAGGTTTTTGATGCTAAAGTCGATGAAGGTATCTTCTTAGGATACTCACCAAAGCAAAGCCTCATGAATACTCAACAAAAGAACTATGGTTACAGAGGAATCCATTCATGTAGTATTCGATGAGCCAAATGTAAATGGAGAAGACATTGAAGAGTCACCGATAATTTCGAATCATCCAACCATACGAAAGAGTCCCTATCTTTGAAGTGAAGCCGAGTTATCAATTCGTAAGAAGATGAGATAGCCGAATCTCAAAAACAATGGAAAATTTGCGGCTAAGTGTTAACGAGAGAGTCGACCACACCAACACAAACTACAAGTCGATCAATCCAGCTAATTTACTCCAACTTTGATGTAAGATGGCCGAGAGACCATCCACGAACTTGTCATTGGAGATATGAGAGAAGGTGTCAAAACAAGATCCGTAACTCAACAAGAAGCTATGTTCACATGCTTCATTTCGCAAATAGAGCCAAAAGATGTGTCACAAGCATTGGATGACACACATTAGATTCAAGCTATGCAAGAAGAGTGAATCAGTTTGAAAGAAATAAAGTATGGGAATTAGTGCAAAGACCATACATCAAAATGTTATTGGAACCAAATGGGTATTCGAAATAAAATGAACGAGGAAGGATTTGTGGTAAGAAACAAAGCAAGATTGGTAGCCAAAGGATATTGCCAAGAAGAAGGGATAGATTTTGATGAAACATTTGCCCTTGTAGCAAGATTGGAAGCTATAAGGATGTTTCTTGCCTATCAGCTCACAAGAATTTCATTGTATATCGATGGATGTAAAAAGTGCATTCCTAAATGGTTTATTGGAAGAAGAAGTATATGTTGAACAACCTCCGGATTTGAGCGAAGACTCTTGGAGACAAGGTATACAAACTCAAGAAAGCCCCGTATGGATTGAAACAGGCACCCAGAGCATGGTATGACACCCTGTCACAATTCCCGATCAAAATGGATTCACAAAAGGAAAAGTGGATAGAACACTTTTTTAATTCAAGACAAGAAGAGTATATCTTTGCTTGTTCAAATATATGTGGATGACATCATTTTTGGATCCACTAACAAAGAGTCATGTGTAAAAATTCTCAAACCTCATGCAAAGTAAATTTGAAATGAGCATGATGGGAGAGGCGACATTCTTCCTTGGACTCCAAGTAAAACAAAATTGAAGGATGGAACCTTCATAAGTCAAACAAAATATACTAGAGATTTAATGAAGAAGTTTGGTATGGAAGAGAAGTCTTCTCGTAAAAATACCAATGAACACATCGACCAAAATGGACATGGATGCGGATGGCAAGCACAGAGATCAAACAAGATCACGAGCACTTATTGGATCATTGCTCTATCTCACAAAGAAGCAGGCGGACATCACCTTTCTTTGTAGGTGTATGTGCAAGATTTCAATCTGCTCCAAAAGAGAGCCATATGACAAGAAGAGAATATTGAGATACTTGAAAGGAAGCCAAGAAGTAGGCTATGGTATCCAAAGGAAGGTGGATTCAAGCTAATTGGCTATTGATTCGACTATCTTTGATGCAGTGGACAGAAGAGCACTTCAGCACATGTCAAATGCTAGGAAACAGACTAATTTCCTGGTTTAGCAAGAAGCAAAACTCAATAGCCACCTCTACAAATGAGGCGAATACATAGGCTGGCAAACAAGTTGTGCCAAGTCCTATGGATGAGACAAAGAAATGAGAGACTATGAAGTTGAAGAAAAGAAATTCCAATCATGTGTGATAACACAAGTGCCATTGCAATCACTCAAAATCCTGTGTTGCACTCAAGAACAAAACATATAGATGTCGAGATATCATTTCATAAGAGATCATGTTGAAAAGAAGGACATTATCTTGGAATACATCTCAACCGATAAACAACTAGGTGACATCTTCACAAAACCATTATGTGAGTCAAGATTTGAAGAACTCAAGCATGAGTTGGGTTAATTGGTGGTGACACTCTGGACGAATCAAAGAAGAGAATTAGAACAGATAAGGAGTGAAAAAGAGCCGAAAACAAATCACCAAGAAATCACCAGATCGGAAAGACAACTACACCAAGTCGACTAATAGCCGAGTCACTAAGAGAACCGCAAGGAGTAGTAGAGTTAAATCGGCTAAGAGATAAGTGAATAACTTATGAGCAAAGTGACAAAAACGCAAATCGTTTGACTTAGCGGGAATGTTTTAAGGAACACGTCGGATAATGATGATGTGTACTGGACATAAAGCCGCACACTAAACTTATGATTGGATATAAATGCTGCCGCATTAAATACGAGACGTGAAATGCTCAATAGGCTGCGAAATCCAAGCCGTTGATTTCGATCACAATTCAAAACCGCCGCACGTCCTTTCATAAACCATATTTAAACCCTTTTCGTCCGTTTCTCTCTCACACTTCTAAAACCTGTTCATCTTTTTCTCTCAAAAGCAAAGGCAAACTACTCTCGAAACCCTATCAACATTCAAATCAATTTCGAGATTTTTCTTGATATAATCCTGAGAAATGGCACCAACTTATGACTTTACCAAGCTAGGAAAGCAAATCCACACCCTTCGACGGTGGATTTTGACGAAATGGTGAAGCGGGTCCGACGACACCCTGGTGAAGAAAATCGCTGAAAAGTTGGAAACATTCGGACTAAAACCGTTTCTAACGCTGGAATATCCTATGACCTATGTGGAGGAGGTCGCACAATTCTACGTGAATGCCGAGATTCACGACGAAGAATCAAGTCATCTGCTCACGGAAGCAAATGACTATCACCGCCAAGGATTTGGTGAATATTGCTCACTACCTCGCGAAGGAGCAACCGAGATTAAGGAAGTTGATGTAAACTTGGCTGACGCATGGAAAGAAATAGCCAAGTCCGACCTTCTTTGATAAAATTATATACACAACAAACAAGAGATCTGAAGGAGGATTATCACAAATTGTTGGACATAGTTGCCAAATGTATCGACATCAAATTTGGCAGCTTTGACCAACTATCAAAGGCAAAGCTGGTTGTGATGGCTGCAATCATCGAAGAAAAGAAGATAAACTCAAATGAGTTTATCTACAACAGACTGCCAAAACGTGGGAACAAGTCCTTCAAAGAAGATGGCACATTTGGAGGATCCCGGGATATGGCCTGGTGATTGGCGGCTATTGGAGGTGAAAGAGTCCTCTTAGACATGGGAAGGCCTTCCATGTTAACAAGAGGATGTTGAGCTAACCTCTCTCGGTGCTCGGGCGAGCTTACGCCAAGAGAGCTAACACCAAACAGGGGGAATCACCACCCGAAGATACAACTCGCTCCTTCTCTCGGCCAAAAGAAGAAAGCCCCCTGCAAATGCCAAGAAGATCTGCCCCTAAAGAAAGAAAACTAAACATGCTCCCGCCCTGCCGCAGCGAGTCACCCCTGCCCGTGTCACCCGCCCTGCAGCAGCGGTCGAGAAGGACTCACAAATGCCTTCTCCGATCGTCAAAAGGAGGAGAACCGACAAGCCAAGACGGCCAGCTCCTCGAAACAAATACAAAGACTCGCCCCCGCCCAAGACTCGAGAGGACACCGCCCAACTGAAATTCCCCTGGTACAAACCAGGAGACGAAGAAGACTTCGTCAAGCGGTCCGAGCAGGAGAAACCAAATTGAGTCGATTACTCATCTAGCACAAATACCGGTGACTACGGAGAAGTAGAGTCTCCGGATGTAGTCGATGAAACAGCCAAGTCTGCTGAAGGCGATCAGCAGAGGCAACTCAAGACACAAACTGTAGCTCACACAAATGAAACACAAGAAGAACCAGCCCAAGCAGATAGTGATGTAATGATCCTATCTCCACCTTACCCGACATCCAAAATCGTCTGCGTGAGTGGAGAAAATGGAAGTTGAGCAAGTCAAGGAACAGTTCCAACGGCCCGAGTTCATAGAAGAAGAAGAGGAACTGCTAAATTTCCTTGGACTAACTACTGTGCTCCCAGCACTTGATGAGGACAACTGCTTAGACATCCTGCAAATCTACAAGGACAGGGAGAGAGCAAAGCAAGTCAAGAAAGCCGAAGCACGTGAGAAGGCAAGATCGCCTATCTCCCACCACGAACACACACATCCTCTCCTTGATGTCTTCTCCGAAAGTGACGAGGAACTGAGAATCTTTGGCCGCCACGGAAGAGTTACAAATGCAAGCATTGCATGAATCAAGAATCCTTCACGAGCAAAGACTGATGGAGGGACCAGGAGAGTCCTCGAACACACCGAAATCGATCCAATGGGAGTGGTTCAAAAAATAGCCACCGATGTTCTTGCTACCACTTCCCGACTCACTCGGAAGGCATAAGGGAAATGGCGATGAAATCGGGCTAGTGGGGACCCCGGTCGAGCCAACCCCTATTGAAGGTGAGCTACCACACCGCCCCAACTACCGAACCATCAATTGCAACAAGGGAGTTTGGAGACGAGTGACCACACTTCAAGTCACTTAGTTGGTGCGCCGAGGGGAAACTCCCCTCCACCGCAGCAAGGTCGGAGGACGCCGTTGCAGATGACTCCACAAAGAAGCAAGGAGGCGAAGAAGAGAAATTACAATCACAAGAAGAACAAAGAAGTTGCCATCAACGAAGCTCGGATAGTTGAGACTGTCTCGGTGAGAGGTGCCAACTACTCTGAAGGCTAATGACGCTGGCGATGCGGTCGAGGCACGAGGAAGGAACAACCCCGGGAGTTAACACTGGCGATGAAAGTGCAATCCATGGGGTTGAGACTCCAATGGATGCCATCAGAAAGATCCTAAGACAGTGACACCGTCGAAAGGGAGGACCAAGGCCTCGCGCAGCGAGAGAGAGAGACTCGTGGAGGAAATGAAGGCCCACGGGAGGTTGAGACTTCCGGGGTAAAGAGGTCAAGTAGAGAACATCCCTCCCGCAATCATCGACCCATCCGAGAAGGAGATCGCGCACTTCATGATTCCCAGGACAACCCCCGATGTCACTTTTCTCGGGATCGAAGGCAAAGAAGGTGAGTCAACCCCCATGACAAATCCAAACGACTCACCATGGATGTTCCGAACACGAGCAAGTCGATCCCAAGACTACTCGTCAAAATTTTAACTTTGATGATGAGCCACCACTAGAAATCTCATCATCATCCGATGATTCTTTGATAAGGCCGAGGACAAGTCTATTGAAAAGGAAAAATCACCGAGACCAACGGTTATTTAAGACAACTGAGGCTCAAACAAGCCGGGTCTATTTCACAACCAAACCCGGTGTGAACCGAAACCACTGCTCCCGGCTCCTCAAGCTACAAGCAGATCGATTCCCAAAAGAACTTCACGCGCACCGCTCATCATCGAACAAATCCCGGTTGGCGGTGATGAATCTTTTGTGAATCTTTCCCTTTCTCACCGGAGATACTGAACTCCACGAAGACTCGGAAAATGAGCAAGCACGCTATCACAGACCACCTCCTGTTTTTCACTCAGGCACCATTGTTCCGGCCGATTTTGATTTCGACAATTGTATGGCCATCACCGCAATGAAAATCACCTGAAGTTTGAGAAGTGTTCAAGGCACTCTTTGTTGAGGTTGAACGGATGGAGAGGCATCAGGCCTCTTTGGACAAGCGCCTGGACAACAGAGATGCCAACCTTACAACCGACTTGAGAGGCATCACAGTCAGGATAAGGGAATGGTGGCAACAGCAGAATCAATGCGTGTGGAACAGGTGAGATACTTAACCTTGTTCAACAAGCTGCTGGTGTGGAGAGCTGAAAATGTTGATGCGAAACGGCTGAGGGAACACATTGAGCATATGCATGAAGCTCACACCGCCGAGATCAAAGGCTTTGCATGAGCGAGAATGCAAATGATATACAGCGTTTGGAAGAACACATGACAAGAAAATTCAGCCTTCTCATGGCCGAGATGAAGCCGATTTGAGAATCCAACGCTACTCGTCAATTCCGAGTTGCATACAACGCAGCGACTTGAAGCGAGAATTCCACCATCGAAGACTTCGACTTCATGCTTGCCAAAGATCCTGGGGTTCCTCTATCCTTTGATGATGCCAAAAAGGGGAAGAGAATACCTTAAAGAAGCAAAATCAAGCCGAAAAAAAGAAGCGGTGAGAAGGAAAATCAAATGAGGAAGTCTTGAAATGCGAGAAGAAAGGAAAAACTTGTTGAGGGGGAAGGATCGTGAGATGTAACATTGATGATTGCACAAACCCCCAACAGGTCCTCCACAAACGACATTATAAGCGGCAAACTCCCGTGACTCTGCCACTCCAACACTCTGCTTGTATCTATGGTGAGAAGAGAAAAGCAATTGAAGCGAGGGATGAAGGAAGTGGAAGGAAGAATGGATGCGGGGTGATGAACATCTTGAAAGAACATGGAGGCATTCCAATTGGCCCACAGAGACACGTATGCCATTTCGTATGTCGGGACAGAGCCAAGATCGATTCAAAACGCTCGAATCAAGGATATTTTGCAAATATGTCCATGGCTCAAGCTTGGTACTTGTCTTGGGAAAAGTCTCACATTATGTGAAGAAGGCGTGACAGACAAAGACTTAAACCACTCTGCTGGTCACTCTGCTAGTCAATCACCGAGAAGAAGACCCAAGACTGATATACGCCCAGGTAGAGGAAGAAGCGGCGGTGGAGGAAGAAGATTCGGACCTGGCCTCCGCCCAAGAATATCGAATCGTAGATCCCGGAAAGAAAGGAGGGATCTCACCGGGCGGGCTTGACCAAGTGGCAAATTTGCGAGTGGCTAAAACTAACGCCGAGTATACAAAGAGAATAGAAGAAGAAAACAAAAGACAAACTCGGCTATGGCGGGAGAGACAGAAAAGAACAAGGAAAGATGAAGCGCCAGAAGGCATATGAGAAGAAAAGAAGGCAAATGACGACGAGAAAAAGAGGAGAAGAGAAGAAGATCTTTGATCAAGATGAAAGAAGGAGAATGAAGGAGATGAAGTGTTGTTGTCCAACCCTTCGTGTATCTTATCATGTAAATACATACAATGTAAGTCTTCGTAATAAAGCTATAAATTCTTTATTTTCAAAGATAGACAAAATGTACTGATACACACTTAAAAAAAAATGTAAAGTACAAGAATGATATGATCAATAAAAAGATTGATTCTCGCATACATTCTATGTCAATACACTATCTGTATGTATCTTTGTTATTTGCATCTTTGTATGATTTAAGTTTTGGCATCATCAAAAAGGGGGAAATTGTTAGGAATTTTATTGTTTAGATTTTGATGAATGCCATGTAAAACTTAGAATAGAAAGTTGGCACCCCAATTCTTGTTGTAAAATGCATTGTAATGAATAGAGTCGCCAAGTGAGTCAAGACAATACGCCCTAACATGCAAGAAGACAAATCAAGATCGAAGGAAGACTCATTGAGACAAATGAGTATGGCAAAGAAGAGTAGACGGAACTCTCTCAAGAAGCGGTGAGATGCAAACAGTGGAGCATCGATCCAAGTCAACTCAAGAAAAGCCAAGTCTCAAGTTCAAGTGACGGAAGAGTCATCCAATGATTGGAAGTCGACTCTAAGTCACCTGGGGAAAGCAAGGAAATGCAAATAAGTCAAGATAATCAGAAAAGAACCGTTGCACGAGAAATCAAGAGATTTACTTAAACAAGTAATATCTCCATACCACCTTTCTTGGAGTGCTCATCCCGAAGCGTGCAAAAGGAATGAACCAATGGGAAGCACTACATCGTGTCGAACTCGAAAAGGTGAAACAACAATTCATACGAGGAAACAAAGAATTCCAAGAACTCGCAAGCCAACGATCGCAAAGTGACTTTCAAAAATAAGCCTATCTCTTCAACGGGCAAATTTTTGAAAGTTCACTATAAAAGGCCGAGGAGTTTGTTTGAGAGAGATGATGAATGAATGACACACACGTGAGATATACAAGCACATTAGAAAAACTAAAACAATCTCAATCCTCAAGCCTACATTACGAAGTACATCAATCCAACACTCACCCGTGAAGGAAAGAGAACTTCAATCGGTTGAAGAGGAAAATACTGAAAACAAGGGGTCTACATTCCGGAAGGATTGTAGAAAGGTTCTAGGTTGAACCAAGTCTTAAGCTTTTAGAGGGCTTCGTGATCAAATCCAAAGAGCTTGAGCAAGTGAGTCAGTAGTAGCAAAGCGCACTGCCTGTGAAGAAGGCCGAGTCGTCGAGAAGCCACCGAGTGATCAAGCGTCTCCGGACCGAGTCCCTAAGGATCAAGTCGGCTGTTGTGATCAAGACTTGTATCCTGACTTACCACTTTGTAAACTGATCATTACTTAGTGGATTCCTCCGGGAGTTGGAGAAGAGAGGAGTAGAAGAATTACCCCATCTTGAACCTCTATAAAAACTTTATTTGTGTCATTTACATTTCAAAGATTTAAATTCTCGCACTTTTAATCGCTTATATCTCACGATAAATTTGCTATCCATTTGATAATTTACAAGTACTAAATCAAGCTCTAATATCTTGCTTAATCAAACTTAAGGGTGTTAAGTCTTCCGCTGAAAATAAAACCACAAACAGTTAAATTGTAGCCAATAGTGAGTTACTCCATCAATGGCTGGTGATGCATTGAGAGATTAACTCTCTTGAGTGACTAATTCGATTGTCCATCAAGGACACAAACAGAATTAACTCTGTAGATTTAAAAGGACTAAATCGAAAATTTGGTAAGGTTTATTCAACCCCCTTCTAAACCTTACACTTACACCCCTTGGGACCTACAAAAGTGGGCCTAATCGACAGCCTACATATCCGAACCGGGCCGCTCGGTCGGTTCATGAATCTGTGTTAGGCTCTAGGCGATCCTGGTGAGTTGGTTATTTATTCATATCATACCTTTAGAATCGACCCAGTAAAACCAATACTATTCATGGGCCTGTTCTGGGCCAATTCGATACATTACAGGCCTAAATTTCGCCGACTTGGCCTGCCCACTTGGCATAACTATATTTTTCAAGGGACCCATTTCTTTAATCCTTTTTGTTTTCGTTTATTTATCATCCAAATTTACCAAAACGGCAATACTATTATTTTGGTTCTTTAAGAATTTTAGTTGTACAAGCAACCATGTTAAATCTTAAATATTAATAAATCTTAATTTCTGGTGGGGGCCTATTTAGGCTGATCTGCCTCTATGGGCTTGATGAAAGACCTCGGCCAATGGTGGTCTTGGACTGAGCCGACCACCGAGTTTGGGCCGACCTCTGGAAGCAGAGGTTGGGTCCGGGCCTTAGAAGGAAGCTGAAGTTGACAAGTGGGCCAGGCTTGAGCTTTGAGCTTAATAGGCCAACCTATTGGGCTGGACCCTCGATTGGGCCAACTTAAGGGCCTACCGATCTATTGGACTGGACCTTCGATTGGGCCAACTTAAGGGCCTACCGACCTGTTAGGCTGGACCCTCGAATGGGCCAACTTAAGGGCCTACCGACCTGTTGGGTTGGACCCTCGATTGGGCCAACTTAAGGGCCTACCGACCTGTTGGGCTGGACCCTCGAATGAGCCAACTTAAGGGCCTACCGACCTTATGAGTTGGACCCTGAACTGGACCAACTTAAGAGCTTGCCGATCTCTTGGGCCCGATAGGCTTACGGCCCAATACGGGTGATTAACCTAGGCCTATGTGTTAATTAGGGTTTTAGTATGGCTTGATGCTTACGCAATCCTGATTCCCAAACCTATAAATGGGGCACAAATAAGGTACACCGATGGTGAGACTCTAAATACACTTTCAATATACTTTTCTGTTTCATATTTCCTCTCTCTAGAACGATATTGACTTGAGCGTCGGAGTGGGTACGCCGGAAAACCCTTTTGGCCTCCCTTCTAACGGTGGTGTTGCGGGTTCTCGGTCAATCATCTAGTCGAGCATGGTTTATTGACGGCGATATTCTAAAGTGCGACCAATTAGCTCCGTCTCGGGAAATTTGAGTTTTAAGACGTGAGTTTAAGGTAGTTATGGAGGATATGCGATGGAATTTGGAGGATGACCGGATGAGGTTCCGATTGAAATGCCGGAAGTGGTGACTAGGGAGCGTCGCGATCCGCCACATGCACCGTGTTGGATTTGGTTGCCCTCCTCCGGGGTGTGGCCGAGTTGTTGATCCCATTATGGGTGTGGGTGGTCTAGGACTTGGTTTCTTCCAACAGATGTCTTCCTACATCAAGGCCCCTATAGAGGAAGCCGTGAGTAGTCGGATGCGAGAATTTGTCCAGACTACGGCAGCGGCACAGGCTGGACCTGGGCATGAGATGAGGCCTCCCTCGGCTAGAGGGGAGCGGGGGCGAAGGGCACCGGTGGTGGATGAGGAGACTGCCTCCGCGGCCTTTACTCAAACGGCCATGAAGACGGATCCAGACTGGAGTGAAAGGATGGATGATCTACATAGGAAGATGAGGGAGCTGAAGAAAAAGGTTTCTGGAGGTAGCTCATGCCGATCGAGGAGGGGTACCCCTTTCTCGGAGGAGATTATGGATGATGAACTCCCCTCCTTATATCGTGTACTGAGTTTTGAGTATGATGGCACCACTGACCCGTAGAATCACCTGTGGCGCTTTGAGAATGCTGTGGTGCTCCACAGGTTCTCCGATGGGGTAATGTGCTGGGTGTTTCTAACCATGCTGACTAAATCAACACAATAGTGGTTTAGTCAGTTGTTGCCGAATTCGATCAGGAGTTTAGATGAATTTAGCTCTATGTTCTTGCACCAATTTACCAGCTGTAGGAGGTACCAGAAAACACCGCTGACCTTGTTCAACATCAAGCAACGAGATAATGAAGGGTTGAGGAGTTACATCCAGAGGTTTACGGAGGCGAAGTTGGAGGTGCCCTCGGCAACTTAGGGTATATTGGCTAATGCTCTGGCCCAAGATTTGAAGGATGGGGATTTCTTTAAATCCCTGGTGATAGATCCAGCGCATACATTCAATGAGCTCCTGGCAAGAGCTAAAAAATACATCAATCTGGAGGAGGCCAGAAAGATAAAGCGCGCGAGGAGGGAGATAAGAGAAAGGAGATAAATGAGGATAGGGATGAAAGAGCTCCAAGTAAGAAACCTAACCTCCCCAAGTCTGACCTGATGGGAGGGAGGCCTAGGTATGAAAAATACACACCCCTGGTGGCTCCCCAAGGGGATGTTTTCATCGCAATTGAATGTCATCCGGATTTGAGGTGGCCAAAAACTTATGCTGAGACGCCCAGGAAGGAGAAATGCAAAGAATTTTGCAGGTTCCATAACGAGTATGGGCACACTACGGATCAGTGTACCCATCTGAAAGATGAGATAGAAAGGTTGATCCAGACGGGTCATCTGAAGGAGTTTATGTATGTGGATAAGAGGAAGTCTAAGGGTAATTATTGGAAGGGTCATAATAACTACCAGCAGAGACAGGAGCCTGAGAAGAGGGCCAAAGAGGAGCAGGACCTCCCTCCAAGCCCGCCGCCGAAGGGGGTGATTCAGATGGTGATAGGGGTCCGTCTAGCTGAGACTCGCGATGGGCCAGGAAGAGCTATGTGAGAGCTGCTGCGGCCGAGCGTGCCTAAGAGTGGATAAGGGTAGAGCAAGTGTCTGTGGGACCAAACATTCAGTTTGGGCCAAAGAATAGCCGGGGCATTGTAACACCCCATGCGCTGCCCTTGTTATCACGACAACCATAGCGAATTACGATGTTCAAAGAGTTTTTGTTGATACAGGTAGCTCTGCTGACATACTATTTTTTGAATGCTATAGACAGATGGATTTGCAGGTGGAATTGAAGATCATGGATACATCTCTAGTTGGTTTTGCTGGAGGTTCGATTCAGCCATTGGGGATAGTTACTTTGCCTGTCTCTTTGGGGAAAGAGCCATACAGGAAGACTAGGATGGTGCGATTCCTTGTGGTGGATGCACCATCGTCATACTATGTGATGATTGGGAGGCCTTCCCTTAATCGTTTTCAAGCTATTGTATCGGTATATCACTTGAAGATCAAGTTCCCAGTGGATGACCAGGTTGGAGAAGTTGAGGGGAATCAGTACATGGCAAGAAAGTTGTACGTGGAGAGTCTCCAGATGACAGAAAAGGGGGTGGCTCATGATGATGGTAAAGGCAAGGAGAAACTCATCAAGTTAGATGAGGATCCAGTGGAGCACGTGATGCCAAATGAGGAATTTCTAACCATAGAGCTGGTGCCAGGCGATTCTAGCAAAGTCGCCAAGATTGGGAATCACCTTAGGGAAGACCTGAGGGAGGAGTTGATTGAGTTTCTTAGGAAGAATGTAGATGTGTTCGCATGGTCGACCAAGGAATTGGTTGGTATTGATCCTAGCAAAGCTGAGCACAGGTTGAACATAAATCCTTCATACCGATCTGTGAAACCGAAGAAGAGAAATTTTGGCCCCAAGAAAGACGCAATTGTGCGTGCGGAGGTGCAGAAATTGCCGAGGGTCAAGCATGTTCGTGAGATATAGTTTTTGGAATGGCTATCCAATGCGGTCCTGGTGCCAAAAACTCGGACGATTGGAGAATGTGCGTAGACTTTCAAGATTTGAATAAAGCATGCCCAAAAGATTACTATCCATTGTTGTGGATGGATCAGCCTAGTGGACTCTACTGGATGTGAGTTGCTTAGTATGATGGATGCCTCGCAGGGATACCATCAGATCAGATTGGCAGAGGAGGACCAAAAGCGGGTAAGTTTTATTACTTCTTTTGGTACATTTTGTTACGTGCCATGCCTTTTGGATTAAAAAATACGGTTGCAACCTATCGGTTGGTGGATAAAATGTTCCGAAACCGCTTAGGGCGGAACATGGAAGTATATGTTGATGACATGTTAGTGAAGAGTGTGAGGTGGCCGAGAGTCATACTAGAGATCAAGCGAAACTTTTGATACATTGAGGAAATACCGAAATGAAGATGAACACAAAGAAGTGTGCGTTTGGGGTCGGTCGGGTAAATTTCTAGGCTACGGGATAACGAGAGAAAGGGATTGAGGCCAACCCCGAGAAAGTGAGAGCAATTAGAGAGATGGCTCCACCTCGGGATGTGAAGGATGTCGCGAGCTTGATAGGGAAGTTGGCGGCTTTGAAAAGGTTTATCTCTCGATTGGCGAAGCGAAGTTTACCATTTTTCAAAGTATTTAGGAAGTCCAAGAAATTTGCTTGGGATGAGGAATGCCAAGCGGCCATTGAAGGGTTAAAAGAATATTTGGCTAAGTTGTCCTTCTTGACTAAGCCAATTCCGGAGCCCTTGTATTTATACATCTCGGTGGGAGAGCAAGGGATTAGTACGGTGTTCTTTGATAGAAGAGGGGCGGTCGGAGAAACCGTATACTATATTAGCAAGGTATCGAGAACGCGAGCTCGGATATTCGAGATCGAGAAGGCCGGACTAGCACTTGTAACCACGGTCGTCGAGGCCGAGGCCTTATTTTCTTTCGCATAAGATTGTGCTAAGGACTAATTTCCCTTTGAAGCCGGTATTGAGTAAGATGGAAGTTTCGGGCGGGCTAGTGAAGTAGGCCATTGAGCTCGGTGAGTATGAGATAGAGTTCGAGCGAACAACCATTAAAGCGCGCAGACTTGGCGATTTTGTGCAAGAGTGACAAAAGCCCCAAGTGAGGAGGGGCATGGTTTTTGTTTGTGGATGGTTCGATGGCTAGTTTGGGATGTGGAACCGGCATTCTGTTGATAAGCCTGGAAGGGGTGGAAAGTCACTTCGCGGTGAGGTTAGATTATAATCATTCCAATAATGAAGCTGAGTATGAGGCTTTTATCCGAGGGATCAGGATGTCCATACAAATGGGTGCGACGAATATGCTGGTACATTTGGACTCGCAATTGGTCTATAAACAAATCATGGGAGAATTTGAGGTCCAGGAAGAATGAATGAAAAAATATGTGGATGCATACAAGTGTAAGTCCAAGCGGCTACGATAACCTAGAGGGGGGTGAATAGATTATCTCCATCTTTTCGATTTTACCCTCTTTTTGAACCGAATGCTCAAAGACAATAATAAAGGTGCGGAATGTAAACAACACACGTCGATTTATAGAGTTCAACCCACCTAGGGCCTAATCCTCTACCACCCCAAAGATATCCAGGATGGATTTCGAAAAGAAAAAGAATTTTATTAATTACCAAAATTAATACAAATTCAACTTACAACACCTTGAAGAGCACCACACTCTTTTTCAACACCACCTTTGAGATTACCACAATCTCTCTTGAAGATTACCACAATCTCCAACGGCACCTTGTGAAGATTACCACAATCTTCAACCTTGAAGAATACCAAATTCTTCAACACCTCAACAAGAAGATTACCACAATCTTCTTACACCTAACACCTAGATCACCAAAGTGTGTTCTTACCACAAGAACACTCACAAGGATATCTTGTTTTGAATGATAACCCAAAAATTCAAGATTACAACTCGATAACGAATTATACAATTGAGTGCAAGTGTAATCAAGAATAGCCTAGGCCTCAAGGATGTGAAAGTGATAAGCTAGGCAAATTACAACAAGAATAATGACAATATAAGACCAAGAGTTTGCTTGAGTATTTCTTGTTGTGTTGTATTGTTCTCTCTTATTGTTGTGCTTAAAATCTTCCTCTATTTATAGGAGATGATTGATACTTGATAGGCTCCTCTTGGAATCTGATATCTACAAAACAATTGCAATTAAAATCAAGATTATAGCTGTTAGAAATCAATTCCACAAATTAAGGAAAATCATCTGTTTGCACAATCGTTAGAATTTTCTTTTTCAAACTTGAGGGCGACGTCACAAATAGAAGTTTGAAAGAACACAAAAAAATTTCACTAGGGGGACCGATCCAAGGGGGGTCGACCGATCCTGGGTGCGACCGTCGCCCCTATAGGGGACCGTCACCCCGACCATTTTGAGGTTTCACTGTTCGGTTTCGTGAAATGCATTCCCGTGCATCGATTGCCTCTTTGGTTGGTAGTGCGACCTCCAAAATGAAATGTTGTCCGATTTTTGTCGTAAATAAACCTCAAGAAATACTCCAAAAATTCGTAAAAATATTTTAAATCGATCGGGAGTATTTTGGACAACATTAGAAATATAGTTTTGATGAAATAACACATTAACACAAAATCATTAAAAGTGTTGTCCGATATAAACTCCAATAAATACTCTGAAAAATAGTAAAAACATTTTAGACCAATCGGGAGTATTAGGACAACATTTAGAAACATAAACCCATTGACACAAAATCATTAAATGTGTTATCCAATATTGTCGAAAATAAACTTGAGGAAATACTCCTAAATTATTAAAACCATTTTAAATCATTTAGGAGTATTTGGACAACCTTTAAAAATATTGTTTTGGTATAAAAACAAAATCATCAAAATCATGATAAAACCATTTATCAAACAATCTCCCCCTTTTTGATGATTACAAACCAAAACAATTTTCACGAGGTCGATTTTGAAAACAAAACAATTTTACCGGTTAAAAAAAATTATCCATTGCGAGCGACAATATTCCACGCAATATAAACACAAGGATGGGAGTAAAGATATTCAAACACATATAGCAAAAGCTCCCCCTATCAATATGCATAACAAGAGTAATGTAAAAGCAATCATCCACAAGCTAAAAGCTTAAGCTTTTGCATATTGATCTAAAGTACAAGAGCTTATAAGCTCCCCCTGTCAACAAAACATCGTTAGACAAGTACACAAGTCCATAATACAACAATTGGACTAAGTATGATGCACAACTTATGGCTTTTAGAAGCCATAGCTTATAGCTTCTTTCTCGAGCTTATTTTAGCTTCTTTAAGCTAATAAGCTTATAACCTATTTCTCCGTCTTTGGAATCATCAAAAAGAATGTTAGCACGATAAAAACATCATATAATCATATCAAAGTGCGCAATTAAACCGATGTATCGAGCTATTTTGAACATTGAAGCTTATAAACCAAATAGGAGGAAACAATCGATCACACGACTTGTAGAAGCTTATGAAAACTCATTTTATTTGCAAAAACATGATCTCTATAAATATATAAGACATTTGAAAACGAGAGAATCATGTAGGTGATGAATTTTTCATTGAAACGTTTTATCGAACACTTGGAGGGCGTCAAAGATTGAAAAAGATATATATAGCCCTCGTGAATGTAATCAATCCAAGTTTTTCATCACCAAAAGAAATTTTACAATTATCATTCATCAACAATCAATAAGCTCATCACACACATATACAAATTTCATCAAGAAAATACATATAGGCCAAGTTCTCAAAGGTTCAACCCAATTGAGATAAATGAGTAGAATTCTTACCATTCAATCGGTAAAGACGAGCAATGATGATGATAATCGAGCCTAAATAAGTCCAAGATATGAAATGTATGCAACAAAACAAATTTGGAGTGAAATTTGTGTGCACTTGGCGAAAGGGACGAACAATGGCCAAAATGAGCCTAAAATGACTAAGTTTGGAGAACAGACGCAATTTAAGCCAAAATTCTTAAGGCGACCAGTCCGGGCTTGGGCGGGTCGGCCAGTGGGCGACCGGTCGGCCCCCGGCAGCCCACCTGTTCACTGCATTTTGAAAATCCGCAATTTGTTCCAAAAATCCGATTTTTCGCCCTAAGTTTTGAAAATGTGCAAAATGCAAACGTAGACCTTATTCAATATACATTATGTCTTAATCAAGCTCGAAATGAGGTAAAATCCTCGGCGGTGAGCGATTAAAAAGTCCGCGAGTTATCCTTGAGACGGAATTAAACACATCTCAAGTTTTCGTTAAACATGCAATCCCTTTAAAAAAATATCGAATCTCAATATGTTTAGTTCGATTATGACGAACCATATTTTGAAAATTTATTATCACCGGACTTGTTATCCCAAAAATAAGAACATTTTAAGACTTTGGATACAACAAGTCATAAGGAAAAGTGCCTTTTATATATTTGAAGATTTCTTTTAATGGCACTTTAATGAGATTCGTTGGGATAGTTTTTTGTAGTCGAGCATATAGACATAAGGCATATAGAATGTTGAGTCTAAGGAGTAATAAACGAATGAACATACCTCAAATATGTTTGTCATGCCTATTTCAACCTTTTGTTAATTTTCGCATTTGTAGCCATATAGGTTGAAATGGTTCTTTTCTTTTCAAATGCCTCATTTCTTATTTTCTATACTTTGAGTGTGGAATATAACCACCTTCTTGGCATTGTTGAACTTGAGTTCCAATGAAGAAATCGAGTTTTCCTCATCATGATCATCTTAGGTTCACCTTGCATTGACTTAGAAAAATATCTTGCACAAATATTCATTAGTAGCACCAAAAATATTATCAACTAAATTTGCACAAGTAAACAATTTTGCCCTTTTTCAAAAACAAATAGAGTATATAAACCTTTCCTCTAGTAAAATCATTTTGCAAAAATTGCTAAGTCTATCAACCCATATACGGGGTACTTGTATCAACCGTACAAGGCCTTTTATAAATCATTTAAACTTCGATAGACTTCTATTTGAATACAACCATTTAGAAAGTCGGATTTAACATCCATTTGGTAAAGCTTGAAATTTTTCTTAAGACAAGAATGGTCAAGTCAAATGCAAATAACTTCTAAATGTGCTATGAGTGCAAATGTTGCATCAAAATCAATATCTCCTTTCTTGATAATACTTTTGAGCTACTAACTTTGCCTTGTTCATCAAATTTGTTTCAAAATACCAAATATTTCTGAAAATTTTCAACAAAGAATCTTGCACAAGAGCATAGTAATATCGAATGATAGAGACACTATAGTAAGTAACACATACTATGCTTAAAGAAAATCATCAAGAATATAATACAACATGTAAGTTCAAATAAGCATAGAAAGCTATATAAGGTCTCTTTTGAAATATCAAAATATGAGAGCACATAGTTGAGACCTCATTTACAAGAATCAAATGAATAAGAGCTTTGACATAAGCATCCAAGAATAATGGCATCTATATGTGCAATAAAATGCATAACTTAGTAGGTCAATTGTTTTATCAAAACAAAATATAATCATTTACAAATCTTGGATAAAACAAGCTATGTCAAATAATGTCTTCTCAAAAATCAAAACATCCTCTTAATGTCACTTGTATAAAATAAGCACATAGGCATATGGCACAACATGTATCGAGTCTATAAGATGAATACCAATGATGAGCGTACCTCGATAGTTTAAACATCTCTTGAAGAGGATGACGAAATATATATCCTACATATATCTTAAACAACTCTAACACAAAGCAACATGATACAAGTGTAGGATAAAAATAATATATGTCACAAGTATGCTTATGCCAAGAAAATCTATGGGAGATAATAAAACACCATAGTTAAAGCAAATGCACAAGAGTTTTAAAAACATCGTGCAAGGTCTTCTTTTCAAAAGTATTTTGAAACTCAAATATATTGAAGACCTAAATTTTAAAAAAATTTAAGCTTATTTTGAAAAATCATTGATGAAAATATATAAGTCCTACACAATCTATAAACAAATTTTGCACAAGACATAATAGCACAAGTGTAGGCCAAGCAATAAGAGATATCACATAATGCTAATGCTATAGACATCCATAGGAGATGACAAACACATAAGTCTAATTAAGTCCACAACATGTAAGGTCTCATTTTCAAAGGATTTTAAAAACACAAAAATATATATAGAAGACCTTAAAAAATTTAAAACTTATTTTGCAATTTAGACACAAATAAAAACATGCAAGAAAATAAAATGCATATTTAAATAGGGAGATGCGATTTACCAATTTCGCCATTTCCATGGGTTGTGCCGTTCCCATTGTTGATGGTATCTTCCCTTTTGAAAGTCATTTTGTCGATGATAGCTCTTCCTATTGCTCCACTTCCAAGAATTGTATTCTCCCCTTTGTTGATATTTTCTTCTTGGAAATTCATTTTGGTGATATCTTCTTCTTTGATCAAATGAGATGATCATTTGATGTCTTCTTGGCGGTATGAATTTTCTTCGATTATTAGTCCGCCGGGTACCTAGTATGACATTGTTTTGTGGTACCCTCAAGTGTTTGGGTCCTTAGGGATTAGCTTTGAGACTTTTAAGTCTCCAATGATAATTAGAGCTATTTCTAGCCCGACAAGTATTTACCGTATGACCCTTCTTACCGCAATAGAAGTAAGTGATATCACTAATATGTATAGGAGCTCGATTCTTTTTCATATGATTTACAATATTAAGCTTATGATCAAGTTCACTATTCAAATTATCACAACCATTAACATTCACAACATTGGGCAATTTATTGGTACTCAGTTGGATTTTGATAAATCATTTTTCATGCAATTAATATCCTCAACAAGAGTACTATTTTGTTTTTCAAGGTTTCTAACCTTGTCAAGTGTGGTGGTGTTAGCACATGATAGTGATTCATAGGAAGTAAATAAACTATCCTTTTCATTTTTCAAAACATTGAATTCCTTTTTCAAATTTTTGTACTTAACAAGCAAGCTTTGGTTCATTTTGAAGTTCATCATAATCATTAAGCAAGTCACTATAATCATTATGCAATTCATTGTCACAAGAAGTAGAGGGTTTAGAACTAACCTCGTTTTTTCAAGTCCATAAGACAATGTTCAACTTCTTCATATTTGGAAGTTGTAAGAGGCTTGTTCCTTGAACTTGATTTTGTATCCACTTGAGAAGTAGATGCTTTTAAGTTGCTCCTTTCATTTGTATATACTTCATAGATGGCTTCTAACTTTGTCATACTTCATGTGCCGATCGAATTCCTACAATATGATTAAATTCCAAATTAGTAAGTGAACAATATAAAATATTGAGCTTTACCATTTAAGGAGATTATTTTATTTTCTTCATCATTGAGCTCCTTGAGAGCTTTGGAGTGTATGGTGTGTCTATCATCGGAATGGATTCTCCATTGATGACGATGTTCCAAATATCGATCCATTCTTTCTTTCCAAAATGTAAAATTTTGGAATCAAATCGAGTGGCTTGGTGGTGGAGGTGTGTCGGAAAGGTGAGCTTCATTCGTAGCCGACGATCGTTCCTCTTCACTCGCGATGTAAAACGAGCTTGCCAAAGAGTTTGGCTTTGATACCACTTGTAAGTCCAAGCGGCTACGATAATCTAGAGGGGGGGTGAATAGATTATCTCCATCTTTTCGATTTTACCCTCTTTTTGAACCAAATGCTCAAAGACAATAATAAAGGTGCAGAATGTAAACAACACACGTCGATTTATAGAGGTTCAACCCACCTAGGGCCTAATCCTCTACCACCCCAGTATATCCGGGATGGATTTCGAAAAGAAAAAGAATTTTATTAATTACCAAAATTAATACAAATTCAACTTACAACACCTTGAAGAGCACCATACTCTTCTTCAACACCACCTTTGAGATTACCACAATCTCTCTTGAAGATTACCACAATCTCCAACGGCACCTTGTGAAGATTACCACAATCTTCAACCTTGAAGAATATCAAATTCTTCAACACCTCAACAAGAAGATTACCACAATCTTCTTACACCTAACACCTAGATCACCAAAGTGTGTTCTTACCACAAGAACACTCACAAAGATATCTTGTTTTGAATGATAACCCAAAAATTCAAGATTACAATTTGATAATGAATTATACAATTGAGTGCCAGTGTAATCAAGAATAGCCTAGACCTCAAGGATGTGAAAGTGATAAGCTAGGCAAATTACAACAAGAATAATGACAATATAAGACCAAGAGTTTGCTTGAGTATTTCTTGTTGTGTTGTATTGTTCTCTCTTATTGTTGTGCTTAAAATCTTCCTCTATTTATAGGAGATGATTGATACTTTATAGGTTCCTCTTGGAATCTGATATCTACAAAAAAATTGCAATTAAAATCAAGATTATAGTCATTAGAAATCAATTCCACAAATTAAGGAAAAGTTGTCTCACAGCTGTGATTAGAATTTTGTTGTCAAACTTGAGGAGCGGATGTCGCGACAAATAGAAGTTTGAAAGAACACAACAAAATTTCACTAGGGCACTTTGGTCCAAGGGGCTCGGCTGCATGGTCGGTTTTTCTCGTTCGGTTTCGTGAAATGCATTCCAGTGCACGGCTCGACTCGTCCATCTCCAAAATGAAATGTTGTCCGATTTTTGTCAAAAATAAACCTCAAGAAATACTCCAAAAAATTCGCCCCGATATATTTTGGACAACATTAGAAATATAGTTTTGATCAAATAACACCATTAACACAAAATTATTAAAAGTGTTTCATATAAACTCCAATAAATACTCGGTTTTTTAGAAATGCATTTAGGACAACATTTAGAAACATAGTTTCAATATAGAAACCCATTGACAAAAAATCATTAAATGGAAATATTGTCGAAAATAACTTGAAATTATTAAAAAACCATTTTACATCATTTAGGAGTATTTGGACAACCCTTAAAAACATTGTTTTGGTATAAAAACAAAATCATCAAAATCATGATAAAACCATTTATCAAAGAACAAGGCCTTGGAGAAAATGATAGAAAAGTTGCAGATCTATCAAATACCTCAGGAGGAGAATGCCAGGGCTGACTTCTTGGCAAAGATAGCTAGTTTGGCTGAGTGTGCGCTGGAGACGCACATTACTTTGCTTGCAGCAAAGGTTTCCGCCTTGAATCTTGAGGTAGGGATGTTGGAAGAGGAAGATGATTGGAGGTCCCTATCGTGGCATATCTGAAGGAGGGTGCACTCCCGAGAGACAAGAAAGAGGCTTCTCGGGTGAAAATTCGAGCAACTCGTTTTTGCATAGTTGGAGAGAAGTTGTATAACAGAGGGTTTGGGATGCCATTGCTGAGGTGTATTGGAAAAACAGAAGGAAAATACGTGCTGAGAGAAATACACGAAGGTTGTTGTGGGAACCACATGGGAGCTACGATTTTGATCAATAAGGTGTTGAGGGCCGGATATTTTTGGCCATATCTGAAGAGCGAGGCTTAGAAATTAGTGAAACCTTGTGAAAAGTGTCAAGTGCATGCGCAGTTTATACATCAGCCAGCTGAAGAGCTAATGACCATGAGTTTGGCATGTCCTTTTGCTAAGTGGGGGATTGATATTGTGGGGCCATTCCCTCCGGCATTGGGACAACGTATATTCTTGGAGGTGGCAATAGATTATTCAATAAGTGGGTTGAGGCCGAGGCTTTGGCAAAAATTACTAAGGGCGCGATGATGAAGTTCATTTGGCAGAATATTGTGTGACAATTTGGAGTGCTAAGGGTCCTTGTTTCGGATAATGGAACACAGTTTAGTGGGGCTAGCATCAAGGTTTGGTGCGAGGAGATGAAAATTTCACATCGGTAGCACATCCACAAGCTAATGGGCAAGTGGATGTGACTAACAGAATTTTGATACAAGGACTCAAGACTAGATTGGAAAGAGCTGGAGGAGCCTGGGTGCAAGAACTGAGTTTACTGTGGGCTTATCGAACAAACCCAAAGGAGGCCACGGGAGAGAGCCCATTAAGTTTGGTATATGGGATGGATGCAGTGATACCGGTGGAGATCAGGATGGAAACCCATAGAATCCAAACATTTGAGGGAAAAGAGAATGAGATGTTAACACGCGAAGCTCTGGATTTAATCAACGAAAAAAGAGAGATGGCCTTTTTACAGATGGAGAGGACAAGAGAATGAATCAGGGTAGTATACAATAGTAAGGTGATGAAGAGAAATTTGCAAATGGGAGATCTGGTTCTAAGGAGGGTGATGCGAGTAAAAACAAAGGAAAGTTAGACCTAAATTAGGAAGGCCCACTTCGGGTGATCAAAGTCTTGGCTGGAGGAGCTTACGAGTTAGAAGAGCTGAATGGGAAGAAACTACCTCGGGCGTGGAATGTTAGCAACTGAAAAAATATTATTCGTAGAAATTTGAATGATGTAACGATGCAATTTCCTTTTTCAAAATTCAATGAAAAGCGTTCGCGTCTACAAATACTGTTGAAAATTGTTCTGCTAAGTGTATGGAGTTCGGCTCAAGCTAACACTCCAAACACTTCGGGCACGATCAGCCCAGAGGCAAGTCAAGCTCTAGCTTGAAAAACTTGTCCTCCAAAAAAAAATGAGAAAGATTGAGCAAGTGTTTGGAGTTCGGCTCGAGCCAACCCTCCAAACACTTCGGGCACGATCAGTCCAAAGGCAAGTCAAGCTCGAGCTTCAAAAACTTGTCCTCCAAAAAAAAAAAAAATTGAGCAAGTGTTGGAGTTTGGCTCGAGCCAACCCTCCAAACACTTCGGGCACGATCAACCCAGAGGCAAGTCAAGCTCGAGCTTGAAAAACTTGTCCTCCAAAAATATGAGAAAAATTGAGCAAGTGTATGGAGTTCGGCTCGAGCCAATCCTCCAAACACTTTGGGCACGATCAACCCAGAGACAAGTCAAGCTTGAGCTTGAAAAACCTGTCCTCCAAAAAATAATGAAATGAGAAAAATTGAGCGAGCGTTTGGAGTTCGGCTCGAGCCAACCCTCCAAACACTTTGGGCACAATAAGCCTAAAGGCAAGCCAAGCTCGAGCTTGAAACACTTGTCCCCTGAAAATGAAAAATGAACAAGTGTTTGGAGTTCGGCTCGAGGCCAACTCTCCAAACACGTCGAGCACAATAAAAACTACACTATTAATACATAGTACAATAAGAGAGACGATTAAAAATAAGCTTGAATTGATATGATTCGAAAATTACAAAGGAAATCTCAGGTCGGGATAGTTACAAAACTATTACAAAAATACTGAACGTTACAAAAAGTCCCCAAATCGGGACAAGCATAAGAATTTACAGAATAAGGTCTTCCGATGCATAATCTTGAATGGTAAGCTCGGGATCAGTGCTGGCTTACACATCGGCTCCTTGAGTGGAAGGCAGCTCGGGGGCAAGTGCAGGAGGAAGGTCTTCTGAAATCTTGGAAGCGGCAGCTCGATCCGTAGATGCCGGTCGGAGCTTTTTGAGGTCGGCTATCCAAGCAGGATCATCCAGAGTGTCGATGAAAACTTCATCGGAGGAAAGGTTGACTTCATTAGCAACCTTGGAAAAGACGAAGCCCTCAGGGTCTTGCATGAAAGCTCGGGGCCCTTCCCGATCTAAGGATTCAGATATCCCTTTCTCCTAAAGTTGGAGCTCGGCTTGATCAAAAGTGAACTCATATTGTTGAATCACTCCTGTGGATAGGATGTCAATAAATTCTTCCAAGCTCAGGAAACACTTCTTGACCTTCTCTCATATCGGGTGACCAAAGCTCGGCCTTCATCGTGACTTGATAAAACCGCATTGACCGATCTTGATCCCTTCCTCCCGAGCCATACTAACCCATCTTTTAGCTCGGCTTTGAGGGTAGCATTTGCTTTGTCCAACTCTTTAACTTTTAGCTCGGACTGGCGACAGAACGTCGGCTCAAGGAGCTTATCTTTGAGCTTGCGAACCTCGGTCGATAGCTTAGCCTTCTTTGATTTCAACTTATAATCCTTTTTGAGGGCCTCGAGCTCCTCACTAAGGCCGGATCCGCAAAACCTACTCTAGCTCGAGCAATCAAGGCTAACAGCTTGACGTGAGCTCGAGCTTGATCTTTACAGAAAGAGTTCACCAGCTCGGGCCCCAAGAGCTTGTCTAAGATAGCTCGGTCGGGATAAGGGTAATAGCCTTGGATATATTGAGCTGTCATCCATGTTTGATTCGGAGTGTCGATGGGGCTCCAAATCAGCTCGCGCTCGCCCGAGCTAGTGTCTACATGAGCTTTCTTGGAAGAGGAGCTCGGTGTCGAGGGATCCCCACCGAGAAGGGATGAGAATAGGTCGGTTCTTGGGATCTCAACCGGGGCCGGGATGTCTTGACGAGAATTAGGCCGAGTGGTGTGAGAAGATTGGGACCCGATCGCAGGGGAGGCCCACAATTGCTTCACCTGTTTGGGATGAGGAAGCTCGGGCTAGAGAGCTCAATTTTTTGGGGGCTTGACTTACGGGTGACAAACTCGGGACAACATCGTCTCTGCGGAATAAATTAAATTAGAAAACAAATACAAAAATTGTATTCGAAAAGGAAGGGAAGAGTATTACCGATGTCTCTCTCTAGAGGAACAACCTCGAAACTCATTCCCGAGTAGTGAAGCAAGGGAGGGGTAATGATTTTTGAAAGATCATATTTCACAACACTGAGTTTTTGGATTACGTCTTGCAGATCGAGAGGGAGTTTTTTGGGATCGTGTTTTTGTTGTGAAGGTAAAGACCACACCCATTCATGGGGAAAGGGCCAAGCCTCAGCCTAGGTAACAAACAAATCCGATCCTTCCAAAATTTGTTGGAGGTCGGGTATTTCCTTAAAAATTAGTTTCATTACGGCGTAATATAAAACAAGCCCTTAATGGTGAAGATTTGACTTGAAAAAAGGCAAAAAATAGATCGGTCGAAGGAGTTAGAGACAAAAACATGGTGATTATGAGAAAGCCAGCAATAATTCTAAACGAGTTCGGGGTAAATTGGTTGATGGGAATTTTATACATAGTGGACACATCGAAAAAAAAAAAAAAACGAATTAATGGGAAATCTAAGTCCTCCATCTAATTGACCGACAAAAAAGGTAAGACCTTGACGAGGAGGTCGGTATGGTCTTTCTGTGTAGCTCGGGAAAGCTAATTTAAAAAGGGATAGAATACTAGCATTCCTAAGGATATTGTAAAAAGATTGGGCTGTTACTGCCTAGTGAGAAAACTCGCAATCCACATCGGGAGGGGCTAGTGGGTTAGGGTTCCTAACCTCTATGGGGGAGAGGAGGATGAATGATGAATATGATTCCGTGGCTTTGGGATCAGCTAGTTCGGGATGAGTTTCCCTAAGACGAGCAACGTCTAACTCTCCCAACCATCTAACCAGATCGGTTAGATGGGGATCAGGATTGGTTAAAGAGGAGGCCGTTATTTAAGAAAAAAGCGAGTATAAAAGAAAATGGAAAAGAGAAGAGAAGAAAGGACAAAAGATGTACCTAGGGAAAAGAAATGTGAGAAGAAACGGACGGAAGGGTGCCGGAAGCTCACCGGAAATCACCTTGGAGACGTCGAAAATCGCCATTGGAAGAAAGGGGAGAATGTATGCTAAAAAGTGAAATGGTCCCCCCTTCCTATATGCCTTTTATAAAAAGAGATGGGAGGGGAAGATGATCAGGGCCCTTGATTCAAATCTCATCCTACAATCCAGAAGTGACATCGGGAGATGAAAGGACATCTTGTCATTTGAAAAGACGTCCTTGTGACTGAAATGGGCGAGAAATTAACTAGGGTTTTGAAACACTAATTTAGATCGGTCCAGGAAAATCTTGAAGGATTTACAGAACTACTTAAGATCGGTCTAAATCAAATCTTGAAGGTATGAAATCCTAAATTAGATCGGTGTCGTCATATTTTGAAATGGTGGAAGCCCTAGTTCAGATCGGGACTGGCAAAATTTGGAGGTTTTGAGGCCCTAATTGGAGAGCGAGAAAATAAATGAGGAAATTTATTGAAATATATGAGATGCTCAGAGGTCGGTCGAGTCTATAACGAAGCAATTATGTTCGAAGTAGGCAAGTTACTTCAGTATGTAATCGGGGACTTGATTGATGGGGCCTATTTATCTGCCTCTATGGGCTTGATGAAAGACACGCTCTTGGGACCGAGCCAACCTCTGAGTTTGGGCCGACCTACGGAACTGGGTCGACCTCTGGAAGCAGGGGTTGGGTCTAAGCCTTAGAAGGAAGCTGAAGTTGACAAGTGGGCAAGGCTCGAGCTTTGAGCTTAATAAGCCGACCCTGCTGGCCGGACCCTCGATTGGGCCAACTTAAGGGCCTACCGACTGTTGGTGGACCGACTTGATTGAGTCAACTTAAGGGCTTACAGTTTTTGTTGGGTTGGACCTCGAATGGGCCAACAGGCCTACCGACTGTTGGTGGGACCCTCGATTGGGCCTACCACTGTTAAAGATGGACCTTGAATGGGCCAACATAAGGGCCTACCGGCCTTATGAGTTGGACCCTCAAATGGACCAACTTAAGGGCTTGCCGATCTCTTGGGCCTAATAGGCTTACGGCCCAATACGGGTGATTAACCTAGGCTTGTGTGTTAATTAGGGTTTTATTATGGCTTGATGGTTATGCAACTCTAATTCCCAAACCTATAAATGGGGCACACATAAGGTACACCGCTGGTTAGACTCTGATACACTTTCAATATACTTTGCTATTTAATATTTCCTCTCTCTAGAACAATATTGACTTGAGCGTTGGAGTGGGTATGCCGGAAAACCCTTCTAGCCCCCCTTCTAATGGCGGTGTTGCAGATTCTCAGGTTAATCATCTAGCGGAGCGTGGTTT
Organism: Rehmannia glutinosa; assembly: GCA_016081115.2. Classification (NCBI taxonomy): domain Eukaryota; kingdom Viridiplantae; phylum Streptophyta; class Magnoliopsida; order Lamiales; family Orobanchaceae; genus Rehmannia; species Rehmannia glutinosa. Next base: position 74,666,328 of record CM071928.1, read on the forward strand.
TATTGGACGGCGGATATTCTAGTGCCGACCAATTTCCAATCTAAATAACAAAAGGTACTATTACACAAGTTAGGAGTGACAATTCTAACATGAAATGAACTTAACACAATATAAACAACTTAATTAGGTTGAAGTTTGACGGGTCAGTGTCAAAAGCGGATTAGGTTGAGTTTTGATGGATTAGGGTTAGAATTAGATCTAACCCGAATAACACGAAAAACAAACATGTCATTTTAGAGTTAACATGAAATGACACAATTAACTCATTTGTGCTTTTGTTGTGTTGATTTTTGCAATAATTGTCATCTATTGAATATTTTATTAGTATAATGATTGAATTTTAGAAAATCATCCAATGTTATATATGAGTTGTATTTTAGATTATTAAAATCTACAATCATTTTGGATCAACTCAAAAATCACGACAAAAAAAAGGGCACGTAAGTTTTACAATCGCGTATAGCTACAGGACTAATTGCAACTTTAACCCATTCATAGTATCACGCAAAACCTATAATAATGAATCGTTTTCTCATTTTGTCATATAACAATTAAAAAGCTGGTCTTATAAATGTTGTGTTCTCTTTGAAATTTGGAATAAAATATATTATAAATATCTTTTTAATCTTTTTTACTTTTTCCCCAACTGCTTAAAACTTACGCAAGCCGTAAGCTCAAAAAGACGGGCAATAACAGGCATTTGTAATATTAGAGGCATTAGCACTTCATAAAAGCAATCTATTTCATTTAACATCTGGCAAGCAATTAGGGTAAAAAAAATTGATACCAAATCAATTAATAAGGTAAGTCGGCGAATTTCACCCCCCTAAGTTCCAAATTTATTCGCTTTCATGGAAAAATAAACCCAAATATCAAAGTGCAAAAAATAATACAAATATAGAGTTAATGCAAAGAATGACAGATAAATGAGGTAGATGGCATTAACACAACAAAAGCAATCTATTTCTTTTAACAATCTGAGTAGCACTTTTAGGCCTTATATAGCATCTATATGAATACTCAAATATTTCACATGAATGTACTAGTGAACCTAAAAAAGGAGGAACTAGTAAATTGCTAAAAATGAAATGGTATGTGGTCGATTCGAAATTACTCAAGTATCCTGAAACTTCCTTCCGCCAGGACTTTACCTAGACACTGGACAAATTTATTAAGCGCTATTTGCCTAATTGAGTCAAAAGTGAAGCAAATTTAGTTCAATATTCCTCTTTATATGATCATCATGAACCCATTTTAAGTCATCATCACGCTACCACTTAAAGCACCATATGTTTACTATTATGCGTAGGAGTGATTTTGGTGGAGAAATTAATTTTGTCGGAAAGAAAGGAGATTTGGAAAGTCGAAGGTTGAAAGAAGGGAAGAAGAAGCGATTGAGTTTGGTGGATTGGTAGGACACGTAGGGAGGAAGAAGCGGCGAGAATGGTGGACTAACCGGGACACGTATTTTAATCTGGAGCGTTGAATGGAAAATAGATCTAGCTTTATATTTTTCATTTTAGTTAATTAATCTAAAATTCATTTTGTTATGTTTTTGAAGAATATTTTGTGAAGTGGTCCCAACCTGGAACATGCTAAATGCAATTGCGTAATGGAAAATCATCAAAGTTTGTTATCAATCAATTTATCTTCTTCCTTACAATTTTCTCTCTAATCCTTTCCTCCATTTATGCTACTATTACGAAAAAATACATACAAATATTATTCAAAAATTATTAACAAATATCAAATCACAACAATTGGTATCGAGCAAGGTCTTCGGACATGGTGAAGGAATGCTTTGAAAGACCTACAAGTAGCACGGAAAAGTTAGACTAAATCCTTCAAATAGAAGCATTAAAAAGAGAGGCCACTTTGAATTAAATTACGGGGAACAAATATATGGGGTTAGTGTGGAGTTACAAGATCGGATGATAGGAATCAATGGAAAGTTTGAGCATCTTACACATACCCTTGCTGCACTTCGGTTACAATTTTTAAATATTAACAATGGAAAAAATCACATGGAAGGAGAATCCATATTGGGGAACCTCGATGCAGGGTCAGTGGAGGTGAGTTCATTCCCGAAAACCAACAAATCTAAAGGCCTCGGGTAGTTATGGAGAATCAAGGTATGTAAGTCATTAGCCCACTACCTAAAGTTGATTTTCCAAGGTTCGATGAGTAATCCTATGTCATGGATTTAAAAATACAATGGGTACTTCAAGCTAATACTAACATACCAGATGATCAGAAAATTACTCTAGCCTCTATGCACTTTGAGGGAAAGGCTTTCCAATGGTTTCAAAATTCTACTGTGAAAACTGAGAATGTTAGTTGGCAACAATTCCTTGAGATTGTTTCACCTAGGTTTGAAGATTTGAAGGAAACAAAAATTATTGTTGAGTTTAACAAGTTGAAACAGACAACTTCATACTCAGATTACGTAGATCGATTTGAGGAGCTAAAAGCATGTATGTTGTTGATTAACAAGGGAAATTTCTCAGAAGATTATTAATAGCCAGTTTTATAAGTGGGTTGAGTGAAGAATTGCAATCTTTCATTACCATGTTTGAACCAACTACTCTTTAGCAAACTATTGAGTTGGCGAAGCAAATAACTACCCTGGAAGATATTACCAAGAAGATGAGGAATCTTTTCAAACCTAACACTCCCACATATGCAAGCACTAGGAGAATTTGAACCTAGTAATGCATACCCTACAAAAAGCCAAAATACCCCGGAGTTCTAATTCAAACTAAACCACAACTCAAACTTTGACTGTTATTGAGATGGCTTCTAGGAGAGAAAAGGGGCTTTGCTATAATTGTGATGAACCTTTTTTATTTTTGGTCACGGTGTAAAAACATAATTACTTACATGATTATGAGTGAGGAGGAGGAGCTAGCTTACTTGTAAAATTTAGTGCGAGGTGAAGGTCTCGAGTCCAATGAATCTGTCCTGGGGACATGGAAGAAATACAGATGTCAGTAAATGCTATAGTAGGGGAAGATGTAATAACTACTATGAGGCTTTATGGAGAGAGTGGAACACATAAGTTACACATTTTGATTGACTCTAGAAGCACATTATGCTTTAGTCAAGAAGCTACAACAAAGATGTTAGGGTGTCATGTTGAGACAATTTCTCCTTTGATGGTGAAGGTTGCTAATGGTTAGAAGATGATTAATTCACAAAGGACTGTTGGTTTTAAGTGGATTATAGGGACATACCTTTAATTATTCTTCTAGGTTTTGAAGAATGAACGATGTGATATGATATTAGGAGGATTAGTTAAAGTCTTGCACTCCCATTGATCTAGACTATGATAAGATGACTTTTACTGATTACCTTGTTAGGAAGAGGGTCAAAATTCAGCCGTGACATCCACAAATTAGATTGACTAATCTAGATTCATTTATAATATTCGGGTCTTCCTTATACAAGATGGTACACATGGAATATCCTACACAAGTGGAGGAAATGCACTTGATCACTGGTGGGAAGAAGAAGTGTGGGGAGCCTCCGATTCCTTGTTAGGGAAGATTGCAAATGGACTCTTATTGCAAAATGCAAATGTATTTGAAGAGTCAGTTGGCTTACCCCCCAACAGAGGGGTAGAACACCAAATCTTGCTTAAGTCAGGGAGTGTTCCAAAACACCATTACCCATTCAGAACTTCTCATGATCACAAAGATGAGATTGAGAGGATTGTGAAGGAAATGATTGAGTCTGGTATCATACAGGACAATAAAAGCCCTTTTGCTTCTCCAGTGATACTGTGAAGAAAAAAGACTCTGTATGGAGATTATGTGTGGATTATAGGTATCTCAATGATCTCACTATTAAGCATGACTACCCTATACCAGTCATTGATGAGTTGTTGGATGAGTTGTTTGGGGCTAAGTTTTTCTCTAAAATAGACTTAAGGTCTGGTTACTTTCAGATTCTGATGAAACCTGAACATAGGCATCTCACTGCCTTCAGGACTCATAATGGGCATTACAAATCCTTGGTGATGCCCTTTGGGCTATGCAATGCACCTGCTACTTTTCAGTCATTAATGAATCAAGTATTCAGGGAATGCTTGAGAAAATTTGTGCTGGTTTTTTATGACATTTGATTTATAGACAAAGCTGGGAAGAGCATTTACTACATCTGGAGGCAGTTTTGATTCTATTGAGACAAAAACAGTTATATGCCAAGACACGTAAATGTCAGTTTGGGCAAGAGAAGATTGAGTATTTGGGGCATATCATCTCTTATGAGGGGGTTTCTACCGATCCTGAGAAGGTTGCTAGTATGACCAGATGGCCAACTCTAACAACATTGAAGCAGTTGAGAGGCTTCCTAGGGCTTGCTGGTTATTATAGGAAGTTCATTAAGGGATATGGTTGCTTAGCAAACCACTTACTACCCTTTTGAAGAAGGATAACTTCCACTGGAATAAAGAAGCTAAAAGGGCATTTGCAGCTTTTAAGAAAGATATGGCAACAGCCCCAGTGTTGGCATTGCCAGATTCACTCAACCTTTCACACTTGAAACAGATGCTAGTGGTACTGGTGTTGGGGCAGTTTTGATGCAAAAGGGGAGGCCAATAGCTTACATGAACAAAGTGTTATGTCCAAAGAATCAAGCTTTATCCATTTACGAAAGGGAATTTCTGGTTGTTCTTATTGCAATTCAGAGATGGAGACACTATTTACAGGGGTATAAGTTCATTATTAAGACTGGGCATCAACAAGCACTTAAATAATTATCGGATCAAAGGGTGATGACTCCTATGCAACAGAAATTGATCACTAAGCTTTTGGGGCTTAACTATGAAATACAATACAAGAAGGGGACTAAAAATAGGGCAGTTGATGCCCTGTCTAGAAGGGGGAATAACCAGGCAACCTATGATGCTATTATTACTGTTTCACCTAACTCGGTACAAAAGGTCATCTTGAGTTATGAAAGAGATCCCTTTTTCACCAAGATATTGGCAGTAGATTCCTTAGCATACCAAGACTTTGATATCAAGGTAGGTGTTGTGTGTATAAAGGAAGGGTGGTATTGGAGATGATAAACAACTCGTGGTTGGATCCTAAAATCAATTCATCACTCGAACTTATGGAGGGCACTCAGGGGTGAATGGTACATATATGAGGTTAAAAGGGGTTTTCTATTAGCCAAATATGAAGGCTAATGTAATTAGTTTAGTTGGTAATTGTGAAGTGTGCATGATGAATAATCCAGACAATGGCCCCTACCTAGGTTTGCTGCAGCCTTTGCCTATCCCAGAACAGGCTTGGACACATATTACAATGGATTTTGTGGAAGACTTACCCAAATCAAGGGGAAAGAATGTAATTCTGGTGGTTGTTGACAAGTTTACTAAGTATACTCACTTTTGGCATTATCACACCCATTCACAGCTCAATCAGTTGCCCAGATTTTCTTGTATTCTATCTACAAGCTCCATGGCCAACCACAGAGCATTGTGATAGATAAAGATAAAAAATTTACTAGTTCTTTTTGGAAAGAGTTGTTTAAACTGATGGGAGTTAGTTTAGACATGACTTCATCTTACCATCCTCAGTCAGATGGTCAAACTGAAAGGCTCAATCAATGTATGGAAAATTACTTGCACTGCATGGTTCATAACAATCCCAAACATTAGTATAAGTGGGTTACCCTAGCAGAGTATTCGTACAATATCAACTATCATACTAGTCTGAAGCTTACACCTTTTCAAGGTTTATATGGTTATCCACCCCCCTTACTGTCTGCGGGACCTTACTTAGAATCTCAAAATTTGGAAGCTAAAGATTTGGTTTGTCAGAGGCAAGGATGTTAAAAGCCCTTAGGGAAAATCTGAAGAATGCTCAGGATAGGATGAAGTCTTATGCAGACAATCAGATAAATGAAAGGAGCTTTGACGTAGGGGAACAAGTATACCTGAAACTTCAATCTTTCCGGCAGAACTCGTGCAGCTGCGGAAAAGTTTGAAACTTTCTTCAAAATACTATCACCCCTACATAATTACAGAAAAAATTGGTGAGGTTGCATATCGATTGGATCTACTAGAGGGATCTAAGATACACCTAGTCTTTCATGTTTCGTTACTCAAAAAGATGATTAGCCCTAAATGTGTACCTTCATTGGATCTACCTTCTACTGACTTGGATGGGCACTTCAAGGTTGCACCTCTTGAAATCTTGGATCGTCGCACCATTTCTCACAAGAAAGAGCAGGTTACCCAGGTTTTGGTGCACTGGTCCAACACAGATCGCGAGTAGGCTACTTGGGAGGATCTTCTTTTCATTCACAAGAAGTTTCCTATGTTTGATCCTTGGGGACAAGGATCTAGTTCGCAAGGGGGTACTGTTATGAGCAGGAGTGATTTTGGTGGAGAAATTAATTTTGTCGGAAAGAAAGGAGATTTGGAAAGTCTGAAGGTTGAAAGAAGGAAAGAAAAAGCAGTTGAGTTTGGTAGATTAACAGGGACACCCAGAGAGGAAGAAACAACTTAATTGGTGGACTAACTGGGACACGTGTTTTAATCTGGAGCGTTCAATGCAAATAGATCTAGCCATACAATTTTCAGCATTTTAGTTAATTAATTTAAAATTCTGTTTGTTATGTTTGTGAAGAATATTCTGTGAAGTGGTCCCAAATGGAACATGCTAAATGAAATTGCGTACTGGAAAATCACCAGAGTTTGTTATTAATCAATTTAGTTTCTTCCTTACAGTTTTCTCTCTAATCCTTTCCTTCATTTCTGCTACTATTACAGTAAATACATACAAATATTATTCGAAAATTATTAACAAATATCAAATCACAACATTTGCCTTCAAACTGCATATATTCCTAATTGTTTGGGAATTGGGATGATACTCTGAATATGAGAAGGGGCGTCAATCCTTGACCCAACACGAATCCGACCTGAAGTTATTGTGAAAAATGTGAACCTAACCCGAACATGAACACAACTAATACGAATCTGACACGAAGTTACCAATTTGTCTAAAACATTATTGTTCTCTCTTTTACATATATATGAGCATAATCCAAAAATAAATCCGAAACCAAATACAAACTCGACCCAAAAACCCAAATTGACACCCCTAATTATAAGCAAGTGCTTTTTTCTTTTTGCTTTTTATTCAACTTCAACTACCTTCTTCCCTTTATCTTTTTTGGGTTTATTATTCATGCATTATTTGTTCACTTGGTTGTAAAAGAAAGAAGATTAGTAAGTACTTGTTTGTGAAAATCTTTCTAATGGATGTTTAGATCTAACAGTTCTTCTTGATAATAATAGATGTTTGGTGGTAATTAATATACAATGTACATTTGAATAAATTACTCATCTAAAAAGTTCATTCTAAATAAGTAAGAATTGGAGATTTTTTAAAAAATCACTTACTAAGAAGTTTATTTCAAAATGTATTTTTGAAAAAGTGTTTCCGAACATGTACTAAGTATTTACTATTTATTGGAAGAAACAAACTCTTTTATATCTTTTCTTTTTCATTTTTTTTTTGACAAAAACTCATGTGTATCTTATAAGTTGCATAAATCGTATAATGCAATACAAATTAAACCCGAAAGTATATATAAACCACAAGGTAGAAAACATGCACGGGTCATTCTTTGCTAAAAATTCTGATAGAGATGATCGGCATAGTATTGTAGAATGGTGATCAAACAAGTTCATTAAATACTTCCTAATTAAGAATTATATATTAATATCATCCATATACAAGCAGAGTAGGTCTTCTGTAAGACGGTCGCAGGGTGCGTCGGTGCAACATATTGCACTTTTAGTCTGATACTTTTAGTGTCAAAAATGATGTTTTTAGTGTAAAAAGTAATACCTTAATTTGATTCTCGTTGTCATGAAAAAACATAGATTGGGCCTGTAATTAATAAGATATTATATAAACTTATTTATTTGGGTTAATGATGGGTTTCAAATACTATATATTCGATCTTATTTTATCCTATTCATAAACATTCTATTCGGAAAAAAAGACTGGCACTATAGTAGTTGGAGTCTTTTTGATAAAACAAAATACTAATTAGCTTGATTGATTTGCTTCATTCGTTTCTTTATTTTTATTTATCAAAAATTAAAATAAAACCATTAATACTTTATACTTTGCCATAAGATTCTTACTTTGTGCTAATACATCTGTTATTCTATAAATCACCGTTGATATCTTTCTCCAAAGAACAATGCCGTATATATCATTAATGCATGAATTGAATGTTTGACATATACATGCAACGTTCAGGTCTAAGGGCATCTCCAATGCGGATGGAATCTTCTATTCCAAAATCGTGTTTCATCTCCTATTCCAACCATATGAATGATTGACACAGTTTTACAATGGAGCTAGCTTTTTGCATCAGGTTTTCCACTTAAAAAACTTCCCTAAAAACATTGCATTGTGCATGCCCTAAATTACAAGTACAAGTCAAAAACCAAGTATATATAATTTAAGAGAAAATAATTTTATGGAACATGAAATATGGTCATCTTTGTACTTTGCAACCTAAACTTTGCGTATTTTGCACTTTGCAATCCAACCAACTGGAGTTGGAATATTTAAGGAATGTTTTTGGAATATTTTTGGTTGGTCGGTGGTTGTAAAATGAAAAATCAACAAATTTTAGTTTGTTAGTAGCAGAAATAAATAACTTAAGTTAAAAGCGTAAAAATGATCAAAGTCCAAGTGCAAAAGTTGCACTGGTGATTGCCATGCTCGAAACCACCGAATTTTTTATTTTGCAAATTAATTTGGTCTTGTAACTATACAGTGGTAACAAAAAAATCTTGTAAAGATCCTGTTTTGTCAAAAAGTATTGTAACTATTGAAAACTATTTATTTTGGTCCTACAAAATGCACAATTTGCAAAATAGTCCTGTAACGCTATAAAATCTCAATTTTGGTACTAATTCGATTGAATTTCAATAACATAGTGACAAATGTAGTTCCCAAATTCCAGTGAAATTAGGACTAAAATCGAGATTTTTATATAGTTGCATGCCTATTTTGCAAACCGTGAAATTTACTGGACCATTATATACTTACAAAAACGTAACTTTTACAGAATCTTTATTGGCTAACGCGATATAATTGTAGGACTAATTTTGCAATTTTACCTAAAACAAAATAGGTATATACTAATTAGCTTGATTGATGTTATTGTGCTCCCGTCCCTTCTGTGTTTTAATTATCTATTTATTTTAAACAAATTCCCAGTCGGTTCTAATTTAATTTTTTATTTTTATTCTCTTTTAACTTTATTTTTTTGAGCGACCCAATGGATTCCCACAACAGCTGGGGGCGCAGACCTCAAACTTCCTTCGGATAATTAATGGGCCAGGGATGGTCCTAATCTTTGAGGAAGAAGGGACAAACCCCAAATCCTCACTTCGCGATAATCAAGATTTTGAACCCAGGACTTTTAGGTGATTCTTTGTTAATTGATATCTCAATATCTTACAAATCATAATCATTCATTCCCACCATAATATCCAGAAATCATACCCATGCAAGGAGCTGAAGAAGTGAAACAACAATCTTAAAAAATAAAACAAATACGTTTTCCTTTGCCATAAGACTCTTATTTTGTCAAAGATATCTGTTTTTCTTCAAATGATCACCATTGTTAGTCTTTCAATTTGATGACACATAATTCGATTCTTCCCGTTCAAGATACCTACTAACTCCAGAAAAAAATTCGATTCCTCAACTTTTTTCTTTTCCGCACTTTATTCGTTGATATTTCTGTTGAAAAAAAATTATACATAGCAGTTGACAGTACCTTCTAAATAATGAAGGATCAAGACATTGTAAACTGTAAAAAGTAAACTATAGAATTAATTGTAAAGAAAAAAGGGAAAAAAGTAAAAAGGAAAGAGAAATTGAAAATCCCTTTCTTTGGATTCGATTTGACGAAACCAAAATTAGTCGGTGTATCCTAATTTGGGCTTTTATATATAATACAACTTTTCTTTTTTCTTTGTTTACTTTTAAAAGTGTTTTGACACTCTTACGACAAATTTATATATTCCATACAGTCATAATAACACAATATCCAGAAAAAATCAACATTCATTCAAACAATATTATGTGCTTTAGAGAAGAAACGAACCTTGCTGGCCAAAACATATAGAGATTGGTGTAGTCAGCTTTTGGGGAAATTTCCAATGGAACAATCTAATTGCCTCATAATCTCACCTTGATGGAATTATCTTTCAAAATACTAAATCAAGCCGAATATTCTAGTTAAGAAACGTAGATTTTACATTGCAAATTAATTATTGCCTTGTACGTATGGATCTTGCTTGGATATTTATTATTCCCTTTATTAGTCAAAGGCTCAAAGCCTGAGGGAACGTCATTCAGAAGTAAAAGCTTAAATAAAGTGCAACCTTTCCATATTGGAAAAAACCATTCACTGCGTGTACAAATTAGCAATGAGTTGATCAAGCAAGCAGGGCCAAGCCATAAAATCGGATCGGGTCAGGTAGGTCCAAAATTTCATTGGGCCGCCATTTTTACGGCTCAGTCCAGTCCAGCTTAACAACACCATTTACGTGTAATTTGGTCGGGCCTGTTGGGCCCACTGGACTTCAAGCTCGGCCAAAGTAGCCATGTTCCTTTTCGAGCTACTAAAACTCAGTCTAGGCCTCTAACCCTATATGCATGTTGGGCCAATATTGGTACCTCTATGCATGTATAATCGTACCGGGTGGATCCCACATCCGCTTTTCTCCACCGGAAAAGTTGATGTGCACTGGATTACAGATGAGGTCACCAATTAAAAGATTGAGATTTCATGATTCATTCTCATGTTTCATTAATTATCACGATGATATATTAAAATAATTAACGATATACATATTTAGTTGAATAATATATGTTATTAAAGTGGAACAGGAAAGAATAACATGAAATCTAGTCCGGTCACCAAATGAAAATATATAAATATGTGAACATTTCTTTGGTTTGCATTTATATTTTTCTAATTTCCCTTTTCGGCGCTCAAATGCGTGATCTTTGTGGGAAATTAATGTTGAAGAACGTTATCTTTTGTCCACCCTTTATGGAAATTTTGACCTGGAAAAGCCATACCAACTCTATATATGCTTTCAGATTTTTTTCATGTAGTAACTTGTGGATATGATATCAAATCCATATACACTATACATAAAAGATTTTTTTCTAGATAATGATAAACTTTTCGCATCATGCGTCTATTACATTTAATATACTATAAATTCAAACTAAGTCATTTCATGCATAAATTAGCCATGCCTCCATTTTTTCCTATTTTCTAGTTTCTTAGAGTACTATCTTACAACCTTTTCCCTCATGTTATTAAACACTCAATTCACTTTGAACCGTTGATAATATGTATCAGCCCTACCCAAAAAAAAAAAAAGGATGAAAGTTGAAATTGTCTCGATTTTAAAGGGTAATTGGGTCAATTGATCTACTTTTTACATACTAATCCTACAATATATAAACATAATATGAAAGTTGGTAAATTAATTTTAATTATAACATATACTTTTTTTTTTATTTCTTATTTAAATTACGTAAAAGAAACAAAAAAGCGGGGACCGGGGCCAAGTATATATATATGGTCCCTCCCCCTATCTCTGTCATAGGTGCTGCGAATGGGAAGTTCATGCAGGAACTTCTCTTGACCATTATTCCTTACTTTTGGTTTTGTCTTTGTTTTATATAGTGCACTTTTTCATATAAACCAAAAGAATTGTAACCATATAATTAATAGATGTAATGTAATTCAACTTTGCAATTTTCTTCTTTATAGTGGGAACATTCCAATAGTTTGCATGGGACTATCTTTTCCATATATATTTAGTTGTTACCAAAGTCTAGCTAGTATTGTTGATTAAAAAATTGTTGATCTGCTTGTTTCCTACTTTACTATTATTTTCATGAAAATGAAGTGTTTCATGAGTCCAGAATCATTTTAGATACATGTATACCCATTCCAGAATATTTAGGTGTAGTGTCCATTTTTAGAGACAAATTAAAGTATCACTATTGATTCCTCCTTTGCTTTAATTTTGAGCTAATTATCATATCCTTTTCAGAATCTTGCGTTTTTTGATGGAAGATCATTTAACTATATATGATATTAGTAGATCAACTGCATGCATTGGTCTATTAAAGCAGTATCCAATGGAAAAAATAATTGTTCTATGTTATGTGATACACAATTACAACCTGTAATCATATGATTTTTGTTTTATTTATATTAATTGAATAGCTCGTCATTAACGTTATGTGATTAATATAAATGTAAATTGCGTACATTCCATTTAGAATTTTTGTCCATATAGGATGCTATCATGCATGGACTTTTTTTTTTGGCTCAACTCTTCTCAACAGGTATTCCTTTAATAAAAGTTAAAATAACCTAGTCATCAATTATTAAATGAGCGTTTGGTAACATTATTGAGTATGATGTGTTTCTATAATTTTTAGATGATGATGTTGTAGATCACGTTTAATGAAAATTGAGTGTTGTTTGGTCAATTTTATTGAGAAGAATATGTTTCTACAAGTTTCAGATGATGATACCACCAGCTTGTAGCTCAAGTGGTATTGTTCACCCTTTGTAAGAGTATTGACCGTGGTTCCAACACTATATCCTTCCGTTTCTCTGAAATTTATCACCTCCCCTCCAATCACTGCTCCTAACTTGTTAAAAAAAATTCAGATGATGATGTTGATCGCTTTAAAAAAAATGAAGACATGACGAACCCAATTGAAATTGTAATTTTTATTTTAATATGGAACATATGTATTTTCTTTTTTATCTGCATATTTTGGATTGTAAGACTTTAAATACTAAAAAATATGCATATACATATTATTATTTTTTAAATTAATTGCACCCCAATTTTAAACAATTTGCACTACTACAAAACACCTCTTTTACATCGGTTCTGGGGCACATTCTACATCGGTTTTCGAACCGATGTAGAATCAGGCGTAGTGGAAAATATGATATTTCTACATCGGTTATATAACCGATGTAGAAAATCACGTTCTACATCGGTTTCATTGTTAACCGATGTAGAATGCTATGAAAAGAGTGATGAATTCCAAAAGCTGTACATCGGTTTTTAATAGAACCGATGTAGGAAGATGACATTCTACATCGGTTTCTATAACAACCGATGTAAAACTTGTTTTCTTTTTTCAGATTTTACAGTACAATACACCCTGCCAGCACCTATATATATAAATATTAAAACAATACGCTGTCTCACAACCCAACAGCAATACAACAATAATAAACCAAAACACCATATACCAACAATAGGACAATAATGAAACAAAAACGCCATATACTAATAATACAACAAATTGCAATATTAAATCAATCATTTAACAATAAAACGGATCATAATGTTCTACAATACAATATATAAAATCCTTTCAACACAATATACAAGGTGATGAATACAAGATAACTTAGTTGCTTCAAAATACCATATGCCAACTTGGTAGTTTGGATTCTTCTTTATAAATCAACCTACAAGAAAATCCAGAAAATACCAATATTGTAAGAACAATCAACTATATAAGAACCATCATTTAAAAATACTCAACCAAATATAACCCATAGGTAGATTGTTTTCTTAAATGGTAAACTAAGAAAAAACACATTAATTCAAGAAACAAATTAAGAGGGAAATTAAATTTTAAACAATCTACGTTTTAGCGCTGCAGCGGATAATCTTATACAACAACAACAAAGTTATTTCCAACCAAAATTTCAGAATCTAGAACTGACTCTAGTTTCTAACTAACTTGGTATAGTAACTATAGATTATAGGACTGCAGCATCATTCCTCCAATCACTTCTTTTTGATAAATTACATCAACATATTATATTCTTCAAAGGCCTTTGTTCAAGACATAATACAATATCTCCTAACTGAAACAGATTTTTGAAGCATTATCGAACAATTTTCTCGATAAATACAAAATACATGTAGGATGTTTTCCTACATCGCCACCTCCTCGGCCTCCCGACCACATCCTGTTGTCCACCCCAAACTCACCGAAAAAAGCTGAAAGATTAAAAGAAAGAAACTAAAAGGAAAGAGATCGGTTGAGAACTGGAGAAGATCACTATTTTCTCGAACGTAGGGCTACAAATCGACAAGGCATTGTGATAGTACCTGTTGCCGCAAAAGTACATCAAGTCGAGTGTCCCACATTACCATCCGACAAACCGGATCAACAACTTATGCTTCTTCTGCCTCTTCTAGCCAATTTATGAACTACTCCAAGGACTTCACAAATGTTTGCTGTAACCACAAAATACAAGTATACAACCACAATGTATGAAAAGCTCTTGATGTGAAGTAAAACAAAACGAAAACAAAAATGAGAGAGAAAGCAATACCACAAATTAAGTGTTCAATATACACTTGAAATGATTTTAGGCCATGAGTAGTTCCTTTTAGGAGAATAATATTCCAAGGATAATCGAAAATTATTTAATAACCAAGAAGCACATTCTAACTCTTTCCCCTCTTGATTTCATGCCATTAATATTGGAATCTGAAAATTAAAGTCGAAACGAATAGGTCAAAAATTGTACATCTATTGCAAAAGAAACCGAGAGATCAAGTGATTGCTTAAACTATATTTACAAACAAAAGTATCTAGTTACACTATAAAAAAACAAAGACATAATAGAACTATGTGAAAGAAATTCATTGATAATAACGTCATGTTGCATATAGATCCAAAAATACGACAACAAGAAATGAAACATGTGAGTGATTGCAACAATATATAACAAATCGAGGTACATGCATTTACTTTAAAAATAAATAAATAAATAAAATAGCATACCCTTACCTTGAGGTTTGTTCCTTTGCAACTTTGTACATGCAATTTCATCGATTTAGCATCTTCATACAGTAATCGGACTTGAACTTTGTACATAACTTCAAGCTCCAACTTTCTTGTGGTGCGATATAAAATATTAGACAAGCATAATTCGAAAGGCATGAATAGAATCAATTTGGGCATGTTTCTCGATAGGTACAAAAATCGACCTTAAACAAGGATCAACTTTCTTTGGCATGAAGAACTATCCTTGCTTGCAACTATATCAAGAATAGATTAACTGGACTTGAAAGGTACAATTTAGCGCCATAGCGATGAAACTATCATGTAGCAAATGAATCATAATGGATTTTAGGAAGGTATATGATCTTTAAACAAAGAAAGCGAGAGATAAATGCATTAAGCACTTTGAATAAACAACAACTAGATAATCATTTCTCACCGATGAAATCAAAATGTAACTTGATAGAAGAAAACATCATGAAGTATTCAATTTTCCAAAGCGGGTTACCCAACTTTGCGACCCATGACTTCCAAAATGTGAAGTCTAGCACAAGAAGTGGCAAGAATCTTTGCTCAAGACACATAATCCCCTTTGGCATACAAGTGGCCCAAGTCTTACTAAAAGTTCTACCAAAGACTACACAACACAATGAAACGAGAAATAAACAGAGAACCTTTGATGTATTATTGATACGATGAGTTTAGAGAACAAACAATATACCAAGAAAAAATTAACAAAATAATAAATGAAAGCAAAATGGTGGTAACACCACACATCTTGAATGAGCTTGATATTTTTTTATATTTTTCCACACTAACTTCCATGAATTTATTTCATTAACAATATCATACATCATATACTCTATCAAATTTGTAATGAATTCAATTCATTAACAATATCATACATCATATTCTTCAGTTCAGATTGATTAATTTTTTCAATATAATATCTACATATAATGAACCAACTTATTTGGCAAATGTCACAGACATAGTTCGATTGTCTATAATGATCATTGATCATATTGAATAGTACATAAAAAATTATGATGTTTTGTCATGTATTCCCAATCATCAAGGTCGCCAATGAAACAAGTTATCAACAAATATAGCAATATACAAGAGAGCTAGACGGCCTGCTCGATGAATAAAAGAATGCAAATAATCATCTCTTCTAAAATATATAGTGCTCACACATACTACCAAAAGCTCTTTCTACTCGCTAGCAACATAAAAAGAAAATTATATCATCTTGCATTTGAACACATCCACTAACATCTAACACCAATAAAACTATTTGCGATCCACAAATCATTCAACCAATTCACTAACATTATTAACTATCACAGTTTGAATATGATCAAGAACTTAACCAAATTCTTGAACCGCAGAGCATCACTCGTCATCATCTCATACTTTTTGGAAAAATCACTCTAGTTAAATCAACGGCAAACCTATACCAAAATTTGTTTCTTAATTAATTGTAAAATAGTCCAAGTAAGACAGCACAAGAACTCATCAACAAACAATTGTTAATACCAACACGCAAGACATTCCACGTGAAATTGAAAAGTTCAACTCTTAACATCAACACCTAAACAGCTTTACACTTATTATTTCCATTTTATCAGTTGCTTATCTATAATCGGAGTTACTAAAAACAAATCGCCACCATTCACAAATCAAAAAATTTGGATCTTCAATGGATACAAATTTGCAGTTCTAAAGGTTGGAGAGGATAGCAGTGGGCAACAAATCGCAATGGGTAATGGCAACAGAATGGAAATCAGAAATTACCTTTAGGGATATGAAGAATTTGTGAACACATTATGTAAATCCACAAGCCAAGTAGCAATAGACAACAAATTGCAACTTCGAGCAGCTTGGTGGTATTCGAAAGCTCAAGGTCGACAGATGGTAGTGGCGCTGTGACGGACCGGCGACAGATGGTGAGGTATGAAAAGAGAGATTAACGGTGGGTGTCTGAGACGATGGAGAATGGAACCTATTACGAGAGCCGACTGATTTGTTCGTCAGAAAGTCAACGACGGCCGATGGAATCGCACATTAGGGTTTGGATGGGAGGGGTTTGGAGGGTAGCTTTCTTTCCCTTTGAGGGGCAACAACAAAGGAGCGGGCACAGAGAGGCGGAAAAGAGGTGAGTGGAATTAAAATAAAATTACATCGTTTGTTTCAAAACCAGATGTAAAGAATTTGTTTTACAGCGGCTGTTTTAATTAAACGATGTAAAGTTCTTTAGAAATTTACAATTGGGCCACCGGGTTTTTTTTTACACCGTTTTCTTATGTAACCGATGTAAAGCAGTGATGTAGAATCATTATTTTGTAGTAGTGTTGTATCCGCCACATGATGGAACCGACATTTTGTATCCATCAAACAAACCCATATAAGGACAGGACCAAATTTCGATTTCTAACACTTTGTTTTCAACCTTTTTCCTGTTATAAAACCCCGCCCATAATGCCAGATTAAAATTTTCAATTTAAATTAAATGTCTTTTTCTACACATCTCGATCAATTGCTGTCTCCATAATCTCTCATTAGACTTATTGTGGGTAGTGGGAACTAGATCCCATCCAATTAAGATTCTTTTTCAAAATAAATTATTTTAATTATTTTATTGAATTCATGATCAGTTATTCATGAGAATGAAATTACAACAGATTAAGAGTGAAAAATAGTTGCAAGCCCTACAGAATAATAACTTATAAAGTTCTAAAGCAAAAAGTTAGAACCTAAATAAATCTAACAGTTCCGTAAAATTAGAATTTCGCAACGAAGGTGCTAGACAAAACATGTACCAAAGATGATCTTTTTTTGTCACGTATCGTCGAGTAATAACTTCTTTGATCTTCTGAATAAAATCCCACATACGGGACAAACTTAATTATTAACTGGAAAAAATAGCTACTTTTTGGGTCTGGGGACAAAAAAAAAATCACATGTTGGGGACAAATTTATTTACATTATAAACAACAAAAAAAATTTATTAAGACCTAGATTTTATATTTTAGTAATAAATTCTTTGAATATTTATATAATCTCATAGATATAATGAATTTCAAGTTATTAATCTCCTATTGAAAGAATAACAAAAGAATAGCAGCTGCAAATATTTATTCTAACGGTTTGAAAAGAGAAAGGAGGACCACAGCCAATTAATGAAATCGTACAACATGGAGAGGTGGATTATATTCTTAAGGTTAATTTTGTCTTTTGCTGAACCAGTAATAGGTGCCACGTATCCAATCTAGAATATTCTATCATGTGTTAGTATGTGTATACCGAAACCGGCTTTCAAATCGGAAGCGAAACCATGGTCAACGGTCCCAAAATGAGAATTATAACTGTGTAGGTCGATTCGAGTTTCGGATTCGTAGTATCAAAACTATAGAATTAACAAGCGGTTTTAATTTTAAAACCAATTATTTTATTTTTATTCGATAAAATATGCTAGAAGAAAGGTTAAATATTTATTATAATATTTTATATTCATAACCACATGTGACACGTTTTAAACTAAATGTTGTAAACGAACTACGTGCATTGATTCTTCTATACTCTAAGGCTCCATTTGGATTGATTGATTTGGAGCTAACGATTTCAAATCCATAACAACAAATTCATTGAAATTGTTTGGATGGAGTAATTTTATAATGCATTTTAAATCCTTGGAAGCTATTTTTTGAGTCATTTTGGAGGATTTCAAATTCATCTTAGATGAAGTTATTTCAAATCTTTCCCCCAAATCCTTTCCTCAAATCCAAATCCTTCCATCCAAGTGCAATCTAATAGTAAATATAGTTAATTTAATATTATTATTAATATTAAATACAAAACTTAATCCCTTATTAAAAATAAAGTACAAAACCTAATTGAATATTAATTGGAACCGTTGTCACCCTACTCAGAAAAGATGTAGTCAACACATATTCAAGAAAATAGATTTTCCTCATTTAGCAAATTAATATATATACTTTAAAAAATTTCCTATAATGGAAATTATGGAGTAATTTAAAATTGTTGACCCGGATTTTTTTATTCAAAACCAGATTCGTCCATCCAACAAACAACTCGAGAATTAATTATACATGTTAATAAATGGTTTCTCCTTTCCCAAAAGAGAAAAAAGTTCCACAAAAAGGATATTTGTTAATTTGGCTTTATATTCACATCCCCAGATCATTTCATTTTTCCCTAAACGAATTATAGATATCTTTTTCAGAATAATGCTGCATGCCACCAATGACAGAAACCAGAAATTATGTCTAGGGGGCCCAATTAGAGGTGTAAAGGAGTCGAGTCGAGCCGAAAATAGAATTGTTCAGGTTTGTTTGAAATTTTATCGAGATTTAAAAATTGTGTTTGAGTTTCGTTTGATTATTAATCTAATCGAGCTCCAATAAGCTTTAATCGAGTCGGGCAAAAATCAAGTTCGAGTAGCTTGATATTTTTACACATATTTTATTATTTTTTACTAATCGAGTCGAGCTCGAGCTCGAGCCGAGCTTTACGTCTTATCGAACAAAAAAACATGTTCAAATTTGGTTCCTTATGTTAACGAACTGAACACAAACGAGCTTTTAATGATTGCTCTCAGATCGAATATCAAGTAATTTGCTTCGTTTTTCAGCCCTAGGCCCAACTAACATTAATATAAAAATAAAATACAATACAACAACTCTAAAATAAATTTATAAATAAGAATCAATTATGATAAAGTCTTGTTAATTCAATTACATCTTAATATTCAGAAATAAATGACATAATACGATTACATTAACATATCATAACATTTATCGTATATCGATTCATACTCATCTCGAATTTGAATTCTTTAATGGGAATTTGATAATAAACCATAAATCATCTCAAAAGAGACAAATAGAAACACAAGAAAATAATGCCAAATTCGATTTCAATTTATAACGGAGCAAAAAAAATGTACAAAATTTTGTGAAATGTGAAAAATGATCAAGACTCAATGTTTTTTTCAAAATTCATAAATGGGAAGGGGAAATGAAGAATGGAGAAATTGGAAACTTTGTTCCCTTTTTCTTATTTTTCATATTTTTTTGTAAGGTTATAGACTAAAAATACTAAAATACCCTTGCAAAATTTCCAAATTCTAGGCGGTCCCAGCACTAACGTGGCCTCGTCCCTGCATGCCACATATCAAGAAATAGATCGAATTAGGCCATATTATGGTATCGATTGATCATATATTTAACAAATGGTGTGCTTGAGCATGAATGATTTGTGAACCAAAAACCCCTTTATTTTTACTGCAAACACATCAACAATCCTGGCCCAATCCTTTTTTATATAAAAAAAATTAGTGGAGAATTTAAAAGAAAAATAGTTATAATTTGTATTTTTTTTCTTGGATTTTCTATCCGGCTCACCCTATTTTTATGTATCAACCTACCCTACTAAATCCTCCTGGCTCTGCTCTTGACAATGCTGGACTTCAGATTCTCCTACACGAGGCGATCTTCACAGATGGTATCCTAAATACTATTAGAAATATATCTCACTGTTAGATAACATGTATATTGCTCATAATAGAAAATGAAAGAAGCTTGATATTATTGCTGTGAGAGTGAAGTATTTATACAACTGAGAAATGTGCAAAGCAATTCTAACTGCTACAGTAACCAACTAACAGAAAAGTAGTTATTCTAACTAACGTAACCAACTCATATCTATATGTATATATCTAATATACCCCCCTCAAACCAAGTTGGGGGGTGCGTGCAGACATAACCGGGAACACAGAAATTGAAAGCGAACAAGGGACAGGGGCTTAGTAAGCACATCCGCAAGCTGGGACTCGGAGGGAACAAAACGCACATCAACCACCTTATGATGCACCTTTTCACGGACAAAGTGGACATCGATCTCAATATGTTTGGTTCTTTGATGAAAGACAGGATTGGAAGCAAGGGAGATAGCACTCGAGTTATCACACCAAAGAACAGCAGGAGACTCAATACCAATGCCAAGTTCTGAGAGAAGAGATTGAATCTACACCAAATCTGACGTAGCATTGGCCATGGACCTGTACTCAGCCTCAGTGCTGCTTCTAGCTACAACCTGCTGCTTCTTCGAGCTCCAGCTGATGAGATTGGAGCCAAGAAACACACAGAACCCACTGACAGACTTCCTATCATCTTGAGAAGCAACCCAATCAGCATCTGCAAAGGCTTCCAAGTTCATACGAGGGGAAGAAGTAAACCGAATACCCAAGTGCTGAGACCCTTTGAGATACCTTAGAACCTTCTTACAAGCAAGCCAATGGTGCTCAGTAGGAGCATGAAGAAATTGACTCAGCCTGTGCACGGCATAAGCAATGTCAGGTCGGGTCATTGTGAGATATTGAAGACTCCCTATAGTACTCCTGTACATACTATGAAGAGAAAAGGGAGGGCTGTCAGCTAGAGAGAGCTTTTGGCCAGAACAATAAGGAGAGGGGCTGGCTTTACAATCCATCATGTTAGTTTTAGCAAGAAGATCATAGATATATTTGGGCTGATTCAACAAATAACCATCAGCAAGCTTGCGTGCCTCAAGGCCCAAAAAATAGTTAACTTCCCCTAGATGCTTAAGAGAAAATGCAGAATTCAGCTGCTGGATGAGTGTCAACACAAAAGAAGGATCATCCCCAGTAAGAAGAATATCATCAACATATACTAGAACCATTGTAAGCTTACCACTAGACTGCAAGAAGAACAGGGAATTATCTGAGGCATAGACAGAAAAATGTAGTGATAGGAGAAAATCTTTAAGCTTCTCAAACCAAGCCCGGGGAGCTTGTTTGAGACCATAGAGGGCCTTGACCAATTTACAGACATAGGAAGGTTTCTCAGGGTCAACAAAACCCTCAGGCTGATTCATATATACCACTTGCTGCAGAGAGCCATTGAGAAAGGCATTGTTAATGTCAACCTACTGAATAGACCAACCCCTAGTCACAGCCAAAGAAAACATGATTCTGATTGTTAAAGGCTTAACCACAGGGCTAAAGGTTTCAAAATAGTCAAGCCCTGGGATTTGTTGAAAACCTCTAGCAACAAGCCTGACCTTAAGCCTTTCTACAGATCCATCAGCCCTATGTTTGACCTTAAACACCCATTTATTAGAGATCAGATTCATATCAGCAGAGGGTGGAACCAAATCCCAAGTATGATTGTGAATAAGAGCATTGAACTCTAGGTCCATGGCAGCCTTCCAACCAGGGTCTGATAAGGCTTGACTGACAGATTATGGTTCAATGACATGAGAAGAAGCAAAGGAAGATAAGGCAAATGCCTTGGGCTTGTAAATGCCATTCTTAGACCTGGTGACCATGGAGTGACTAGGATGAATAACAGGTGGAGTATGGACAACAGAAGGAGGAGGTGGAACTGAAGAAGATGAAGAAGGAGATTGAGAAGATGATGAAGAACCAGGAGGTGCAGGACTAATAGAAGAAGAAGAATCAGAGGAATTAGGGAGAGGAGGAGGTAGAGCTTGAATAGATGGAAGAGAATTAAAAACAAGAGGAGAAGCAGAGGGAGATGAGATGGGTGGAGAGCACAACTGAGTGTAAGGAAATTCACACTCATTGAAAGCCACAGTCCTTGCAATATATACTCTACCAGAAGGGTGAAGGAATTTGTAACCCTTATGCTGAGAGCTATACCCCAAGAAAATGCATTTGGAAGATCTAAACTGGAGCTTGTGATTGTTGTAAGGTCTAAGATAGGGGAAACAAGCACATCCAAATGCTTTAAGGAAGGAATAGTCTGGGGGTCTGTTAAACAACTTCTGAAAAGGAGATAGATTATGAAGAACAGGTGTAGGGAGAAGATTGATAAGGTATGTGGAAGTAGAAAAGGCATCCCACCAAAACCTGAGAGGGAGTTGAGCATGAGACAGCAAAGCAATGCCAAGATCAACAATATGTTGATGTTTTCTTTCAGGCATACCATTTTGAGTGTGTGTATGAGGACAAGGATGTCTAAAGGCTATGCCAAGAGACTGAAAATGAGAAGATAACTTTCTATATTCACCACCCCAATCACATTGAAATGCCTTTATTTTGGTAGAAAATTGTCTCTCAATTAAAGAAATGAAATTAAGAACAACAGAATATGCATCACTTTTAGAGACAAGAGGATAAATCCATGTGAACCTTGTATATGCATCAAGAAAATGAATGTAGTATTTATAGCCATCACAAGAAGAAGTAGCAGCAGGACCCCAAACATCAGAGTATACAAGATCAAATGGTGCAGTAGATTTAGACTGAATAGAAGGGAAACTCATTGAATGTAATTTGCCTGTCTTACATGCTTCACAGAAGCTCAATTTATTACAGGAAAAGGGAATGTGAAGTTGTTTCATGACAGAAGCAAATGTAGCATTACAAGGATGCCCTAATCTATGATGCCAAACATCAAGAGAAGAGCTAGTTGAAACAATATTACACTGAGCAGGAGAGACAGATGAATGTAAGTTGGAGAGAGGAGACTTGGCAGGAGCAGCAAAGTGACTGAGATCAAGTTGATAGAGGCCCCCCTTGAGAGCACCCTTCAGCAAGACTTGATTGGTTGTTTTGTCCTTAACAAAACAGAAGGAATCATGAAATTCAACAACAACATGATTATTCTTTGTAAACTGAGAAATACTCAATATATTTTTAGTTATATCTGGAACACATAAAAGATTGTGAAAGGAAAGTGTGTGGGAGGGAGAAAGACTGGGAAAAGAAGAGGATCCAACGTGAGATATGGAAAGTGTTGAACCATTACCTACAGTCAGCCTATCAGAACCATGGTAAGGAGACTTGAGATTCAGATTTCCAAGCTCAGAAATCACATGTGCAGAAGCACCACTATCCACATACCAAGAGTTATCATATATAGGATATGTGGAAGTTGCCAAGGCCTGTGGAGAACCAGAAGAGCACTGAGACACCTCAGATACATGAGCCTGAGCAGGAGTCGAGAGAGAAGCATGCAAACCAACAAAACTAACATCAAATCTCTTAAAACACTTGGAGGCAAGGTGATTAGTCTTGCCACAAATCTGACAAGCTGGCTTATTCTTATTAAAACGACCCCGACCTCTTCCTCTGTTACCAAAACCACCTCTAGGAGTAAAATTCTCAGATGATGAAAAACGCCTTTGAGCAACATGAACTGAAGGATGTAAGCCAATAGACTGAGCAGAGGTATGAGCAATCCGCATCTCATGAGACAGAAGAGAAAACTGAACCTCTTGAAGAGTAAGAGATTCACTCTGATTTGTCAGGTTAACAACTACACTTTCAAACTCTGGACCAAGACCGGCAAGGATATATAGAATAAGATCATCATCACTAATCACTTGATCAGCAGCAAGCAGATTATCGGCAATACCTCTCATCTTCAACACATACTCATCAACCGAGAGATCTCCTTTTTTTAGTAGTCTGAAGGAGTAATCGTAGATGCATGACTCTCGCCTTGGAAGATGACTGAAACAATTTCTCAAGGACAGTCCAAATTTGAGCCGAATTTGAACATCGATTAACATGACCAAGCATGCTCTCAGAGATCGATGATAAAAGCCAACTGAAAAGATACGAATCTCGACGAATCCATAGCTGAAACTCTGAATTGATGATCGGAGGAGAATCGGTGCCTTGCAAAAATTGCAAAGGAATCGGAGATGTTCCGAGAAGAAATCCATCGAAACCATGCGTTCGTACGGTAGCCAAAACTTGTGACCGCCAGTAGGAGTAATTCGTACGATCTAATCGAAGAGTGATCGTAGTGAAAGTAGGAAGAACAATTGCAGGAGCTGAATTTGCCATAATAGCAGCTCACAGCAAGAAACAGAGAGGAAGATACTGGTGCCGGAGAAGAAGATCGGCAGCCGGAAAAAGGCCCGATCACCGTGCTCTGGATACCATGTTAGATAACATGTATATTGCTCATAATAGAAAATGAAAGAAGCTTGATATTATTGCTGTGAGAGTGAAGTATTTATACAGCTGAGAAATGTGCAAAGCAATTCTAACTGCTACAGTAACCAACTAACAGAAAAGTAGTTATTCTAACTAACATAACCAACTCATATCTATATGTATATATCTAATACTCACAATTAGTCAAATATCTTTATTATATATATATATATATATATATATAAATGTATGTATATATGACTGAAAGCAAATGACTTTGAATTTTCGACTTTTCCTCTGTCAGCTAATATTGCTAATTTTGATATTAAGCATATATGCCTTCATTTAGGTTTCACTAAACTCTACTGTTTTGCTTCGTAACTAAGATTTCATAATTTCATTTCGATGAATGGGCACCTCTGCCCGCCCATCTAGTATTCTAGAATCATAGATGATTTTTGTTGTTTGGGTGGTACTGTTTTATAAGAAAACGACTAAGTGTTTGACAGAAAAACTTTCTGAACAAGTATTAAGCCGAGGCTAATATTGGATACTGTTTCCGCAAGACGAAATTGCCCCGTATACAAAATGCTTACGGTTCCGACAACCGTCCCTAGGATACAATGATTTTAACAAGTTCGATTTAGCAACACTTGCAAAAATCGAACTAACATCGAACTATAAATGTTTGAACTTTAAAGGTTTTTGGAAGGTGATGATATCAATATGCTGATGCAAAAATGGCTCGATTTTAGGCTTCTTATTTTCGTGTGCTTCAACCTGCAGGAGCTTTGTATTTATAAGCGTCATGGAAAAGATGTCTTTTGCATCGAAAAGACATATGTCTACAGTGAAAAAATGCACCTGGTTGCTCGAATAGGTGCATCGATCAGTTCAAAAGTGCATGTCGCACACGCGCGCGCGACAAGTTTTGGCCTCTGTTCGCTCGGTGCGTTCCGCACACAGGTGCGCGCATGCACACAATGGCCTCTGTCCGTGCTGCACGCAGCGCAATAGTGCGCGCCCGCGCACCACCCCAATTGGAAAAAATAATTAGTTAATTAAAAATATTTAAAAGGTTTTAAATAAATTTGGTCAAAAACTATAAGGGCCTTAAAGCCCAAGCCCACGACCCACAACGCGGGCCGACGGGAGGCGCACGCGCATGTGTTTTGAACCAAACCCACAAGTATGAAGGTCCTCACCCTTTTAAAAACTTTGGTGCTCCAAGGGGCCAAACCCATTAGTCCAACTTGGGATTTATAAATAGAATAATTTTTGGCTTTTTCTTCTATGTAGGATGTAGCTTTTCTCCTTCTCCACATTTTTCAATTTTCATATCAATTTCTAGTTTTAAGTGGCTAACTTGTAGCATTAATTTCTCATTCACTTGGAATTGATTTTGAGAAATTCAAAATGCCAGTCTCATCTATTCACTTAGAAGAATTTTAACATACAATTTAATTCCATTTTTCACCAATAAAAATCACTTAAATATTTGGTCAAAATTGGGTCAACACTCAATTTCTTTAAACCAAAATTCCAACAGTTTTTTGGGGAAAAATAAGAAAGTATCATATGTAATCGGGGCATGTAATAAATACCGAGGACAGGATGAGATTTCTGTTTCCAAAGGAATTTCATTTCTTATTTTACCACACGAATGATTGTCACGTCTATAAATATTACCATATTAATTTGAAACATATAAGTCAAATATAAATTATGAGCTTTCAATATAATAGTTTTAATAGATGTGATAATCATTTCTGATACTATATTAGTATATTATGTAAGTATGCCAATAAAATAAATGAGTAAATTTGAAAATAGGAAATTCAATTTTGTTCTTTCAACTCTGACTCCTATATTATTAACCAATCACCCTAACCTTGTATAAATATTGGACGTCATTGTACTTGAACAATATAGAGAGAAATACAAAAACATTCTGCTTATATTTTTTCCTTCCTTTTTCCTTTCTTTCACATCTCCTCTGTTCCCATGGATCCCTCCTCTGTTGCTCCATCAACTCCATTACCAACCCACCATGTCAAAAGCTTTGTCACTGTTCTCCTAGACAACACTAATTATCTCACGTGGAAAACCCAGATTCTGAATTATTTTGCCTTTACCGATCTTACCGGATATATTGACGGTACTATTTCCAAACCTAGCAATGACAATAATCTCTCTTCTCTTCCTAACTGGACCCGCTTCGATCGTTTTGTTACTGCCTGTATCACCTCTACACTCTCTGATTCTCTAGTTCACCAAGCCACAAGCCATGACACATGTACAGCCCAACATCTCTGGGATTTTCTCCAAACTTCATTCATGCAAAAATCTCTCGCTCGCAAATCTCTTCGTAAAGGGTCTCTTTCCATCTCCGACTATCTTCAACAAATTCATCATCTTTCTACTTCTCTCGCTGCCATAGGTGATGTTTTATCTGACTCCCATCTTATACAAAAATATTTTGCTTATATTATTCTTTCAAATATAGCTTTATTTATTTATATACGTACATTAATCATGTCTTTGTGGGACTAAATAATGATTATGAGAATGAAATCTAGCTAACTGATGATGAATGAATTGAAGGGACAATGTTGACGGCAAGTGCACACATAATAACGTTAATGGCGGTGATAGCAGGAGTACTGCTGTCTCTGGCTTGGGGAATAGCTAATCAGCTGGGTTGGGTGGCCAGCCCCGCTGTGCTCATCGCTTTTTTCTTCATCACTTACTTCACTTCCACCCTCCTCGCCGACTCGTACCGCTGCCCGGGCCCACTCCATGGCACCAGAAACTATACTTACATGGATGTCGTACGTTCTCACTTAGGTATGATTACTAGTAATTCTTCATATTTATAGGTATTTAGAATAAATACAAGAAACAAAGACTAATGGAAGTTGATGTGATTATTATTAGTATCTGATTTTTCAAGATTTTGCCCAATTAAACCAGCTTATAAATGAGCTTAATGATTTATATGAGTTAATTATGCACGCCGTATATATTTCTTGTGTGATTATTGTGGAACTAATTAACAGGATTTTGAATTAAAATTGGGTTCCTCCTATAAGTATTTATTTAATTTGGAAAATTAAACATATGTAACTAATATATGAAGAAGTACTCTGAGAAATGAAAAAAAATATATATGAATCTGTCGATAAAGAAGTACTCTGAGAAATGAAAAACATATATATTACACTGTGCAAATCCATGGAGTAGGTTGTGGATACACGAAATGATCAAATACATATATAGCAATTTTTTTTTAGATAACGCTATATAAACTTTTCGTATCATCATGTGCCTAAAAGCTAAGTAATTAATATACTATCAAACTAATTAAGTCATTTTCATGAGTAGCCAATATGCATGCATGCATGCAGTAGTTGTTTCTATTTTTCCATTTTTCGGTTCTTACACTTATCTTTCAAATTTGTTTATTACATTAAAAAAATCTTCATTTTCCTTTTGCTTGTTGATATGATATTTATCCGGCTCATTTTCGCTCTCTTCTCCTTATGCTGGTGTTTGTTTTGTCATTACAGGTTTGAGGCTTGTAATTGTATGCCTCCTACTGCTTCTGCTGCCAGTCCGTAAGTACAGTAGCTAGGATTTAGGAATATTCTACTATACGTGCATAATTAAAATTTGCCATTATAATTTCATTTATATTCTTAAATAACTAATGTTATTTTTACTTTTTAACTGGTGATTAATTGATATTTATGTAATTAATAAATAATTTGCAATTTGTTTTTATTAGTTAAAGCTATAGCTTTCGTTTAGTGTGAAGATAATCATTTATTTACAAGTTGATAAATTTTCTTTACATATACCAATTATATTATTAAGTGTTCAAGAATAGTTAATTATCTATGTAATTTAAAATAATTATATAAATTTTTTTCAAGTGCAAATTCAAACTATTAGGATGAAATTGGAACCCTTGATCTCTTCTAGTGAACGATGGTAAAATAATTATACAAACTAATTTCTCATTAAGTGTTCAAAAGATGATGATTAGTTTGTTATTTAATTACAAATTAATTTAAAACTGTACTGAATTAAAGGATTCATTATGTGTCAAAATTAGTTAATTATGAATTAATTACATTTAATCTATAGTTGAATTGCATTTTGTTTTAACTATTGATTAGCTATAGGAGTAACAAAAA
Organism: Rehmannia glutinosa; assembly: GCA_016081115.2. NCBI lineage: Eukaryota > Viridiplantae > Streptophyta > Magnoliopsida > Lamiales > Orobanchaceae > Rehmannia > Rehmannia glutinosa. Next base: position 74,695,397 of record CM071928.1, read on the forward strand.
TTAATTAATCTTTTCTAAAAAATAAAAAATTAATTAGTTGACTAATAAAATTTATATTTAGTTGATTATATTAATTAAATGTATTCCTTATTTTATCAGTAACAAATTAAAGTATATTAGTTAAACTATGCATGTATAAATTCATGTAAATTGTTTATTACAAACTGTGCTTAACTGTGTTCTGAATTGTGATTTGATACTTTATCCATGTTGGCCGGGTCTCGGGCGCATTTCTTCAGGTCCAGGTTACTGTACATGCTATTGATTTTTTTAAATATTTTAATCTTAAAATGCAAAAGATCGAATCAATTTCCAAATATTGACCGGAAAATATTATAAGATACTATATATGAAACATAAGTATGTATTATATTTTAATTATTTAATCGTCATGAATAAATATTTAGAAATTATTGCACTACTAAATATATTTTTCGTAAAATTAAGTAATGATACCTAAAGTAGAGTACAAGGGCATCTATTTTTCTTTAAAAACAAACGCCTCTTACAATCAGTTTAAAACTCTTTGGGATGATTACATCAGTCATCGTCCAATCATAAAATGCACTTGTGGCCAGTGTTCTTGTAATATTTCTGTGACTCTTTCGGATATTCAAAAGAGTGATTCAGGCATAAAGTTCTTGATTGGTCTAAATGTATCTTTTGCTACCATACAAAGTCAGTTGTTACTTAGTTCTCCCTTACCAAATCTTGGTAAAGTTTATGCATTATTGCTACAGGAAGAGACTCAGAGAAGTTTCACTAATATACTTGGCTCTGTTACATTGGAATCCTCCATGGCAATGCCTGCAAGACAGAATCAAGTGTACAAGAATCAGTATAATAAAGAAAAAAATAAGCCAAAATGTTCTCATTGTGGTTATGGTGGACACACAGTGGACAAGTGTTTTTCGATTGATTGGCTATCCTCCAAATTAGAAAGGTCCTAAAGGTCCTGACAAAATCAAAATTTTGCGACCAATGCTACATCTTCTCCCATAAAATCGATTCAAATTTGTTCCTCAATTTTCAAATGAGATGGTTGAAAAATTCTTGGAATTTACCAGGCTTCATAATTCTTGAAAAGAATATGTCCCTTATTCAGCTGCAAACTCTGCTACATCTAATCTTTACTCAGCTGCAAACTCTGTTGTAGTTAATCTTTACTCAGATTCAAATCCTGCTACAACTGACTCATACTTAGCTGCCAAATTATGTTGCAACTGTATCTTCATCAGGTATTTCACATTATTGTTCTTCTATTTCAAAGTATAATTATATGTGGATTTTGGATACATGAGCTACAGATTATATCTGTGATTCCTCTTTGTATTCAAGCTCTCCAAGACAAGTCTCCATTCCCATTCATCTTACAAATGGTCAAGTTACTTTTGGTACTCACATTGGTGATGTGATTATTTCTCCAAATTTAAAGTTATCTAATGTGCTATATGTTCATTCTTTAAATTATAATTTGTTATATATATCTAATCTGACAAATCAGCAAATTATACTATCCATTTTCTATCTTCTCATTGTGTTTTACAGGACATGAACACTTTGAACACTTTGAAGATGATTGGTTTTGCTAAGGAATATAATGGTCTCTATCATCTTGTTACTCACTTTTCAGCTTCTACTACTACTTCTCTCTCCAGATTCTCGGTTGGCACAATAGATTAGGACATCTATCGACTTCGGATTGTCTCTTATTCATCAAATAAATTCTAAATGTAATAATTTTGATTCTTGTGATGTTTGTCACTATGCAAAGCAGAAGAAACTCTCATTTCCTTTTAATAATAAAAGTTTTGTTAAAGTGTTTGATCTCATACATTGTGACATATGGGGTCCTTTCTCTACAATCTCTCAAAATGGTTTTATGTATTTTCTTACAATTGTTGATGACTACTCTAGATATACATGGGTTTACATGATGAAGAACAAGTCAAACACAAAGAACCACTTACTCAGTTTTTACAACATGATTCTTACTCAGTTTGACATCAAAATAAAGGTTTTAAGGTCAGACAATGGGCCTGAATTTACTCTTTCTGATTTTTATAATTCTAATGGAATATTGCATTAGACTAGTTGCATGGAGACTCCACAACAAAATGGTTTGGTTGGATGCAAACATCAACATCTTTTATAGGTGGTAAGAGCATTAATATTTCATTTTAAATTGCCTCTTTATTTCTTGGATGAATCTGTTCTAACTGAAGCTCATATCATAAATAGGGTACCTACTCCTCTTTTGCATTGAGCTTTTGTTTAATAAATTTCCAGAGTATGCTCACCTCAATGTTTTTGGTTGTCTAGCTGTAACGACCCAATTTTATGAAATTAAAGTATTCTAAAAATATTTTTAAGAAAACATAAATTTATAAATTTAAAGTGATCCCAATAATGATCAAAAAGTTGATTTAGAATTTTAATTCTTAAGAAAAAAAATATATAATGATAATAATAATAATATATCTTCCAAATTAAAATATCCAACAATTGTTCCAAGCATAAACCAAATTAAGATGGTCTTTGGTGTTTGGCTTTAACTTTCTGACAAGTCAAATATTTTTCTACAAAAGTTCCAATATCTCTTTTCATACTTCACCACCAAAATACTTCTCTTAAATCTCGATACATTTTGGTACCTCCAGGGTGAGCTGTGTATGGCGTACAGTGAGCTTCTTCGAGAATTTCTTTTCTAAGTCTTTCTTCTTTAGGAACGCATAATCTCCCTTCATAAGTCAAAGTACCATCATTTGTTATAACAAATCCTTTTACTATTCCTTCACGAGCTTTTTCTTTCATTTTGCTCAAAATTTTATCTCAAGGTTGAGCTTCTTTTATCTTCTCTCAGAGTAGGTTGCACCACCAAAGATGCTAGTATTATCTCTGTGCTTTTGGGTGACACCACTACTTCAATTCTCATTCTGGTGAATTCTCTCACAAGATGTTCTTGCTCAGATATCAAACTTGACATCTCTCCTTTTGTTTTACGACTTAATGCATCGGCTACAACATTAGCTTTACCCGGATGATAGCTGATAGTTCAATCATAGTCATTCACCAATTCCAACCACCTTCTTTGCCTCATGTTTAGCTCTTTCTGAGTAAACAAATATTTCAAGCTTTTGTGGTCAGTGAAGATTTCACATTTCCCTCCATATAGGTAATGGCGCCAGATATTTAATGCATGCACTACAGCAGCTAACTCTAGGTCATGAGTAGGATAATTTAACTCATGTGGCTTTAGTTGTCTTGAGGCGTAGGAAACCACTTACCATGTTGCATTAGCACGCATCCCAAACCTTGTTTTGATGCATCACTATAGAAAACATTCCATTGAAACTTCTCCATTTTTCTTGTCAGTCGAGTCATAGGTGCAGCTATTTTTGAGAATCCTTCAATAAATTTCCGATAATAGCCTGCCAAACCTAGAAAACTGCGAACTTCATTCGCATACGTAGGTGCACTCCATTCGTTGATCGCTTCAACTTTAACCGGGTCCACTTCAATTCCTTGAGCAGTGATTACATATCCAAGAAACACCACTCGATCTAGCCAAAACTCGCATTTCTTGAATTTCGCATATAACTTTTCCTTGCGAAGTGTTTCTAGCACTATTCTTAAGTGCTCAGTGTGTTGCTCTCTATTCTTTGAATATACAAGTATATCATCTATAAAGACTATGACGAATTGGTCTAGATACAAATGAAACACTCTATTCATCAAGTCCATGAATACTGCTGGTGCATTACTTAACCCAAATGGCATTACTACAAACTCGTAATGTCCATATCGAGTTCTAAATGCCGTTTTTGGAATATCACTCTCTTTAATTTTTAACTGATGATATCCGGATCTCAAGTCAATCTTAGAGAAAGTGTTGGCACCTCTCAATTGATCGAACAAGTCTTCAATCCCTCATTGGCGGTACTTGTTCTTCAACGTGAGTCGATTAAATTCTCTATAATCGATACACATTCTAAGTGACCCGTCTTTTTTCTTTACAAACAGAACTGGTGCTCCCCACAGTGATACACTAGGTCTAATAAATCCCAAATCTAAAAGTTCTTGTATTTGCGTCTTTAACTCTTGTAACTCCTTTGGCGCCATCATATAGGGTGCCTTAGATATAGGTACTGCCCCAGGTATCAAATATATTTCAAATTCGACCTGGCAATCTGAAGGAATTCCCGGCAAGTCTTTTGGAAATACATCCAAAAATTCTTGCACAATTGGTACGTCATTAGGTGTCACTTCGGTTGTCGAGGTATCTACTAAACTCACTAGATATCCTTGACAATTTTTCTTTTTCAACATCTTTCTTGCCTTCATTGCCGATATCACTCGTGGTACTGCCTTAGACTTAATCCCATAGAATTTTATCTCATCATTTCCTGGCAGTTTGAATATTATCTCTTTCTCGTGACACTTAATGTCTGCCTGATATCTACTAAGCCAATTCATACCTAAGATTACATCAAAATTCTTCATCTTAATTATGTATAGATCAGCTTTAAGATATTTTCCCCCTATATTCACTTCAACATCCTTATTTACTGAGTCAGTTGTTATTGAATCTCCAGATGGCAAGCCAACATCAAGGGGTTCACTTACTCTAGCACTCTTATGTCCTAATATAGCATGAAATTTGGCAGATAAAAACGAATGTGTGGCACCACTGTCGAAAAGTACAAGAGCAGGTATTCCAGAAATGGTTAGCATACCTGACATTGTACTCGGGTTCTGATCAGCTTCTTCCTGAGTCATAGCATACATTCGAGCTCTACCTCCGGATGTTTGTTCTCTTCTTTCCCGCTCAGCTTTTAAAAGAGGACAATTAGAGACTTCATGTCCAGGCTTCTTACACTTGAAGCATTTTCCTTGTCCAGCTAAACATTCTCCAAAATGATTTTTCTTGCATTTTGGGCAAGTTAGCATGTCTGCTTGCGTAGTTGGACGTGCATTTCCATCAGTCTTTATCTGTTTATTTTAATTTTTATTTTTATTATGTCTTGCCCCGTCCCATTTTCTTTTCTCAGGTAAAACGACTAACTTTTGCTCATCTTCGTCCCCAGCAAAACTTGCTTCTACCTCATGAGCCCTTCTCACCATCACCGAGTATTCCAAATCTCCTTGAGCAGATAGTATTCCTAGTTGTGCTCGAAGTCCCCTTCTGAACCTCAGAGCCTTTTTCAAATCAGTATCCACTAGGTGTGGAGCAACCGACTTAGTTGATTGAACTGTCTCTCATACTCTGTAACAATCATGTTTTTTTGTTTGAAGTTAAGGAATTCTTTCTCCTTCTTGTCCCGATATGATTGTGGGAAAAACTTTTCCATTACAATCATTTTGAACTCATCCCATGTTAAAGCATTTCGCTCTTCCTCGGTCTTAGTCCTCCAATACCTTTCCCACCAATGATCGGCGTCTTCAGTAAGTTGGAAAGCAGCACATACGACTCTCTGTTCGTCTGTGCATCCAATAAGTCGAAAAATCCTCTCTAGCGATCGAAACCATTCTTCTACTGTTGTCGGGCCATCACATCCATTGAATGTGGGTGGACGATAGTGGCGAAATTGTTCCACAACTCGTGTGTTGTTGTTGTTATTGTCCCCATTGTTCTGCACACCTCTGAGGAACTCAACAATTATATCTCCAGCAGTAGCAGTGGTTTGATTTCTTGTGTTAGTGGAGTTCTCACCATTGACTTGATTTCCACGATGGGGAGCCATATTCCTAAGGTCATACATAATTGTTGGGAAATTATTTTATAGATTTTGATGAATGCCATGCAAAACTTAGAATAGGAAGTTGGCACCCCATTTTTGTTGTAAATTGCATTGTAATAGATAGGGCTGATCGAGCTGAGTTAAGTCAGCTATGCCTGAACATGCAAGAAGACAACTGGAGACTAGTAGGAAGACTCTCCTGTGAGACAGCTGAGTATGGCAAAGAAGAGAAGATATGAACTCGACTGAAGGTGCAGCTGAGTGAAGTATCAGTCAAGTCAACTCAAGATAGCCAAGTCTCAAGGTTGAAGTGATAGAAGAGTCATCCAATGATTGGAAGATGACTCGAAGTCACCTGGGGATGTTAAGAAAATGCAGTCAAGTCGAGATAACAGAAAGAGATCCGTTGCACAGAAATCAAGAAAATTACTTAAACAAGTAATACCTCCATACTGCCTTTCTTGAAGTGCTCAATCCCAGAAGCGTGCAAGAGGAATAAACCAATGGGAAGCACTGCACCTGTGTCAGAACACTGAAAAGCTGAAGAATTATTCATACGAGGAAATGGCAATTCCAAGAACTGCAACAAGACAAGCCAACGACCACAAGTGAATTTCAAAAATAAGCCTATCTCTTCAATGGGCAGATTTTTGAAAGATCGCTATAAAAGGCTGAGGAGTTTATTGGAGAAGGGGTTACCTTGGTTACCTGAACCACGAACATTCAAGCAAACATTTGAACTGTAACCAAAAATATTCTCAAATCATTCAAGATCAATACTCAAGCCTACATTACGAAGGAAATCAATCCAACACTCACCTGTGAAGGAAAGATAACTTCAATCAGTTGAAGAGAAGAGTTTTGAAGAATCAAGGGGTCTACATTACATGGAGAATTTTAGGAAGGTTCAAGGTCGAACCAGTCTCAAGTTTTTGGAGGGCTTCGTGATCAAATCCAAGAAGCTTGAGCAAGTGGGCTGTAGTAGCAAGGCAGCCGCCCTGTGAAGAAGCTAAGTCGTACGAGAAGCCAGCTGTGTGACCAAGGCATCTCCAGACTGAGTCCCAAAGGATCAAGTCAGCTGTGTGATCAAGACTTGTATCTGGACTGTTAACCACTCTGTATATTGATCAATACTTAGTGGATTCCTCCAGGAGTTGGAGAAGAGAGGAGTAGAAGAATTACCCCATCTTCGAACCTCTATAAAAACTTATTGTGTCATTTACATTTCAACACTTTAATTTTTGCATCTTATTTTTATATCTGCTGATAAAATTGCTATCTAATTGATAATCAACTGAGTGCTAAAACCAAGTATTAAAACAAACTTAACCAAATTCAAGGGTGTCAAGTCTTCCGCTGAAAACAAATCACAGTCGAGTTAAGTCTTTAGTCAAAACAACTGAGTTATTCTATCAACAACTCAGTCGAGTCTATTGAGTGACTAACTCTGCTGATTATCATGGAAGCGAATTTGACACGCATCCCTATGTTCACAATTGAGGAATTTGATGATTGGAAAATTCGTATGCAGGCTCATCTATCAGCATTACACGATGAGATGTGGATAGTGATCGAGGATGGACCACTGCAAATTTTAAAAGTGAACACACCATAAGGAGAGGCTGCAGCTTTGAAGGTGAAGAGGATGTTGCTCCCAGACCAGACATGGTTGAAAAACCAAGAGCGGAATGGACAAATGATGACAGAAAAAAATATAACTTGGACAATGTGGCCAAGGACATTCTTTACAAAACCTTGGACAAAGCCATGTTCAATAAAGTCAAATCATGCAAAACGGCTAAAGAAATATGGGACAAGCTAACATTGATTTGTGAAGGCTCGAGCAAATCAAGGAAAATAAACTATCGGTTCTTTGTCGAAAATTTGAGAATTTCAAAATGATTGCGGAGAGACCTTGGATCAACTGGATGCTCGGTTCACGAAATTACCAACGAGCTATCTCGCACTTGCAAAAAGAATATACAGAAGAAATGTGTATGAAGATTCTAAGAAGTCTCCCGGTGAATGGGAAATGAAGGTCATGGCACTAAGACATTCCATGGACCTATCCAAGACATCCAATCATGAGCTATTCTCGGATCTCAAAGACTACGAATTTGAGCCGAGAACAAAAGACCGGAGGAGGCACAAATGTGCCCAAAAAAGTCGCTCTAAATGTTAAGGATGGAAAGAGAGCGAGGTCAAAGAGTCATTGACCAAGAGGAAATAGCCCCGATGGTTAAAAGGTTTAACAAGTTCTTCAATAAGAACTACAAGAGAGGCAAGGGCGAATCCTCCGAGAAGACACTCGCTCCTCCAAGTCAAGGGAAGATAGGCCAACCAAGAGAGCAGCGGAGCATCAAAAAGTTGAATATCAAAGGGCCGACAATCCAAGAATGGAAATAGGCGATCAAAAGGTTGAAAATCTATCTTTGGGCTAACCAGGTCACTATGCCATTGATTGCCCATATCTTGTAGTCAACAAATACGGGAATGAAGAAGAAAGAAAGGTCTTGAGAGAAAAAAGACAAGAAAAGAAAAAAGGCAATGTTGGCTGCAGAGATCAGAGACGCCAAGTCAAGAGACACAACGATTCGTAGAGTAGTGAAGCCGACTACTCAAGTGACTCGAAGAAGAAACCTTGATCTGTTTGATGGCCAAGGAACAAGACCAACCTGACCAAGAAGATGAGGTACACTCTAATTCATCACACTCAGATTCTAGTGATAGTGACTGTGACACACACACTTCATCACCCACTGATCTTTATGATTCATTAGGCAAAATGATGAAAGACTTTGAACACATTAAATCCTCACACACACTACTAAATGAGGAAAAAAGCCTACTCAAGAGCTAAAACTCACAGCTGACTAAGGAGCTGAGTACTCTAAGTCAAATAGCTGATAAGAATGAAAGTCTAAAGGCTGAAAATGCTAAGCTAATAGCAGAGATAGCTGCTATAGAAAAGAGGGAAAATGACCTCAAAAATGTGATTGCCTCATTCACTAAGGCATCTAAATCATTGGATGATCTTATTATGAGTCAAAGAGAATGTGGAGACAAGACAGGCTTAGGATTTAATTCCTCTGTGCTATGTCAAGCTCCAAACGTGATTTTGGAAAAAGGATCTTCAAGTAATGAAGTATCTCAAAAATCCAAAACTCCAAATGGTGCACACACATTTATTCCAAAGCCCAATCACAAGCAAACTGGCCTTGGTTATAAAGGAAAAGAAAAACGACTAGTTGAGTGTCTTTGAGAGGACAAATGAGAAGAAATCCACCCGAGTTCCTCAAAGAAACTCCAAACAGAAATACTCAGAAAGAAGAAACAGAGCTACCAAAAACCCCATAAGTTCTATAAAAGAAACACATATGATGGGAATGGTAGAAAGTACCCAAGCCAAGCTGATTGGGATAATGTGAACTTTCAGCAAAGACCTATGGAATATAAGTCTAAGTGGCAAAGGCCAAGAACTCAGCAAAGGCCATTCCAAAGGTATAAGAGCTTTCATCAGCACACATATGCACCTAGGCACTACACTCAGAGATATCACAACTACCCAAAGAAGCAACCGCTAAAACACATACACAGGCATACGACAAAAGAGACAAATTTATGAACCTAGAACCCCCAAGCAATTTGCCAAAATTAATTATGATTATGGCACTGATAGATGGCAACCCCTTAGAGTCAAATCATTTGGCTATAGGTTGCTTGGATCATCTTACAATACTAACCCCTCAGGACCCAGGCAAGTATGGGTACCTAAAACCTAACTTCCTTGATTGCGGTTCAAGGAGCGGTGAGTGCCAAGGAACCTGGTACATGGATAGTGGGCTTGCTTCCAGGCACATGACAGTAACAAGAAAAATCTATCAAAATTCAAGGAAGTCGAGGTGCAAAAGTCATATTTGGATGAAATGAAGCTCCGGGAGAAATAAGAGGCATTGGATCCATCAAGAAAAATGGATTAGAAATCACGATGTTGCATATGTTGAAGGACTCAAATTCAATCACGCTAAGTATTAGCCAACTTTGTGACAAAGGCTACAATGTTGGATTCAACATGGGTATATGCCAAATCAAGACACTCGAATCCAATGAGGTTGTGTTGCAAGGATGCGGATAAAAGAACATGTATGTGGTAGATTGGTCAACCGCAACACCAATCACTTCTCTACTAGCAAAGAGCACAATCAATCAAGTTGGTCAGGGGCACAAAAAAGCCGAGTCACCTTAATTTCAAAACAATTAACAAGCTTGCGGAAGCGATCTTGTAGAAGGACTTCCAGGACTCGATACAAGAAGGAAAGTGTATGTGATGCATGCCGGATGGGAAAGCAAATCAAATCATCATTCAAAGAAAAGACATATCCATCTTCAACAAGAATATTGCACCGCTACATATGGATCGATTTGGTCCATTGAACCAAGATAGCATAAGTGGGAAGAAATACACCTTGGTGGTAGTAGATGACTACTCAAGATATACATGGACAATATTCATGTGTAAGAAGAAATAAACTCTGCGAAACTACCACAATCGATGAAAAGAATCCAAAATGAGAAGAGTCAAACCATTATCAAAATAAGATCGACGAGGAACCGAGTTTTGTCAATAGTATAATCACTCGATCTTGTATTGAAAATGGTATTGGTCATGAATTATCTGCAGTGAAGGACTCCACAACAAAATGGAGTTGCGAGAAAGAAGGAAACAGAACTCTTAAAGAAGCGGGAAGGACCATGTTAGGTCAACGGGGGCTACCTAAAAGATTTTGGGTCAAGCAATAAACACAACATGCTATACTCAAAATAGATGCATGATAAACAGACAACTGACAAAGACTCCCTATGAGATTTGGACAGGGAGAAAGCCAAATGTTGCATATTTTAGAATATTTGGGTGCAAATGCTTCATCCATAACAATGGCAAAGATAATTTAAAGGCTTTTGATGCTAAAGCTGATGAAGGTATCTTCTTGGGATACTCAGCTGAAAGCAAAGCCTACAGAGTACTCAACAGGAGGATTATGGTTACAGAGGAATCCATTCATGTGGTGTTTGATGAGCCAAATATAAATGGAGAAGACATTGAAGAGTCAGCTGATAAGATGAATCAACCAACCATGCAGAAGAGTCCCTATGCTAAAGCTGAAGTTGGAATTATAAACCCAGATGAAGATGAGATAGCTGAGTCTCAAAAACAGTTGGAAAATCTGCGGTAAGTGATGATGAGAGAGCTGATCAAAGCAACACAAATGCAAGACGATCAATCCACTAACTTACTCCAACCTGATGTAAGATGGCTGAGAGACCATCCACCAGAACTAGTCATTGGAGATGTAAGATAATGTGTCAAAACGAGATCCAGAGCTCAACAAAAAGCAATGTTCACATGCTTTATCTCACAAATAGAGCCTAAAGATGTGTCATAAGCATTGGATGACACACATTGGATTCAAGCCATGCAATAAGAGTCGAATCGCTTTGAAAGAAATAAAGTGTGGAATCTGGTTCAAAGACCTACCCATCAAAATGTTATTGGCACTAAATGGGTATTCGAAACAAGATGAATGAGGAAGGTTACTGTGGTAAGAAACAAAGCAAGATTGGTAGCCAAAGGATATTGCCAAGAAGAAGGGATAGATTTTGATGAAACATTTGCTCCTATGGCAAGATTGGAAGCCATAAGGATGTTTCTTGCGTGTGATGCACTCACAAGAACTTTATTGTATATCAAATGGATGTAAAGAGTGCATTTCTTAATGGTTTATTGGAAGAAGAAGTGTATGTTGAACAACCTCCGAGGATTTGAGCGAGAAGACTCTTGGAGATAAAGTATACAAACTCAAGAAAGCTCTATATGGGTTGAAACAGCACCTAGAGCATGGTATGATACATTGTCACAATTCTTGATCGGGAACGGATTCACAAAAGGCAAAGTGGACGAAACACTCTTGAAATTCAAGATAGAAAGAGTATCTTGCTTGTTCAAATATATGTGGATGATATCATCTTTGGATCCACAAACAAAGAGTCTGTGTGATAAATTTTCAAATCTTATGCAAAGCAAATTCGAAATGAGCATGGTGGGAGAACTGACATTCTTCCTTGGACTCCAAGTGAAACAATTTGAAGGATGGAACCTTCATAAGTCATACAAAATACACCAGAGATTTAATGAAGAAATTTGGTATGGAAGAGAAGTCTTCAGAAAATACCAATGAATACATCACCAAAATGGATATGGATGCGGATGCAAGCCTTTGTAGATCAAACAAGATACAAAGCACTTATTGGATCATTGCTTTATCTCACAAAGAAGCGAGCGCCGACATCACATTTCTTTGTAGGTGTATGTGCAAGATTTCAATCGCTCCAAAAGAAAGCCACATGACCGCATCCAAGAGATCTTGAGATATTTGAAAGGAAGCCAAGAAGTTGGCTTATGGTATCCAAAGGAAGGCGATTCAAGCTAATTGGTTTTTCGGACTCGACTATCTTTGGATGTAGAGTTGACAGAAAAGCACCTCGAGGCACATGTCAAATGCTTGGAAATAGGCTAATTTCTGGTTTAGCAAAAAGCAAAATTCAATAGCCACCTCTACAAAGCGAGAATACATAGTTGCGGGCAAAAGCCAAGTCTTATGAATGACACAAAGAAATGAGAGACTATGAAGTAGAAGAAAAGGAAATTCCAATCATGTGTGATAACACAAGTGCAATTGCAATCACTCAAAATCCTGTGTTGCACTTAAGAACAAAGCATATCGATGTCAGATATCACTTCATAAGAGATCATGTTGAAAAGAAAGACATCACCTTAGAATATATTTCAACTGATAAGCAGTTGGCTGACATATTCACAAAACCATTATGTGAGTCAAGATTTGAAGAACTCAAGCATGAGTTAGGGTTAATTGAGCTGAGTTGACACTCAGAAGACTCAAAGAAAAGAGATGAAACATGAAAAGAGGAAAAAGAGTGAATTAAGTAATTCAACTAAGTGAATCAACAGATCGGAAAACCAACAGACGAGTTAGGCGACAAAGTGAGTCACTAGGAGAGCGTGAGAAGAAGGATTGAATCACTAAGGAGCAAGTCGAGTCATTCATGAGCAAAGTGACAAAAATGCGGTCGTTTTTACTAAGCGAATGTTTTTAAGAATGACGTCGGCATAATTATGACGTGTATAGGCTAAAGCTGCACACCAAGCTTATGATTGGATATAAATGTTGCCGCATTAAATGCGAGAAATTAAATGTAAATCGGCGTGCAAGATCTAAGCCGTTGATTTTGATCAAATTTCAAAAACCACCCGCACGTCTTTTCATGAACCATACTTAAATCATTTCGTCCGTTTCTCTCACACTTTACCAAAAACTGTTCATCTCTCTCTCGAAAGTAAAAGCAAAAATTTTCTCTCAAAACCCTATCTATCCTCAGTTTAGTTTTCAAGTTTCGTTCTGTAAAATATCTCGAAATGGCATCTACACATGATTTTGTCAAGCTAGGAAAGCAAATCCACACCGGGTCTACTGTGGATTTCGATGGTATGGTTAAACAGGGGTCCGACGACACCCTAGTGAAGAAGATTGCTGAGAAATTGGAAACGTCTGGGCTGAAACCGTTTCTAACGATGGAGTTTCCGATGACCTATATGGAAGAGGTCGCACAGTTCTACGTGAACGCTGAAGTTCACGATGAGGGCATCAAGTCCTCTGTTCATGGAAAGAAGTTCACCATCACCGCCAGGATTTGGTGAACACTCGCTTGTTGCTTGCGGAAGGAGTGCCGAGATTCATGAAGCCGAGGTCGACTTGATCGCCGCTTGGAAGGAAGTAGCCAAGTCCGATTATCTTTGCAAAAGTGGTATACACTAACTAACAAGAGGTCACTGAAAGAGGACTACCACAAATTCTTTGGACATCGTTGCCAAATGCATGACATCAAATTTGGCGACTTTGACCAAATTGTCTAAAGTTAAGCTGATCGTAATGGTTGCGATCCTTGAAGAAAAGAAGGTGAATTAGGGCCGAGTTTGTCTACAGCGGACTGCGCCGAGAATGTTGGAACAAATCCTTCAAGGAAGATGGAACGTTTGGAGGTTCCCTCAGGATACGGCCTGGTGATTGGCGGTGATGGAAGTAAAAGGAGTCCCTCTTCGACATGGAAAGGCATTCCATGTAAATAAGAGAATGTTCAGATCAAACCTATCTGGCGCACAGAAGAGAGCATACGCCAAGAGGGCTGATACGAGTTAGGGGGAATCAGCTGACCCTGAAGATACAGTTGTTTCCTCTCCTCCAACGAAAAAGGCTGCCCTGCACTTTGCTAAAAGGATCACGCCCCCCAAAGAAAAAAAAAGAAATTTGCTCCCCGCCCTGCAGCTAAGAGTCACCCGCCCCCGCAGCCGTGTCCCTGCCCTGCGGCCCGCAATGGAGAAGGAATCATTAATCTCTTCTCCAGTAATCAAGAAGAAGAGGACTGCCACAACAAGGAAGGCAGTTGCCTCTAAGACATCTGTGAAGGCATTTACCTTCAATGAACCAGATGAAGTGGAGCCAGATATCCCTTTGGTAAAAACAAAGAGAAGAAGAAGACTTTCCAAGCTCTCCGAGCTTTAGAAGACAGCTGAGTCTGTCACTCAGCTGGACAAGATACCAGAGACTACTGGAGAAGTAGAATCTCCAGAAGTGATCGATGAAACGGCCAAGTCTGCTGAGGCCGATCAGCAGAGGCAAGTCGAGGACCCAGTTGTAGACAGAACAGCTGAGGAACAAGGAATGGTTGAGACAACCGAATCACCTGTTGACAGGGTTGTGTCTCCGCCTGTATCAGAGGCTACTGAGGGTGTCGAGCAGCGAAGTCTGCTACCCCTAATCCCTGGAAACGAGGGCCAACAAGAGAATGATGAAGACGATGTAATCATGTACTCTCCATTGTATCCAGACGTCCAAAATCGTCTGCGAGAGTGGAGAAAATGGAAGATGAGCCTATCCAGAGTGCAGTTTGAAAGACCAGAGTTCATTGCTGAAGAAGAAGAACTCTTCAGGTTTCTTGAGGTTGACACAGTGCTGCAAGCCCTTGACGAGAATAATTGCATCAATATACTGCAGATTCGAAAAGAAAACGTACGGGCTAGAGCAGCTGAGGACGCAGAAGCACGTGAGAAGGCCAGCATCTGCCCTCTGACTAGCACCACTGATCATACACATTCTCACCTTGACATCCTATTAGAAAGTGATGAGGATCTGGACCCCGTTGCTGCCACAGAAGAATTGCAAATGCAGCAAGCAATGCAAGAATCCAGAATCCTTCATGAGCAAAGAATGATGGAGGGACCAGGAGAGTCCTCCAAATCACAGCTGGAAATAGACCCTATGGGAGTGGTGCAGCATATTGCCACTGTTGTCGCTGCTACCACTTCCTTAGCTCATTCGGAGGAAGGTGTTAAGGGAACTGGCGATGAAACTGGGATTATGGGGACCCCAGTCGAGCCAACCCCTAATGAAGGTGTCTTACCACCTACCCTAACGGTTGAATACTCAGTGGGAACAGTAGGGAGTCCGGAGACGAGTGACCCCATTCCAAGTCACTCACCGGTGGTGTGCTAGCTGAGGGGGAAACTCCACCATTTGCGGAAAGGTCGGAGGATCTTTGCGGTGACTCCACAATGAATTTCGGAGGCGAAGTGGAGAAGGAACAACCACGAAATACACAAACAAGTCAAGCATCGACGAGCTCGGCATTTGTGGTATCTCAACAAGTGCCAACCGCTCTGCAGAGGCTAATGACGCCGCCGATGCGGTCGAGGCATAGGAAGGAACTTCCCTGGGAGTTAACACTCTGGGCGATGAAAGTGCAATCCATGGAGGTGAGACTCCAATGGATGCCACCTCTGAAGACCCCAAGACAGCTGATACTGTCGAAAGGGATGTCCAAGGCCTCGCTGCAGTTGAGACTGTAGGAGGTAATGAAGGCCAACGGGAGGTTGAGACTTCCGGGTAGAAAGAAAGCCGTAACATCTCTCCTGCTATCATTGAGCCATCAGAAAAGGAGATAAGTGCTCTTCACGATTCCCAGGATAATCCTTATGTAACCTTTCTGGGATCGGACGAAGACGATGAAGCTGAGTCATCCCCTGTGACTGATCCCAAAAACTCAGCTGAGGATGTTCCAACTACGAGTAAGTCTGACCTTAAGACTACTCGTCAAACTTTCAACTTTGATGATGAGCCACCCATGGAAATCTCATCATCGTCCTATGATGCTTCTGATAAGGCCGAGGACCAGTCAACTCATTTGGAAAAACCACCAGACCGGCAGAAAGCCGAAGATTGACAAGGCTCGGCAAAGTCGGGTCGACTTCACAACAGACCACGGTGAAACAGAGTCCACCGGCGGCTCCCAAGTCGCGAGTTCGACTCCACAAGGGACTTCACGAGCACCAATTATCATTGAACATATTCTAGTTGCCCGTGATGATCCTTTCATAGAATCATTTCCCTTCTCTCTGCAGGTACCTGACCTCCCTGAAGAATTAGCTAAAGATCGTGAGCGCTTCCACATACCTGATCCTGTTATTCCATCATACACCATTGTTCCAACTGACTATGACTTTGACGCTGCTTGGCCGTCAGCTGAAACAGAGGTGACAGCTGAAGTTCGGGATGTGTTCAAACCCTTATTTTCTGAGATAGAAAAAATGGAAAGGCACCAGGCCTCACCGGACATGAGGTCGATAACGGGGACGCCAACCTTCATCTGGCGATTTGAGAGGCATAATAGTCAGGATCCATGAGTGGTGGCAACAGCAGCAAACAATGTGTGTGGAACAATCTCGATATTTCAGGACATTATTCAACAAGTTGTTAGTCTGGCGGGCTGAGAATGCTGATGCAAAGACAAAATTGCAAGAGCACATTGAACAAATGCATGAATCTCATACTACAGAGATAAAGCTACTGCGTGAACATAATAAGAACGAGCTCCTGCGTGTGGAAGAGAATATGGATCGAAAATTTAGTCTCCTCATGGCCGAGATGAAGTTGGTAGCAAGCTGAATCCAACGCTACCCGCTCGAGTTCCGTGCGGCTTACTCCGCAGATTGACGAACTCAACTATCGCCAGACTAGACTTCTTGCTTGCTAGCTTGTTTCGGGGTTCCTCTCTCCTTTGATGATGCCAAAAAGGGGAAGAGGAATACCTAAAGGCGAAGGATCCGGTCGGTAGAGAAGGAGAAGCAAGCGTGAAGGGAAAGACAAATGAGGAAGTAATAAGAGAGAAGAAAGGGAAGTCTGTTGAGGGGAAGGTTCGAAATATGTGACCTTGATGATTGCTAAAATCCCCAACAAGGTCTTGTCACGGTGATATCATCAAAGAAACTCCCGTGACTCGCCACTCCAACACTCTGCAGCCTATGGTCGAAAAGAGAAAGCGATTGAAGCGAGGGATGAAGGAAGTGGAGTGAAAGATGAATGCTCGAGTTATGGATATTCTCAAACAACATTGAGGCATTCCAACAGACAGAGAGACACCTATGCCATTTCGGATGCCTGAACCGAGCCAAGATCGGTCGATAAATTCAAGACACTCGCATCCAAGGTTATTTCGCAAACATGTCCATGGCTCGAAGCCGGGATTTGTCTTTGGGAGAAGGTCTCAAACTATGTGAAGAAGGCCGACGAAAGAAACTGCTCGATCCTCTGCTGTAACTCACTGGAAAAAGAAGGCCCCAAGACAATACACACCCGAGGCAAGAGGAAAAAAAGTGGTGGAGGAAGAGGTTTGACCTAGATCTCTCGCCCAAAAACATTGAGTACATAGATCCGGCAAGAAAGGATGGATCTATTGAGGCCGGGATTGACGAAATAGCCAATCTGCAAGTGGCTAAGAATAATCTTTGAGTACGTGAAGAGAATTGAAGAGGAAAATAAGAGACAAACTCAGCTATGGGAGGAAAGACAAGAAAGACTGAGAAGAGATGAAGCTGCCCGGAAGGCGTATGAGAAAAAGAAGGCAGCTGAAGATGAGAAGAAAAGAAAAAGGTCAGAAGATGACAGAGCTGAAGAAGATAAAAGAAGAAGGCAGCGAAGGAGATGAAGTGTTGTTGTCCACCCCTTCATGTATTTTACTATGTAAATACATTTTATGTAAGTCTTCTGTACATCGAATAAAATTGTACAATTTCTACTTGTGTAGATATAAAACAGCATGGATACTTTAAAGTCCACTTAAGCTCTGATACATTTTCTTTTGATTCAAGCTCTGATACACTTTGTAAACAGCTATGTAAAGAACAAGAATGTTATGATCAATAAAAGATCGATTCTAAGCATACATTCTGTGATTCTATATTTGTCTGTATGTATCTTTGCAATTTAATTATTGTTGTATGTTTTAAGTTTTGGCATCATCAAAAAGGGGGAAATTGTTGGGAAATTATTTTGTAGATTTTGATGAATGTCATGCAAAACTTAGAATAGGAAGTTGGCACCCCATTTTTGTTGTAAATTGCATTGTAATAGATAGGGCTGATCGATCTGAGTTAAGTCAGCTATGCCTGAACATGTAAGAAGACAACTGGAGACTAGAAGGAAGACTCTGTTGTGAGGCAGCTGAGTATGGCAAAGAAGAGAAGATAGGAACTCGATCAAGGTGCAAATGAGATGCGGTGAGTGAAGTATCGATCAAGTCAACTCAAGATAGCCAAGTCTCGAGTTGAAGTGACGGAAGAGTCATCCAATGATTGGAAGATGACTCGAAGTCACTTGGGGATGTTAAGAAAATGCGGTCAAGTCGAGATAATCGAAAGAGATCCGTTGCAAATCAAGAGAATTACTTAAACAAGTAATACCTCCATCTGCCTTTCTTGAAGTGCTCGATCCCGAGGAAGCGTGCAAGAGGAATAAACCAATGGGAAGCATCGCACTGTGTCGAACACCGAAAAGGCAAGAATCATTCATACGAGGAAATGGCAATTCCAAGAACTACAACAAGACAAGCCAACGACCACAAGTGACTTTCAAAAATAAGCTATCTCTTCAACTGACGATTTTTGAAAGATCACTATAAAAGGCGAGGAGTTTATTGGAGAAGGGTTACCTTGGTTACTCCGACCACGAACATTCATGCAAACATTTGAATCTGTAACCAAAAATATTCTCAAATCATTCAAGATCAATCCTCAAGCCTACATTACGAAGGAAATCAATCCAACACTCACCTGTGAAGGAATGATAACTTCAATCAGTTGAAGAGAATTTTTTGAAGAATCAAGGGGTCTACATTCCACGGAGGATTGTAGAAAGGTTCAGGTCGAACCGGTCTCAAGTTTTGGAGGGCTTCGTGATCAAATCCAAGAAGCTTGAGCAAGTGGGTGTAGTAGCAAGGCGCAGCGCCTGTGAAGAAGGCCGAGTCGTCGAGAGAAGCCGGTTTGTGTGACCAAGGCATCTCCGGATCGAGTCCCAAAGGATCAAGTCACCGTGTGATCAAGACTTGTATCTGGACTCGTTAACCACTATGTATATTGACCAATACTTAGTGGATTCCTCCAGAGTTGGAGAAGAGATGAGTAGAAGAATTACCCCATCTTGAACATCTATAAAAACTTATTGTGTCATTTACATTTCAAAGACACTTTAATTTTTGCATCTTATTTTTATATCTCACGATAAAATTGCTATCCAATTGATAATCAACTGAGTGCTAAAACCAAGTATTAAAACAAACTTAACCAAATTCAAGGGTGTTAAGTCTTCCAATAAAACAAATCACAATCGAGTTAAGTCTTTAGTCAAAACAACTGAGTTATTCTATCAACGACTCTGCCGAAGTCGTTGAGTGACTAACTCTATTTGATTAACTAACTTAGCTGTCCATCAAGGACACAACTATGAAGTATTAACTCTGAATATTTAAAAGGACTAATTTGAAAAGTTGGTAAGGTTTATTCAACCCCCCCTTCTAAACCTTACACTCACACCCCTTGGGACCTACAATAATGTATTATTATTATTATTTATCCCAAGTTATTAATGGATTTTGCATGAAATATCTAACTTAAAATCTAAATATCATAATATAATGGTCAAATAAATTAAGATCAATTAAAGGACAACTAAGCTTTATATATAATAAAGATTTATTTATCAATTATTGCAATACATAGACTCATCCATCTCTCTTTTGATACATGTCTTCATCTTCCTCCCATCTTCTTCCTGGATCTTCATCCTGATCTTCTTCCGGTTTCCTTACAGTTCCTCATCTTCTACCATAGCCTCATTGTTCAAAAACTCAATCCATTTACGGTATAACCTGGCAAAATATCCGTAGTTGATTTTGGGGTCGGTCATCATGCCCGTCATACTCCAATAATGAGGCATAAAGCTTTTCACCTTGACGTTCCAAAAAGAGGGTAAGCTATCAATCACTCTGCGGGAGGCGCGCGTTCGTTTGGAGCCCCGATGACATTCCTCACATTGTACCACAATCGTGAATTTTAACTATATATTCTCCATCTTATCCCCTCCTCAATTTGATAGTTCAAATAATGATTGAGTCGGTTAATTGGATGGTTCGGATCCCAGTTATTATTATTATTATTATTCTTTCTTGCAGTGTGGCGAGTGCGAGTTCCTGCCATCTATATATATGTGCATTTGCAACTATAAGTCTATTTTTACAATTTTTTTAAAGAGAAATACAAGATTTCTATTCTTTTTTTTTTTAACGAAAAAGATTTCTATTCATCTAACATATAAACTGGTATTATGTTTCTAAAGCAGAATATAATAATATGAAATACATCATGATATAAATGAGCATACTGGTACAATTGTATAATGTAACTTGGATTAATAATTCTCATACCTTGAGGAGACCGACAAGATATGATGGAGGTGGATGTTATTATACTATTTTATCTTATACAAAGTTTGAATTATATTATTTTTTTTAAAGAAAAACTGTACATTTTAAATTTTCAATTTTTTTTAAGAAGCCTACAAAACGTAGACCTGCTCTGATACCACTTGTAACGACCCAATTTTATGAAATTAAAGTATTCTAAAAATATTTTTAAGAAAACATAAATTTATAAATTTAAAGTGATCCCAATAATGATCAAAAAGTTGATTTAGAATTTTAATTCTTAAGAAAAAAATATATAATGATAATAATTATAATTATAATAATAATAATAATAATAATAATAATAATAATAATAATACATCTTCCAAATTAAAATATCCAACAATTGTTCCAAGCATAAACCAGAAAAATTAAAGACATAAATATAAAATTTAGTCCGGCCATAATTATTTAAAATATAGCATGATTTATTCTACCATCCACAACATCATATCTTGATAGGATTCCTCAACCGAAAATCATGATAATAATAGGGGTGAGCTTCATCTCACTCAGTAGGGATATATCGTCGAAGATTTAATATAACATGAAAAACATTCACATAATTACAACAGTAAATTCATTCATTTCCTCTTTTTCCTCTGACTGACCAGTTCCTGCATATAGCATTGCGGGTTCACCCCAAAGATACGTTTGATCCTGAACCCTTTTCATGGCCCCTAGCTTATATGAATTTATTTTCTCTTGACATATATTGCAATCCATGAAGTACAATTATGAAACATTAAATAAAGACAAATACTATAGAAATCCCTACCTTAATAATCGCAGATATTCGATGTAGAAAAATGAACAGTAAAAGTCCTAATCCTCGATCCCTTCATTTTCTACATTAAATAAAATTATAATTAGAATGTGATTTTAATAAATTAAACTAATTAATGAAAGAATTTGTGAAAAATATTGAAAGAAGATTGTGAATTTTGAATATATATATATAGATATATATATGAAACTTGAATAATAATTAGAGAGAAAATATCATTACCTTAATAATATACAAATTTGGGTGTGAAATTATGTATGAAATTACACCTATTTATAGTAATTAATATTAACCCTTAAATACTCTAAAATACCCCCTAAACTCACCCCTTAAACTAACCCCTAGCTAACCTCTAAAATAACCCCTATTTATAATATATATTTTTTTTTCTGTTATCACACTAGCCTATGCCTATACTTTGACTGCTAACAGGAATAAATTTGATCCAAGAGCAGTTAACTGTGTTTTTATTGGATATCCTATAGGATGTAAAGGCTATAAGCTTTTTGATCTGGAAAACAAAAATGTTTTTATTTCCAGAAATGTCAAATTTTGTGAAAATATTTTTCCTTTTCACAAGTCATTTTATGATTCAGTTAATCATCAAAAGTCTGCTATACCTTTTGACCCTTTATTTCAGAACATCAATAGTAATGCTAATGCTGATTACTATAGTAACACTTTAAATTTTACACACGATCCTGCTGATCATATACATTCTGATAATAATAATATTGATTTTGTTTCTCAAGACATTGTAGGTAGTATTCATGTTCCAGACTCTGATTGTTCGCCTTTATTTTTAGCTCACCGCAAGTGTATGGTGTACGTTATAGAAAAGGGTAGCAAGATCGTATCCACGAAGACTAATAAATTAATGTGCTAAGTATTGAACTAAGATGGATTTATTTTTATTTAGACTATTGTAATTTGATGATTGTGTTGTGAGATTAAGACAAGTTAGACTACTGAAACACAAGACTAAGATATCACAATTGATAGAAGTATCAAGATAATGAAATGGATTTTCGAGTTAAGATTTCGATTAATATCACTCTTGTTGTTCGATTTAATCCAAGCCAAGTTATTATCAATATTCCTATAAGACGATCACAAAGATATTTTATCCTCCCTCTCAAGATGCATATAAAACGTAGATTGAAATACTTATGCTAGCATCTCTACTCAACATGAAGTACTCAACTCCCAAAAGTGCAAAAGATCAAGTGTCCTCACAAATACTTACAAACCTCTCGATTCATGCAAATATTTGTGTCGAGTACTCAAGATCTAATATTGAAACTCATCTCTCGAATTATGAATCAATATATCAAACAAGTTAAATCATTGATCAAGTAATAAAACAAGAATAAGCTCAAAGTACTCAAATAGGCTTCAAGATAATAACTTCAACTAAGATTAAAACATTCAACAAGAGTTCATTAATCTACTTCCAAAACCCGGAAATCTAAAGAGTTTAGCTACACATGAATTCTACACAATCCATATACAAATTGTTCATAGCCATGACAACTAAAATGAAAGATGAAGACTACAAGAGAAGCAAGAAAAACTTAGGAAAGTCGACAATTTCTCGATGTATCTCCATTCCTTGAGCTCCGATGCAACCCGATTATCTCCTTGATGTCCTCTTTCAAGAATATACCCTTGTCTTGTGTTGTAGATCCCAAAAAATGCCAGAATGTCCCTGGTGTGCGCCCCCAAAAGTG
Source organism: Rehmannia glutinosa (assembly GCA_016081115.2). Taxonomy (NCBI): domain Eukaryota; kingdom Viridiplantae; phylum Streptophyta; class Magnoliopsida; order Lamiales; family Orobanchaceae; genus Rehmannia; species Rehmannia glutinosa. Next base: position 74,718,580 of record CM071928.1, read on the forward strand.
CTTAAATACCCCCTCCAATTCTAGGTCATGTTGCTGTCAAAGTAATGCAGTCCAGTAGGGACGCACGGGCTACCCGTGCATGGACGCACGGGTTACCCATGCGCAAGTCCGTAGGCAATTCTTCTGTTCACTAATTAGCGCACGGGTCGTGCGTGATACGCACGGGTGACCCGTGTGCATGTTCATAGGATATGTTCTGACCTGCAGTGGCGCACGGGTGGTGCGTGCAATGCACGGGCTACCCGTGCGCATTGCCGTACCTTCATTTCTGCTTTCGCAGGGGCGCACGGGTGGTGCTTAGGCGCGCTCCCTACCCGTGCGTCATGTATTTTCCATCATTTGTGGTATTTCTTCTTCGCAATGCTCGTATTTGTATCCAAGTTCCTTCAAATATCACTAAATTCCTACAAAACGAACAACGCATAATATCTTTCCCACAATAAGCGAATATAAGTCATTTCGTATGAGTTTATGCACGTTTAGTCACCATTTTAGCCATAAATACGCCCCAAAATACATGCAAAACTCACACCTATCAAAATCCCCCAAATTTAAACTGTTGACCGTCCCGATCAACAATTTTGAAAACACGATAAAGCACATCAGGGAGATAAAAATAAAATCGCACACAAAGGACCCAAAAGAAAATCCATATTGTTCGTCATGAATGTTGGGCAACAAACCAATTAAGCCTCAAATATCTAATCAAAGAGCACGCATCAAGTAAAACAAAGTGAAATGCTCTGAGTTACAGCTCTCAAAGTTACTTGTATACTCTCATCTCACGAGGATATGGGACGTGTTTACGCTCGAATCAATTCAATGTCGCAAAATTACCATAAGCTTGCAATTTGTCTCATATCTCCGCCACTAGAATGTATGCAATTCGTGAATCAAAAAGGACTTTCTTATTTGGTTGTAATGAAGGCTCTTTGGTCAGGATAGGAAATTTTGGATGAAGTGACTCAAACTCAAACATATAATTGATGAGCATATCAATCCTCTACATAATAGTTCCATATGCTACTCCAATCATCCCTTATTTTTATCAACTTTCCTTATTTCCATCTCTTTCTTACTTTTGAGACTCGCCTTAAATTACAATCCTTTGCCCCCAAATTCGTTTCTATGAAAATTCACATTATAACATCGATTTTTTTTATTTGTGAATTTTCAACTCTTCTTTTTCATCTCCTTTTCTTCTTTTTTGTTCCAATTAACCAATTATGCCCGTTATCCCATTTTTCAATTCCCACTCCTTCAACTCCATTCATTCCCTTTTTCTCAACGTTATACACTCGAGTTTAGGGTGGTGGATCTATCAAGTTCCAAGCTTAAATCTTGTGGTTATCAAAGAAATAGGCAATAGGCTCAACTTGGCTAACTAGGAATTTAATCATCTCTAGGAAAGCAAAAGGCTTGAAAGGCTAGCAAAGATGGCCTTTTATCACATTCACAATTTGCATACAACATGTGGCCTCGACAGAGATACCCGAGCAAGTTCTAGAATTCAGACAACATGAATGATACCCTCAAATCACAACAAGACTGCAAAAGATATAAACAGTAAAGGCTCAAAGCTCACAGGCTTGTCAATATGTAATTCAAAGCATCAAACCAAGTTTTCGTATTAACATGCTCAATGTTATCTATTCAAGGCTCAATCAACTCATGCTCATCATCCAATTCCAACAATACAAATCTTTCAAAATCACCACACAAACAACAAGTTGCAATAAGCCAGGTCAACTCACTCTCTAACCACTAAGAAAGCAATAGACGTACTAAAGCCATAAACATGCTCTAATGTAATGCAACCTAGAATGCTCTATATGCAACTATATGAAAACACCAAATGCAAGAATTGTTTTTTTTTTTGTTTTCTATCCACACTTTTCATATATTAAAATACTATCTCTCCCCCCAAACTTGAATGAAATTATATCGTCCTAAGGGGAAAAATAGAATTTCAATAACGAAAAGTGGGGATATACCTGAATCACTGCGGAGGAGGTGGCGGGATGTGGCCTTGTGAGATATGCCACACTCGTAACTGTTGGAGCACTTGCCACGTCTCCTCGGAACGCCGGTCATAGTTCTCGCGAAACGCGAGAAAATCAGCCCGATGCTGCCTCAAATCCTCCCCCTGTTGCCTCAACTCCTCTCCTTGACGACGCAAGTCCTCCCCAAACGCATATAACATGTCCTGGAAATCAGTGCCGCATTGGGGCCCGCCACTATGAGAGGCACCGGGACGATCCCCGCTTTGAGAACGTCGGGGGTAATCACCTCCTTGTGAGGACTCGGGTATATCATATCCAATTTGGGGGTGATGAGGTTCCACCCCCATTTCTCTTCCATGTAGCTCGTCTTCTTCCACTACCAAATCTTCCTCATCCTGGAAGCCGTGAACTCGGCGCCTCTTCCTCTCGCCTATAGCGTTTATAACTCTATTATGCGCTTCCGAGTTCATGAGGAAGTTTGTGGTGTCCGCCAGAGTATCGACAGTGGTGTACGTCGGGTTAGGCAATGGAAATGAGGCACCTTTCTTTTGTAGAAGAACTAGCATATTGTCTTCATTGGCGACAAACTTCATGTGGTGCAGCGATGCCAAATTAATTCGATTGTTGCCCGGTATAGGCTCCATGACTCTAAAATCGATGTTGAAATGGCGGGCAATAGGGGTAATCAGACCTCCTATAGTAATAGCACCACCTCCCCGCTTCGCTAGATGGTCCACTTGCTCTATGAAGTACGCGGCCGTATTGTAAGGTGTACCCGTGAACATACACCACAATAAATATAACTCGCGGACCGTCATACCCCCAATATTTTCCCTTGCGAAGACCGAGGCCGACGTAACCCGCTGTATGTACCGAAATACCGGATTCCGGATCCAAGAAGATTTAGCAGCGCGGGCTTCGTATAGCATGGGCCCCGTTTCCGGCGTTTGTACTAGGAGGCGCCAAAAGTCGGCTTGCTCATACCCCATCTTTGAGGTCGGAAAGGTGCGTCGGTAGGGACTTCAAATATGGTGTTCAACTCTTCTGTGCTTAATAGTCGCTCCACGTTCCCTAACTGAAAGGTCACCCCGATTACCTCGCCTCTTATATCTTTGATCATTTTCACAGTGCTCAAAAATTCGAGCGTGAATTTCTTATAACGTTTTTTTTTCTAAAGTCTCATTCCCACTTTTTTTTATCAAAATGTCATACAATGTCATGCCCGTCAAGGCGGGAGAAAATCAAAGAACAAATAACCTATCACTATGATATCTAGAAAGACTATCATAATGAGATATCTAAAAATAAAAGGAGAACCAATGATCTATGAAAATCTAAAGCTCGGGTATCCCAGCTGGTCCATCCGAATGAGCGCTAGGAGGTGGTGAGAAGTTGTGCCCTCATCAATAATGTGATCGCCAAGAGCGTGACTCCCAACTCGCAAGGTGATCTGCTGGTCGATTCCCTCTCTGTGTATGTGGGAAATCGAATCATCAAGGTCCTCGGATGTTCGAATGCGAATCGGGGTGTCTTGAACTGCCAAGAGCGAAGGCCACCGGAAGTGATCGTGGTGACCACCGCCTGCGTCAACTCGATCCAAATCAAGAGAAAAAAGATGGGCATGCCGCATCCCATCTCCAATGCTAGAAGCTCGGCATGAAAGCTAGACACCACCTGGAGAGAACAATGAAAAGCCAACATAAGTCTGCCTCAATGATCTCGAATCAATCCCCTCCGCCAAAGAATCAAAGTGTCCCGATTAAACGAACCATTCGTGTTCGACGATCCGAGGAAACCGAGGGCTCGCCAAATCACAATCCTCGACTGCGTGGAACTTGTGGTGGAGCACTCCCCGCAAAAAGCCAACGGTAGGGAAGCATCCGGACCAATCGATGGGTTCGAGGCGCCCGACCTAAAACAAGAATCCCGAGATACCGCTCCACCTGGCAAATAATGTGAGATGCCAAGAAAGAAAGGTGTCGATGCTTGACACAATTCCTTTCCGTCCGCACAAACCATAAAATCAAGCGGGAACCAAGAAACTCAAGTGGCTCGTGTGTGATCCGTGTGTGCGATTCCTCCAAAATGAAAGGAACAATATCATATTAGTGGTGTGTGGAAGTGTAGTGTCAAACCAAGGAAGAAAGTGATTCCACACGGACCGAACAAAGATCATTCATCAAAAAGAGGTAAGGGATAAATTCGACTGAGAAGATGAATGTGGATTATTCAAGCAACAACGACAACGTGAGGCAAGGGAAGTGCCACGTGCACGAAGCTTGATATCCACGGGAAGACGATTACGAAGGAGCGCCAAAGGAATATAGAGATAGTAGGAATAAGAGCATCGTTCCAAATGGCACCATACTGAAAGGTTACGAGCATTTCTACCCCGGAGAGAATCCCAAGAAGAAGTCATAGAGAACCCACCATGAGAGGTAAACATCCACCGCATGATATCCTCGGACCCCCGGAAGAAAATCGGAACCGGATCTATCCCACATACCATCGCGAATGAACCACTCAACCGTTATATGACCCAACGGCGATCCAAACAATGATCCGCAAGCGGCCGATGCCCAAACCAAGTATCATCCCCAAAACCGACACGGCTACCACCGCGATAGACCAAAAAATCCGCTCCCGGCTCGAATACCGATCCGCCTCAAGTGCCTCCACCGATGACTATGATTATGTGTTACGAGGCTCTACAGGAGATCGAAGCCCATTGTAACAAGATGCTTGCGATCAAGAATTGAGCCCACAACGAATGGCCCTCGCGTAACCTCCACCACAACTTGTAATCAAGGTGTCGGCAATATCCGAAAGTCGGCGCAACCCCACCCACCCTCAAAAATAGGATGGCATATAATATCCTAATCGATCAATGAGTCTTCTTCTCGTCCCGCATAGGATCCCCGGAAGAATCTAGCCATGATCTGCTCCAATCGCCGCAGAAGCTGTCTTTGGCGGCCGCATGACCAAGAATATGCAACGGGGTGGCCATTAGCGTGCTCGAATAAGAGGAGCCTACCACCAAAGGAGAGATGTCGATGCAACCACCCAGCAACTCCATCCAACATTCTCTAAATCACTGGGAGGAAGAGCTCTTTCGTCATTCGCCCCTTGAACAAAGGGACACCCAAATAAGTCATCGGCAAGTCATCGCGAACAAAGCACTCTGCCACTCATGAATCATGTGCTCCCCCGTCAAATGTAACGTGGGGCGAGAAAGAATCTACTCTTACGGACAACGACCACCGGTGGCGTAAGTAGCGAGAATAGTGCTCCGAAAAGTGCCTCAACGTGGCGAGGCCATCGTCGACGGCATACCTAGTGAAGATAACAACATCATCGGATAGGCGAAATGAGTCACCGGAAAACCCCGGCTCATCCGATAAATCATATCCCGGTACCGTCTAATAATGGAATCCAATCCCCGGGATAAATACTCCGTCGCCAGAACAAACAAGGCAGTGGATAGAGGATCCCCTGCCGCGATCCCCCGAGTCGAAGGAAAATATCCGAAGGGGATACCATTAACTAGAAACGAGAGAAGCCGCGATGCTCAATACAATCGCCAACCATATCAATCCACCGAACGGGAAGCCCATGTGAATCATAGTTGTATACAAGAAATCCCACTGTACCCTATCATAAGCTTTAGCCATATCCAGCTTCATCACCACATTAGGAATTTCCGTGGCTGGTGATATCATGGATAAGCTCTGCTGAGTAATATGTTATCCGAGATGACACGACCGGGTGTGAAACCACTTTGATTCGGCGACACAATCAAAGGCAGAATCGAGACCAACCGCACATTCATAATCTTAGAGATAATCTTATATATATTAGGATTATATTATCGCGGAAGCTTTCTTGAAATAGATAAATTAATAAAATATTTAAGACTGGGTAAGATTATTTTTGTTTTTCCAATAACGTAATATTTATATATATTATTACAAAAAAAACAGCCAAGCAAAGGATTTGTACAAAAGTACTTCTGTTTATTACAAACCCATATTTTAGCAAAATATTAACAAAAGGTGGAGGAGACCTCGTTCTCATCACACGTCAGTGCCTTATTCTCACCGTAATAAAAATATAGCACATATGGCGTGAGTATTAAAAAAACTCAGTGGGGAACACCGTAAGCAGTTATAACCAATTGTCACATGCATACAGTTCATAAGAACCATTCATTTATTGTTGACCAGACCCACTCTGTGAGACGGTCCATTAGCTAGAACTAATCCCGAAGGATTCATTTGGATTACCCGAAGGTGAATCCCATTCATTCATTCTTTTGACTTCCCGAAGGAGAGTCCATTGATTTGTTCAAATAAATGACACATGGAACAACAATGATTATAACAATACGACATACTTACGGATTAAGAGTTACCCCACCTTTATGCAGTTTACTGAAAATATGAATGCTAATGGCGATGTTGAAAACCCTTGTGAATTCGCTACGCCGGAGCCTTCCTATTTTTCCTGTAATTTCCTCTCTATTTCTTCTAATTTTCTCCTTTTCTGTTCTCTCATTTCTTCTTGTGCCGAGTTGCCTCTTATTCTCTCTTGCTAACCTGCGTGTGTTTTGGGTTTCTTACCGTATGCATATATATATATATATATATATATATATGTATATATATATATACACACACGTATCTTCTCTACTAATGGCGGTTGCACCACATTTTTATTATATCTATTAGCCATACTTATGAGTCATGAGTCATGGTGTGAAGATGTGTGGTTCTTACATGTGTAAGTATATATATTACTTACGTGTTAATTAGTTATGAAGTGCTTAACTTACAAATATCTATATATACATTAGCTATGTATATATATCCACACATTACCCTATATACATATTATATTAGCATATTATACTCACATTGTCATAGATGCATACACGTCTCATTTTATACACGCACACACGTATATATCTGATTCACCCATCACACACACATTCATCATTTTAATACACGTCGCGTTTAAAATATTTTGGCCAAACGAGTAATTGGAGACCGGGATACTACATTAACACTTTAGAAATATTGATTCAAAGTGCTACCAATAGAAAATTTAATGTAACACTTAGAAAAAGTGTTACTAAAAGCTAATAAAAGTGATACTTTAGACTATAGGTAGCACGGGCAAGTGCAGCGCCATAAAAGTACTACCTATTGTCTATAGTAACATTTTATGGCCATTAGGTAACATTTTTTGAGTGTTATCTAATATCATTTATGTTGTAGTATCTCAAAAACAAAAATAAGTCCATCTATCAGTAAACACGAAATACTAAAAAGGAAAAGGCAAACGTAATAAATAAATAAAAATCACCACAATGTTTTAGTAGTATTAACATTATGATGACAACAAACCCGTTTTATTATCGCGTCATTCATTTATTCATGATCTTATCAATTAGACTCGATTCATTACTATTTTTTATCATTTCTTATTCTATCCGACCGACGGCACTTCGTAAACACGATTATTCTCATCATATGGAAGATAAACTCGGTTGCAACAGAAATCTTCAATTATTGCGTCACCTTGCTTCAAAGGTTCAACAGTCACAAGGGGATTGTCATGAACAATAATGGCAGTGGCTTGTTGAACAGTCATACCAACTACATTGGGCCATGAGGTCTTGTACTTGCCCTTACCACAACATTCAGGAGTCTCGCATGGATAACCACCATCACAAGGAGGATAACGGGTAAACCCACTCATTATTTATCTTTCTTTTTTTCTTTTCCGATGGAGCTTTGTTTTTTGCTATGTGAGAAGGGTCATTCCATGATACATATATATATACACACACCAGATTAGTATTTTGATTGATTGTTGTAATACTTGATTAGATGAACAACTAATATAGATTTTGAGAATGAACCATGAAATCACTTGATAGCATAATTATACTGATTGATTACAATAATCAATTTTGGTTGATTACAATAATCCGTCAATGCTGATTATGGATTGATAGTATTTAATTATCAAGTCTTTTTTGAAACCTTCATTTGGTCATCAACAAAAAATATTACATACTCTCCAGTAATCTCATTGTTCATTCTGAAAATTAATTTATTAGTTGTCCATATATGTAACCAACAAATATTACATTAATAAATCAATATATAGTAATATTGCGCGTAGAATGACCCTTTTGTTTTCACATAACAAAGTAAAGTGCATCAAAAAAAGAAAAAAAGAAACAAATAAATTAATTATATGTTAATTAATTAATCTCATCTCGGAAATAAAACAAATCTATAAGCAAACATAAATGAGAAAATAAAACTTAGGCTAAATGGAATAAATAAAAAGTCCACCATAATATTTTATGAGATCAACTTTAACAGAAATCTTGATTTCATAAGGTTTGAAATAAATTTAAAGATATTTCCGCATATATATATATATATATATATGTGTGTGTGTGTTTAATTAAGAACCATTCCTTACTAGTTTTTAGTGAGCTTCTTCTCCAAGATAAATATAAACTTTACAATGTCTTGAAGTTTCACCTTTTAATGTATAATTGATGCAATGGCAGTTATTTTTATTTAATAATTAGAGGAAATTTTTCTTTGTCCTCCAAACTATTCGATTCATGTTGTTTTTAATGTGTAAATACAAATTTTACCTATTTTCAATCATGTGGTGTTTTAATTATTTTTTACGTTATTTCTTGGTTGTTTTCATTACCGTTTTTAATGTTGTTAAAATGTTTTTTTGTTGTTTCCACCTAGTTTTTGATGTTTAAATACAATTTTCACCTTTTCTATAGCTCTTTTTGATCATATGATGTTTTCTATATTGTTTCTGGTTTGTTTTCTATATTGTTTCTTGGTTGTTTCCATGTTTTTTATGTTTTCATACACTGGATCAAAAATTGAATTGTGTTTTTTTATTCATGTTTCTATAATATTTTTAATTTGTTTGGTTTTAATATGTATTGTTTTATGTGTATATTTCTTCATTTTTTATACGATTTCGACTATATAAGAGATTATCTAATGGGGACAAAATTTATTTTTTCACTAAAATATTATTAGAAGAAACATGTTTGAAACATATTTGAAACATGTTCGAAACAATCTTGAAATAACAATGTGAAAAAGTCCAGTGAATTTGGTGATGAGTGTAAAATATACGTGCCTTTTGGGGCTTAAAATGATATATAATTGATGTATTTGCACGCATATTTACTATGTTATTACTTAATTTCCTTTAAAGGGCATGATACTGTGTATTCTTGTAGTTCTTGTAGCAAACTGAGCTTAAAATGAAGAAATGTCAGTTAGGATGCACGAATAAGATTGTCGAATGCAAAGAGAAGATCAAAACGATGGAAAAAGGGAACAAAAGCACTTCACACGGCCGTGTGGAGTGGTGGTGTGAAGATCACACGGTTGCGTGAAGAAGGGAAGACAATAGGGGATAGAGCAGGTCCACACGGCCGGACCGTGTGAGGTCACACGGCCATGTGGAAAAGGGTACTCAGCCGCACAACCTGCCCGTGTCAAGAAGCATGCACGTGCGAGGAAGGGCTAAGTCAGCACCACACGGCAGTGTGGTCCTACACGGCCTGGCCGTGTGGGAGTCTGTTTCAGCGCGTTTTTCAGAGTTTGCTTCCCGTTCTAACTCTACAAGTGATCTCTCCAAGCATCTATAAAAGGGGACCAAGTCTTGCACGAAAAAACACAACTTGATACATAGAAAACAAATCAAATAACACAGGAACAAAGCAATCGAAGAGTTTCTTAGAGCAAAAGGCTAGGTCGCGAAGAACACCACAAGGCTTTCGCATCAAGGGAGCACAAGAGCTTTGAGGGCTTGAAGGGAAATCCATCCTGACAAGAAGGGGTTTTCTTTCTATATCTAAGAACTCTTGTCTGTGCTTATATGATGTCATAATATTGATTCGGATTTGTCTATGAGTTTGTAATCAATATTTGGCATATTTTTCGGATCTTAGGGGCATAATCGAAACTGTGGATTTGTATTAAATATGATTACTTGTTTTCTTAATTATTCATGATTTCTATTTTATGAATTCGAGTGTTTTTTTATAATTGCTTTTTATTTGGCCAATAAATTGCATGTCATATTTGTTATTGCAAAATTTCGGACGATGAGTTCTAACAAAGACGAAAATCAAATTCAGACATGAAACATGTGTGACAGGCGTGTTTGTGGAGAGTCATTCAATTCACAAATCTCTTTGGAGTTAATAAGAATTGTAACATTCCGACCAGACTACAATTGTTATTAATCAACTGTTTACGCACCAACTGACCATGGGAGTAAATGAATTTAGGAATTTGAACACATAGAATTGCATGAATTGGTTTTTAAAATTGTATTCGCATTTAATATTGAAGAAGCATGTTGAGATTATTTGCCTAAGGTTGCTCCTAAATATGTTGAAAATACTTGTGGGGTTCACAAATTTATTTTATTTATTTTTCTTTAATTTTTGATTTTAGTTAGATAAAAATACTTGATTTTCGGTCGCTTCAATAAAATTGGAATACAATGTTATTATAGCCTAAGTGTTTCGAGCTTCAATCCCTGAGGAATACGACCTTACTTGCTATTATTATATAAACTACACTGTACACTTGTAGTTGAATAAACCAAAATAATTTTTGGCGAACAAGTTTTTGGCGCCGTTGCTGGAGATTGATTAAATTCTACTTAGATATAGTAATAAGTAGTTCAATATTAATTGAAGCATTTTTTGTAAATATTTTTTCCTTTTTATCTTTTTATCTTTTTTTAATTTGTTTTTTAATTTTGGTTAGATTTTAACATTGTTTTTGTTTAGTGCAGATAGTGCATGATCACGCGTTCCAGATCGACCCAGCCAATTCCCATTCATTTGGAAATCGAAAAGACAGCTAAGCAACTAAGAAAAAGAGCCAAAGCAATGGCGGATGGGGCTAATCCGAACGCAGTGGAAAACAGAAACAATGAGGAGCGCCCACCGGGGGCCGTCGTCCAGGGCAGATGTAATTGTGGAAAGGCTCACGAGAAGGGAAGTAGGGACTATTTCCGGCCGGAGGTAAGCCAAACTTATGGGGGTGTGGCCCGTCTGCCGACCAATGCAAATAATTTTGAAATAAAACCGGCATTGATCCAGATGGTGTCACGAAACCATTTTGGGGGTAGAGCCGTTGAGGATCCAAATGCGCATCTGGCACACTTTCTAGAAATTTGCGATACTGTTTAGATGAATGGTGTTCCTGAGGATATCATTCGATGCCTCGCATTCTCTCTGCGCGACAAGGCTAAGGGATGGTTATGCTCTTTAACACCACCAGCCGCAAATTGGGCAGGACTAAGTCAGCGGTTTCTAGCCAAATACTTTCCCCCTAGTAAAACGCTACAATTGAAATCTGAGATCGCCCGGTTTAGGCAATTAGATGTTGAGCCTCTATATGAAGCATGGGATAGATTTTGGGAATTACTAAGAAAGTGTCCTCAACACAGATATCTCGACTACCAACAGGTTCAGTACCCCTATAATAGTTTGAGTGGCAACACAAGAACAATTATAGATGATGCATCTTGAGGTTCACTACTAGGGAAATATACTGAGGAGACACTAGAATTATTAGAGGAGATGGCGAACAACAGTTACCAATGGTCATCCGAGAGGTCGACTGTCCAACGAGGCAGAGGTTCAGGATGAGAAGGTCACCATGCTCACAGAACAAGTATCCATGCTAAATATGAAACTGGACGCAATGCAGCAAGTGACTCTAAGAGATCCTGCTATTGTTGAAGATGAGGCAAACTTTGTGGGCCAACAAAGAAATTTCAACAATAATTACAGAAATAATCAAATACCCAACTATTATCATCCAGGGTTGGGAAAACATGAAATTTTTTCTCTTATGCTAACAATAAAAATGTTTTGCAGCCACCACAGGGATATAACGTGGGTAATCAAGGCATCGAGGAGTCCAGGGCGAGACTAAACAAAGATGAAGCCATGATAAATAGGATAGAAGAACATGTCACTCAGCTAAACACGAACGTAAACGCAAGACTGAAATCTCTGGAAACACAAGTAGCCCAGATCGCAACTGCTGTGGGAGGCCAACACTAGAAAGGTAAATTCCCAAGCGATACTGAGCTTAATCCACGAGAGCAATGCAACGCCATTCGTCTGATGGATGGCATTGAGGGTTCACAGGGTTCAAATGACAAAGTTTAGCAATAGTGATTAGAAATCTAAAGTCTGGCTGAAGACGTTAAACTTAGTGTTGTATGGAAGGCAACCCAATTTATTTCATATTTTCCGTACATTTTTATCGCCTTCAATTTTAATTTTTATTTTAGTTGGAAATTTTTTTTAACTTAATTCTTAGTTTTGTTTAGTTTTCTTGAGTTGTTGTGTAGGAGGCGTCACGGCAAACTCCCGGTTATGGAAAAAGAAAAGTATAGAACCAACTCAACACGAGCGTGTGACATCACACAACCTGGCCTTGCGAGAGGGCGAAATTGCCCAGTACCACACGACCGGGCCGTGTGACCGTCAAACGGCCATGTGGTCGAAGGCTGGCAAAACAGAGCAGCAGGGCAGCACTTGAAGGGCCACACGGCCTGGCCGTGTACCCTCACACGATCGTGTGGCCCGAGAGATAGAAAACGACGGGCAGACTCTAAAATACCCCTATTTTAACCTCAAAATCCAGTTTTTTCTCACACTTTCTCCTACACAAACCCTAACCCATGAAAATTCTCTCCCCAAATACTCAAATCACTCTCCAAATCTCCCCAAATTCACCTCTAATCTCAAATCAAAATCACAAATCCTTCACTTTCTCAAGAAACCCATCACCAAATACCTTCAAATTTTCAACTTCTCCAAGTTCTACACCAAGTTTGGGGGTACTTCAAGAATTCCCAAATTTCAGATTTTTTACTCTTCAAACCTTGAATTCATGGCTTCTAGGGATGAAAGAGGAGCTAGGAGGAATACGAGAAGAAGGAGGGAGTCGATCCCGGAGCCCAAACCCGAGCCTCAACTGATTTTTGACCCCAAGGAGCCCAAAGCTTCTAACGTCAATTTGCCAAACGAAACCCACCGAGCTAGATAAATGATACTCTACTTTCGTCCATAGATTAATACCAGGTATCCCGATGAACTTACTCTTACGAATTTGGGTTTATTGGAAGATTTTATAGCTTTATGTGGGAGAATTGATTAGCATGATTTTCTTAATGGGCATTTGGCTACTGACTCTATTATTACGCTTGAATTTTTAAGTAGCTTTGAATTGGTTGTGCGAAAAAGAAATTTGATGGGGGTTAGATTTCGCTTGGGGAATGAGCAAATGGAACTAACAATAGAGGATTTAAATGAAATTTATAAAACACCGGCATGTGGGGTGGAGGAGCATGAGGATTTCGATAAGGATAGGTTCTGGAAAAAGATAACTAAGAAGCAAATTTATACCTCGGGCACTTCTAAGGTGTCTAGTATTCACAACTCGGTTTTTTGATATGTTCGGCGAGTCTTGGCTGAAACCATCTTTGTTAGGGAGGAGAGTAGAGGGGGATCAATGGTTGATGAATTATTTATTGTTTGGTGTATGGCATCGGGGACTGAAGTGGTGCCAAATACCGGGGCTATGATAGCCCGACAATTTGATAGAATTCGAAAGAGTGACAGGGGTGGAATTGGCATAGGGGGATGATTACCCCTATTGCTGAATATTTTAACATTAATTTGGAGGGGTGTGCGGAGGCAGCTGGACCTAAGTTGATTGATTTAAATGTTCTAACTACGATGAAGATGATAAAATTCGATGGACGTGATTGCTGGCTCATTCAGGCAGATAGAACAACAGTTAGGCTTCCAAACCCCGAGGCGACCTCAACTAGAAATAGGGGCAACTGGATACTTAGAGATGTGGGGGTAGAAGGAGTTGCTGCTCAAGAAGAGCAGGACGAGCAAATGAGGGAGATGCCGGGAACCTCTCGCCAAGGGGGTAACCAGCCATTTACTATGAGTGAGAGGCTTGAAAGGGTAGAAGCTGATGTGGGGAAATTAATAGATGACACATATCAGTTGACAGCCACCACTGATTAGTATCACCAGGAGTACTTACAGCGTTTTGATGCCATCACCCAGTAGCAACAGCAAATGTATGAGATGATGTCTTGTATGGACCAGTGACACATTTCACAAGGCCACTACCATCCACCGCCACCACCACGGTGATCTTTGTAACTACTTATTACACATTCCTCTTCCTTTTGATAATTCCTTCATATGTTCGGGATGAAGCATATTTTAAGTTTGGAGGGGTTGCCAAGAATGCGTAATTTAGTACTGTTGCATTTTGCATGACATTTAGGACTGTATATAGAAGCACTTGCATTTTAATTTTCGAAAAAAAAATTCAATTTTTGTTTTGTTTTTTTCGATTTTTAGTCATTTTTGTTTTTATCGCTTTAGCACGTTTAATTGCTTTTGTGTGTGGTTTTAATTCAGTTCGTATGCCCAACTCCCTATGATTTTTCTATGAATATTTTATGGCATGGGATAACATACTTATGGGAATAATGTGATAAATTCTTGGGAGGAAAATTATTTATTTACTGGGCATATGTTAAGAAAATTAGGTATTTGAGCATGTTGCGAAAAATAAGCATGTGAGCTTTTGTGCCTTAAACTGCTTTATATTATGCAGACTTATTTCTTTCTTGAGTGTGTCATTCATGATTGATAGAACTCTAGAACTTGCTCTGGTATCATCATCAAAGCCATGTGTGTGTGCAATTTTTGAAAATGATTTAAGGTCATCTTTGTTTAGTCTACTTAGCCTAAAAAGCCTAGCTATGAACTCATGATTCTCTAGTTAGACAATTTTGAGCCTAAACTTTTATTCTGAGCCACACTGATCTTTAACATTTATATGTTTTTAATCCCTACAAATTCTTGGACTTATAGAAAATGAATAAGTTTGGGGGAGATGTGGTGAAAATTTATGAAAAAAGAGAAGAAGTTGGCAAAAGAAAGAGGGATGAACAGTATTTGGGTAAATGAAAAAAAATGAAGCTCGAAAAAGAAAATATCTCTGAAAAAGAAGAGAAAAACGAGCAAAGAAAAAGAAAATTCTGAAAATTATGAAAAAAATGAGAGCTTGAGGCTAAAGAAAAAGAAAAAAAGGCAAAAAAGCCTAAGAATGAAAAAGAAGAAATAAGGGTGGAATTGAGTTGAAAAAGAAAAAAACTGATATTATGTTGAAATTGGTTAGAGAATTGCAAGTCTGTATGCTTAAATTCTATTTGCTCAAGTCAAGTCATTTAATCCAAATTTCCCTACCCTTACCAAAGAGCCTACATTACAACCAAATAAAAAGTCCTTTTTGATTCTTAGATTGTGCACACAAAAGTGGTAGAGATGTTAGACGATTTGCAAGCCTATGGTAGTACTACTTTCATTGCATTGAATTTGAACGTAAACAGTTACCATACACTTTTGAGAGTGATACACTATTTACTTGTGAGTCGTGATGTCAAGTACTCGAAAGAGTATTAATAATGCCGAGTTTATAAATGACGACTTCTTGATAATGAGTTACATAGTTTCCTTGAGTATGAAGTCGAGTGCTATTTAATGTTTATAGTGTTCTTGGGTGTTCTTGTTTTTCTAAATTTTCTCGAGGACGAGCAATGCTTTAAGTTTGGGGGTATTTGATGAATGTAACATATACGTGCATTTTGGGGCTTAAAATAATGTATAATTGATGCATTTGTACGCATATTTATTATGTTATTACTTGGTTTTATTATCGCGTCATTCATTTATTCAAGATCTTATCAATTAGACTCGATTCATTACTATTATTTTATCATTTCTTATTCTATCCGACCGACGGCACATCATAAACACGATTATTCTCATCATATGGAAACCAAACTCGGTTGCAACAGAAATCTTCAGTTACTGCGTCACCTTGCTTCAAAGGTTCAACGGTCACCAGGGGATTATCATGAACAATAATGGCAGTGAGTTGTTGAATAGACATACCAACTACATTGGGCCATGAGGTCTTGTACTTGCCCTTACCACAACATTCAGGAGTCTCACATGGGTAACCACCATCACAAGGAGGATAACGGGTAAATCGACTCATTATTTAATCTTTCTTTTTTTCTTTTCCGATGTAAATTTAGTTTTTTGCTATGTGAGAAGGGTAATTCCATGATACATATATATACACACCAGATTAGCATTTTGATTGATTGTTGTAATACTTGATTACATGAACAACTAATATAGATTTTGATAATGAACAATGAAATCACTTGATAGCATATACTATATTGATTGATTACAATAACCAATCAATACTGATTATAGATTGATAGTTTTTGTCGAGACCTTTTTCAACAAAAAAATATTACATAGTATCAAGTAATAATCTCATTGTTCATTCTCAAAATTTATTAGTTGTCTATGTAACCAACAAATATTAAATTAATCAATCATATATAGTAATTTTGTGCATGATGACCCTTTCGTACGTTTTTGTTGTTTGTGTGGTATGATTTTTAAGAAAACAGCTAAGTAAAGAAATAAAAATTGAGTGGGGAAAGTAATTTTGGTTAATGATATCTGTATAGGCTAGGCACACCTTTAAAGATGTTATCTTTAATGTATTAATTCCTCCCACAGGGTGTAAATGGTCTCAAGGAATTAACTTCCAGGATACAAAGCCTAATCTGGAAATTTCTAAGATTACACTTCTCAGAATTTTCTAGAGCAAGAATCAAAAGGTGTAAAAATAATTAAACTGATCAGAAAGAAGAAGAAAGAACAATCGGGGAAAGTGGATAATTTATTTCGTAGCTCTTTTTGCAGAATCTGGAAATCTTTTTTAAACTTCCATTGGTAAACTTCCTCCTTCATGGAAAGATTACCAAAAGTAACTTAAACATAAGAAGAAATCCATTTCGTTAGATGAACTTCTGCAAGGCATCCAAATTGAGACTTAAAGTCTTAAAAGGAAGGATTCAATTTCTTTGTTGAATGATGGTGTGAATCAAGTGGAGGAAATGAACCTTCAAGGGAATTCCAAGGAAAACCAAGGAAAATCCAAGAAGAAGAAAAATTCTGGAAAGAATGATGATGGGAAAGCCAAGAAGAAAAAGAAGAAGGGACCCTGCTATGTGTTTGGCAAACCTGGCCACTTGGCTAGGGAATGTTGCCATCACAAGGGACCAAAGAAAACAGAAAAAACAAATTTGGTAGAGGATGATTTTGTTGTTATTCTCACAGAAATTTGTGTTGTCAATGACATGGATTTCAATTGGTTTGTTGATTCGGGAGCAACTTGTCATGTCACACCAAATAGAAGTTTGTTCAAAACTTACAAAGAGTTAAATGAAGCGAAAACATTCCACATGGGCAACTCTTCGACAAGTGAAGTTTTGGGCAAAGGAACCATGCTTCTACCCCTCTCTTCTGGCAAAACTTTAACTCTAAAATTATGTATCATATCCCCTCTATGAGGAAGAATCTTGTATAAGTCCACAAGTTGGACGAGAATGGCTTTAAAGTAGCTTTTGAGTCCCCAAAAGTGATTATTACTAATAAAGGGTCCTTTGTTGGGAAAGGTTACATTAAAGACAATATGTATCTATCTAATGAATTTATATCATTTTGTTTACAAAATGGTATAGTAAGATAATTTTCAGCACCACATACTCCACCTCAAAATGGAGTAGCTGAAAGGAAAAATCGATTCTTATTGGAAATGGTTAGTGCTATGCTAATACACTCGATATTGTTAGTCCAAGTGGCTACAATAATCTAGAGGGGGGGGTGAATAGATTATGCCGATTTTTCCCAATTAGCCCTCTTCTTCGAATGATCAATCAAAGACAAGAATAAATATGCGGAAATTAAACAACACGCCTCGATTTTTAGAAGTTCAACCCACCTAGGGCCTAGTCCTTTACCACCCCAGTATCTCCGGGATGGATTTCAAAAAGAAAAAAGATTTTATTAATTACCACAATTAATACAACATCACCTTACAACACCTCTTTGGAGATTGCCTCAATCTCCATTGAAGATTACCACAATCTTCTACGGCACCTTTTGAAGATTACCACAATCTTCACCTTGAAGAATGCCAAATTCTTCAACACCTCAAAGAGCACCAAACTCTTCAATAAGAAGATTACCACAATCTTCTTGCACCTAACACCTAGATCACCCAAGTGTGTTCTTACCACAATAAAACTCACAAGGATATCTTGTGTTGAATGATGAACCCAAAAATTCAAGATTACAACTCTATTAAGAATAATACAATTTTGAGTGCAAGTGTAATCAAGAATAAAGCCTAGACCTCAAGATGTGAAAGTGAAATACTTAGGTTATAAATACAACAAGAGTGTTGAATATGAAAGCTTAGAAATTTGCAGATTTCTTGTTGTGTATTTGCTTGTGTTGTTGTTTTCCATTTGTGTCTTCAAATCATCTTCTATTTATAGGAGAGTCTTCACAAACATAGGCTCCTCCTTCTTCACTTTTGTCTATAAAAGAAGATCACAAGACGTAGAAATATTGTACAAAAATGAAAAGCAAATCTGCTGATAAGGATGTCCAACGGTACAAATTTTGTTGTCAAAAGATTACACATCGTGACCGGTCGCTCTATAGAAAATTTCGAGCGTTAGAAGAAAATAGTGCGATCCAGACACAGGTTGGAGGAGGGTCCGACCAGTCGGAGGGGGGTCCGACCGGTCGGCCCTACCCTGGATCGGTCGCCCTCCCTCTTTTTTTCACAGAATTTCTTTCTGTTTCATATTTCATGTTTTCAGATACGGGTCGACCATTTGCTCGACCGATCGACCTCCAAATTAAAATATTGTCCGATTTTTGTCAAAAATAAACTTCAAAAAATACTCCAAAAATTAGTAAAAACATTTTAAATCAATTGGGAGTATTTGGACAACATTTATAAACATTGTTTTGGTATAAAAACTTATTTAAACAAAATCATCAAAATCTTGATAAAAACATTTATCTAACAATATCCCCCTTTTTGATGATTACAAACCAAAACAATTTTGGGAGATCGATTTTAAAAACAAAGCACATTTTCCGGTCTAAAACATCAATCCATAACACGCAACATTTGTCATCAGTACAAACACTAGGATAGGAGCAAATATATTTCAAAAACATTTTTGCACAAGCTCCCCCTATCAATATGCACATCAAGAACAAGTATAGAAGCACCTAACTAAAAGCTAAAAGCTTAGCTTTTACAAAATAAGCTTGAATTATTTGAGCTTAAAAGCTCCCATTGTCACAAAGACATCATTAGTCAAGCATAAAAGTCCATAATACATCAAATGGACTAAGTATCATTAACAGCTTTTGGCTTTTAAGAGCCTTAGCTTATAGCTTTTCTAGCGAGCTTATTTTCGCTTCTTTGAGCGTTTGAGCGTTTTTCCTATTTCTCCCCCTTTGGAATCATAAAAAAGAATGTTAGCACGATAAAAACATCATATGATTATATCAAAGTGCGCAATTTAATCGATTTATCGAGCATTTTGAACATTGAAGCTTAAATTCCAAATAAAAAGGAAACAATTGCTCATATGATTTGCAAAAGCTCATTTGATTGATAAAAACATGATCTCTATAAACTTACAAGACTTTTCAAATCAAGAGAATCATGTAGGTGATGAATTTTTCATAGAAACATTTTGTCGAACACTTGGCGTACGTCGAATAAAACAAGAGATATATAACGCCTTTGTATTTCATTTAAGCCAAAAAATATCATCACCAAATTCAGTTATACAACATTCATCCATCAACAATCAACATATACATCATACTAATACAAGAATTTCATCAAAATAGCAAGATACAAGCACATTCTCAAAGGTTCAACCCAATTGAGATAAAAAGGAGAAATTCTTACCGATTGATCGGAGAAGTCGGATGATATGGATGAAACAGAAGTTACATAAACTCAAAGATATAGATTTTATAAGAAGAAAATCATTTTTAGTGAATTTTGAGTGAAAAATGCGAAGGGGTTCGATTTTAGAAGAAAATAACAAAAATAATGAAATGAAGGACAAAACCAATTTTATCCTTGAAATTGCTTAGGGCGACTGGTCGACGTGTAGGGTGACCGGTGCCTGAACATGGTCGACCGGTCGACCATGCCGTCGACCGGTGCCTGAACACCAGTTCTGTTTCTATCTGAATTTTGCACCAAAAATACGATTTTTCACCCCTAAGTTTTGAAAACATGCAAATTGCAAACATAGACCTCAATCAATATACATTATGCCTAAAAAGGCTCGAAATGAGTTAAAAGACTCGGCGGTTAACGATTAAAAACAACTGTCCGCGAGTTATCTTTGAGATGGAATTAAACTCATCTCAAATTTTTGTTTAAGAAGTACGATCCCTTAAAAAAATATTGAATCTCAATATATTTTGTTTGGTTATGAATGACCATTTGTTGAGAAACTATTTTCATCGAACTTGTTATCCCGAAAAATATTTAACATTTTAAAATATTGGATAAAACAAGCCATAAGAAGAAGGGCCTTTCAAATATTTGAAAATTTCTTTTAACGACACTTTAATGAGATTCGTTGGGATAGTTTTGAAATCGAGCATATAGGCATAAGGCATGAAGAATTTCGAGTCTTAAAGAATAATGAAATTTGATAAACATACCTCGAATTAATTTGTCAACCAATATGCCTTTCACAATCTTGACACTTTATAACGTAGATGACCATGGATAAGTCTACGATCATTTGTTCCTTAAAACCAAAATATTTCCTGCAAAAACTTGACAAATATCTTGCACAAGAGCATAGTGATATCGAATAATATACACAATATTGAACAACATAGAAGTTGAGCAAGTAGCACATACTATGCTATTTAAGAAGTCAACAAACGTTTGATAAAACAAGTGCTTATTGAAAATCCATATAAGGTCTCTTTTGAAATTTGAAAACACTAGAACATAAAATTGAGACCTCATTTTTAAGAACCATTTTTATAAAGAAATTTTTCAAACAATACAAAATTAAAGACATGAAAATGTGCAATAATTATAAAAAGACAATGCATATTTCGAGAAGAGGATAAGAGTTACCAATTACGCCATTGCCAAGGGTTGTATCTTTCCCATTGTTGATTATACCTTTTTCTTGAAAAATAATTTTGTTGATAATATCTCTTCGTTCGATCATATGTCATGATCGTTTGTTGTCTATATGACAATTTAAAACTCCTATGGTTTTTATTGCGCCGAGTACCTAACATAAAATTTTCTTGTGGTACCCTCAAGTGTTTGGGTCCTTTGGGATTAGCATTGAGACTTTTAGGTCTCCAATAATTACTAGAACTATTTTTAACCCGACAAGTATTAGTCGTGTGACCAATTTTACCACAATAGAAACATGTAATAGTTCTAGAAGCATAATGACCAACATGCATAGGGACTTGATTTTTTTTCTTAACATTAATAACATTAGGCTTATAACCAAGTCCTAGTTTCAAATGATCACAACGTTGAACATCAAGAATTTTGGTCATTTTATCGGTACTCAAGTTAAATTTCAACATATCCTTTTTCATGCAATCAATATCCTTAACTAGAGTACTATTTTCTTCTTCAAGAATTCTAACCTTATCAAGTATAACATTATGAGCTCTAGTAAGAGATTCATAAGAAGCATGTAAACTATCCTTTTCATTATTCATGGTGTTGAATTCCTTTTTCGAATTCTTATATTTAAAAAGCAAGCCTTGGAATTCATTTTGAAGCTCATCAAAATCATTTTGCAATTCATCATAATCATCATGCAATTCATTACTAAAAGAAGTAGACGGGTTAGAGCGTACCTCATTGTCTTCTTCGATTCCCATTAGACATTGCTCGGCTTCTTCATCGTCGGAAGTTGTAAGGAGCTCATCCCAAGTTGTTGAAAGGAAAAAATGATTCTTAATTGAAATGGTTAGTGTTATGCTAATACACTCGATATTGTTAGTCCAAGTGGCTATGATAATCTAGTGGGGGTGAATAGATTATGCCAACTTTTTGCAATTAGCCCTCTTTTTCGAATGATCAATCAAAGACAAGAATAAAGATGCGGAAATTAAACAACACACCTCAATTTATAGAGGTTCAACCCACCTAGGGCCTAGTCCTCTACCACCCCAGTATCTCCGGGATGGATTTCAAAAAGAAAAAAGATTTTATTAATTACCACAATTAATACAACATCACCTTACAACACCTCTTTGGAGATTGCCTCAAACTCCCTTTAAGATTACCACAATCTTCTACGACACCTTGTGAAGATTACCACAATCTTCAACCTTGAAGAATAGCAAATTCTTCAACACCTCAAAGAGCACCAAACTCTTCAATAAGAAGATTACCACAATCTTCTTGCACCTAACACCTAGATCACCCAAGTGTGTTCTTACCACAAGAAGACTCACAAGGATATCTTGTGTTGAATGATGAACCCAAAAATTCAAGATTACAACTCTATAAAGAATAATACAATTTTGAGTGCAAGCGTAATCAAGAATCAAGCCTAGACGTCATGATGTGAAAGTGAAATACTTAGGCTATAAATACAACAAGAGTGTTGAATATGAAAGTTTGGAAATTTGTAGATTTCTTGTTATGTATTTGCTTGTGTTGTTCTTTTTCATTTGTGTCTTCAAATCATCTTCTATTTATAGGAGAGTCTTCACAAACATAGGCTCCTCCTTCTTCACTTTTGTCTACAAAAAGAAGATCCCAAGATGTAGAAATATTGTACAAAAATGAAAAGCAAATCTGCTGATAAGGATGTCCAACGGTACAAATTTTGCTGTCAAAAGATTACCCAGCACGATCGGTCGCTCTATAGAAAATTTCGAACGTTAGAAGGAAATAGTGCGATCCAGACACCGGGTGGAGGGGGTCCGACCGGTCGGCCGTACCCTGGACCGGTCGCCCTCCCTTTTTTTTTCACAGAATTGCTTTCTGTTTCATTTTTCATGCTTTCAGATACTGGTCGACCATTTGCTCGACCGATCGACCTCCAAATTGAAATATTGTCCGATTTTTGTCAAAAATAAACTTCAAAAAATACTCCAAAAAATTATTAAAAACATTTTAAATCAATTGGGAGTATTTGGACAACATTTATAAACATTGTTTTGGAATAAAAACTTTTAAACAAAATCATCAAAATCTTGATAAAAACATTTATCTAACAGATATTACCAAAGAGTTATTGGGGAGAGGCACTACTAAGTTCTTGTTACATAAGTAGCAGAATTGTGAATAGGAAATATATGAAAACTCCATATGAATTGTTTGTTGGGCATGAGCCTAGCATTAAACATTTGAAGGTATGGGGCTGTATTGCATATGTTTGTGATGTACCTTTGAAGAGGCCAAAACTTGGTAGTGAAGCTGTGAAATCTGTTTTTATTGGTTATTCTTTAATGAGTAAAGCATATAGATTTCTTAGACTTTCAGATAATAATGTGTTTGAAACTACGCATGATATTTTTTATGAAAATTCGAATGTTAAGGATGTATATAAGTCAATTTTAATAAAGACTTGTTAAACGAGACTGACTTACAAGCTATATCTAAATCAGATTTTACATCTTATATTGGAACATCAACAAATGATGAACATTCAGATCATGATGAAAATGAACAATCTCTTGAGTTGAGAATGAGTAAGAGACGTGGAATTGAAAAGAATTATGGTCATGATATGTTAACTCACATGTTAGAATAGGACCCTAAAACTTTACAAGAAGCTATGTCTTTATCAGATTCAATAATGTGGAAAAAGAGCCATGGATGATGAAATAAAAACAATTCCTGATAATCAAACATGGACTCTTGTTGATCCTCCTCCAAACACTAAACCTATTGATAGTAAGTTGGTTTTGAAAAAAAAAAAAACTCAAACCTGATGGTACTATTGAAAAGTACAAAGCAAGGTTAGTTGCCAAAGGTTATAGTCAAAAAGAAGAAATTAACTATTTTGAGACATTTTCACTTGTTACTAAATTTACTTCTATTAGAACAATGTTTGCCATTGCTTCTATGTTTAACTTAGAGGTTCATCAGATGGATGTTAAAACTGCTTTCTTAAATGGTGATCTTTAACAACAAATTTACATACACCAACCTGAAGGGTATGTTGTTAAAAGTGAAGAACATAAAGTATGTAAATTAAATAAATCATTGTATGATCATAAACAAGCACCGAGACAATGGTATAAGAAATATAAGAAAGAAGTTAAGAAGTTCGATTTTAAAAGTAGCAAAGTAGAAAGCTTTGTTTTTACTAAGGTTACTCCTGATTATAAACTGCTTCTAACTTATATGTGGATGATATGTTGATTTTTGGTTCTAATTTACATTGGATTAATGAAACCAAGAATTATCTAAAACAAGTATTTGACATGAAGGACTTAGGTCCAGTAGATGCCATTTTGGGGGTCAAAGTGATTAAAAGGGATAAAACATTTATTTTAACACAATCTCATTATATAGAGAAAGTGTTGAGAAAGTTGAATTACTTTGATTGCAAAGTAAGTAAAAGTCCTACTGATAGTGAAATTAGTTCCTAACGATGGAGAAACTGTAAATCTAAGTAGAATATGCAAAATAATTGGTAGCATTATATATGTGGTGAATCACACAAGACCTGACCTTGCGTGTTCGATTGGAATATTAAGTAGATTTACTAGCAATCCTAGTGAAGAACATTGTACAGAACTGAAGAGATTTCTAAGATATTTGGCGTTCACAATGAATTATGGTTTCCATGATAACTGTAGTTTGTCTACACTTGAATGTTATAGTGATGCAAATTGGACAGCTGACAAAATTGACTCTAAGTCAACTAGTGGTTGGTTGTTCACTATTGATGGAGCCATAGTTGCTTGGCCTTCAAAAAGGCACACTTGTGTTGCATTATCCTCTATAGAATCTGAATATATATCAGTGTCAATCGCTAGCAAAGACATTGTATGGTTCAGAAGATCCCTTAGAATGATTCAGTTTTTATCCTAAGAAGGGTCATACTACTTTGAATTGTGATAATCAAACTCCGATTTAAAATACAAAGAATGAGAGAATATCAAGTATAGCAAACATATTGTTATGAGGTATAATCATATCAGAAGTATGGTTAAGAAAGGAAAGATTGTACTTGAGTATATTCTAACAAATCAAATGTTAGCTGATCCACTAACAAAACCTTTATCTAGTGAAATGGTTACAAAGATCATGAGAGATATGGGGATGTTACCGATTAAACAGTGTCTTGATTGAAACCAACTCTATATTAAGGTAGAAGTCACACATTTGTAACCTTATGTGTGAGAGTTAAAAAGGCAATTCAATATTAGACATTGGTAAAATGGAAAATGGGATACATTTCAAGTGGATAACTTAAATATAGTGGGGGTGACACTATTTTCAAAGTCTCATATCCTATCTGTGCACTTTATTTACCATAACAAGAGTAGGTTTGATTTAAAATCCTCAATAGATTTATAGCGTTGTGGAATATGTTATGGACATTCTTGATGAGTCTACCTATACAAGTAGAGAAGTGAGAGACCGTTTCTATGGATTACTTGGTAAAATCCTAGAGTACTTGTGAAAACTACTGGATTCAGCACAAGGCCCATTACAAAAATGCTGGCAAGAACAAAAGGAGCAAAGAATCAGCATATTGAGAATATGTTTACTTAATGTTACATATTCAACCATAAGTTAAAGGCTCGTCCACTTCATGGCTATTAACTATGTAAAACAAGTTGTATTTATATCATTTTATATGTGAATAAGTGGGGGATTGTTATATATATTTACATATATAATATATTGGTGTCCCACATTGATTTTTGTGTTGTATTGATTTTTGTGTTGTATTAAATGAGTCTCACATTGATTGCATCACTTTTAGGAAGGCAATATCATTTATTGTTTTGTCCCACATTGATTATGTATTGAAGTGTATAGCTCGACTTGGTATATAAAAATAGTGTAAGTTTGGTATGTCCTACCAAGCTTTGGAGCTTCCTCCTTATTATGGAGGAAACACAAAGTGGCTTCTAATTTTTAATTTTGTGTGCGTATATATATTATATTATATTATATATAATATATATATATATAAGAAAGAAAGAAAGAAATAAATAAATAAAAATAAGGAAAATAGAGGGAGGGGGCGCACCGGAGCCCGGGCCGATCCATCGGTCCAGGAAGGTGGTTCCGACCCAGCTGTTTAAAACAGTTTAAAGTTTTAAACGAAAAGGTGTGATTTCTTAAAGAACACAATCTTTCGAAGAGATGTAACACTTGTAGGCAGCCTCTGGAAATCTTTAAATAGACTTCCAGATTCTGCAGAAAGAGTTATGAAATAAATAAACCTCTTTCCCCGAAATACAATTTTTTATTCTTGCATCAGAAAAATCTGAGAAGTGTAATCTTAGAATTTTCGAGATTATGCTTTGTATCCTGGAGGTTAATTCCTTGAGACCATTTACACCCCGTGGGAGGAATTAATACTTTAAAGATAACATTTTTAAAGGTGTGCCTAGCCTATACATATTTCATTAATAGCAATTTAATAACATCTTTAAAGAAATGTTGATTTTATCATCATTCGAATATACATCTTTACATATCTATATTAGATTTCTAGGGATTTTCTTTACTTTCCTAGCTTTTATGAGTTTTTCTTTCAAGGTATCAAAGCAGGTTTTACCTGACTATGCATACCCCTGCAGCTTTCTTCTTATTTTTATCTTTTCTGTTTGATCATCCTTCTACCATGGATGATTCAGACGGTCCACAACTCAAGATGGAGCAACATTTGTTCCTGCTCCTACACAACTCATATTTCTTCGAAATCAACTTGATGAAGATAACTTCCTTATTTGGAAGCAGCAAGTTCTCACTACAATTTGAGGTTATGGATTGCAGCACTTTATTCTTGAAGATGTTGTAATGCCTTCTCAGTTTCTTTCCTCTAAGAATCAAACACAACAAATTAATCATGAATATATCACATGGCATAGACACGATCAACTTCTAGCTTTTTGGATTCTTTCCTCTTTGTCACAAAGTATGTTAATTCTTATGGTAGGACTTACCACAACAAGAGATATTTGGCAAACCAGTGAAACTCATTTTGCCAGTCAGTCTCAAACTAAGCTTCTTCAATATAAGCTAAGATTACACTTCTCAGAATTTTCTGGAGCAAGAATCAAAAGTTGTAAAAATAATTAAATTGATCAGAAAGAAGAAGAACAAACAATCAGGGAAAGAGGATAATTTATTTCGTAGCTCTTTTTCCAGAATCTGGAAATGTTTTTTAAACTTCCATTGGTAAACTTCCTCCTTCATGGAAAGATTACCAAAAGTAACTTAAACATAAGAAGAAATCCATTACGTTAGATGAACTCTGCAAGGCATCCAAATTGAGACTGAAAGTCTTAAAAGGAATAATTCAGTTTATTTGTTGAATGATGGTGTAAATCAAGTGGAAGAAATGAACATTCAAGGGATTTCCAAGGAAAACCAAAAAAATCCAAGAAGAAGAAAAATTCTGGAAAGAATGATGATGGGAAAGCCAAGAAGAAAAAGAAAAAGGGACCATGCTATGTTTTTGGAAAACCTGGCCACTTGGCTAGGGAATGTTGCCATCGCAAGGGACCAAAGAAAACAGAAAAACAAATTTGGTAGAGGATGATTTTGTTGTTATTCTCACAGAAATTTGTGTTGTCAATGACATGGATTTCAATTGGTTTGTTTATTAGGGAGCAACTTGCCATGTCACACGAAATAGAAGTTTGTTCAAAACTTACAAAGAGTTAAATGAAGCGAAAACATTCTACATGGTCAACTCTTCGACAAGTGAAGTTTTGGGCAAAGGAACCATGCTTCTACCCCTCTATTCTGGCAAAACTTTAACTCTGAAATTATGTATCATATCCCCTCTATGAGGAAGAATCTTGTATCAGTCCACAAGTTGGACGAGAATAGCTTTAAAGTAGCTTTTGAGTCCCCGAAAGTGATTATTACTAATAAAAAGTCCTTTGTTAGGAAAGGTTACATTAAAGACAATATGTATTTATTGAGCATCGAGAATAAAATTACTAGTTCCTACTATTCTGTTGACTCTTTTAATTCTATTGAGTAGGCTTCTAATGATTTATGGCATTTTAAATTATGAACTATTGGTATGAATGCTATGAATCGTATGATAAACTGTGATTTATTCCTAAGTGTTCAAGTACTTTATCTATGAAAACTTGTGAATGTTGTGCACAATCTAAGATGACGAAAACTTCTTTTTAAAGTGCAGTTTGAACAACTGGTTTACGTGAACTTATTCATACTGATATATGTGATAATAAAGAGCGTGTTACTAGAGGTGAAAAACGTTATTTTATCACATTTAATGATGATTTTTCGAAGTATACTTATGTGTATTTATTAAGAACCAAGGATGAAGCCTTTGATAAGTTTAAAATCTTCAAAGAAGAAATTGAAAGTAAAACCAAATTAAGGATCAAGAGATTGAGATCAGATAGAGGTGGTGAATATCTATCTAATGAATTTATATCATTTTGCTTACAAAATGGTATAGTAAGAGAATTTTCAGCACCACTTACTCCACCTCAAAATGGAGTAGCTGAAAGGAAAAATCGATTCTTATTGGAAATGGTTAGTGCTATGCTAATACACTCGATATTGTTAGTCCAAGTGGCTACGATAATCTAGAGGGGGGTGAATAGATTATGCCAATTTTTCGCAATTAGCCCTCTTTTTCGAATGATCAATCAAAGACAAGAATAAAGATGCGAAAATTAAACAACACGCCTCGATTTATAGAGGTTCAACCCACCTAGGGCCTAGTCCTCTACCACCCCAATATCTCCGGGATGGATTTCAAAAAGAAAAAAGATTTTATTAATTACCACAATTAATACAACATCACCTTACAACACCTCTTTGGAGATTGCCTCAATCTCCCTTGAAGATTACCACAATCTTCTACGGCCCCTTGTGAAGATTACCACAATCTTCAACCTTGAAGAGCACCAAAATCTTCAATAAGAAGATTACCGCAATCTTCTTGCACCTAACACCTAGGTCACCCAAGTGTGTTCTTACCACAAGAAGACTCACGAGGATATCTTGTGTTGAATGATGAACCCAAAAATTCAAGATTACAACTCTATAAAAAACAATAGAATTTTGAGTGCAAGTGTAATCAAGAATCAAGCCTAGACCTCAAGATGTGAAAGTGAAATACTTAGGCTATAAATACAACAAGAGTGTTGAATATGAAAGCTTGGAAATCTTGTTGTGTGTTTGCTTGTTTTGTTCTTTTTCATTTGTGTCTTCAAATCATCTTCTATTTATAGGATCTTCACAAACATAGGCTCCTCCTTCTTCACTTTTGTCTACAAAAAGAAGATCACAAGATGTAGAAATATTGTACAAAAATGAAAAGCAAATCTACTGATAAGGATGTCCAACGGTACAAATTTTGCTGTCAAAAGATTACACAGCGCGACTGGTCGCTCTATAGAAAATTTCGAACGTTAGAAGAAAATAGTGCGATCCAGACACAGGTTGGAGAGGGGTTCGACAAGTTGGAGGGGGGTCCGACCGGTCGGCCCTACCCTGGACCGGTCGCCCTCCCTCTTTTTTTCACAGAATTGCTTTCTGTTTTATTTTTCATGCTTTCAGATACGGGTCGACCATTTGCTCGACCGATCGACCTCCAAATTGAAATATTGTCCGATTTTTGTCAAAAATAAACTTCAAAAAATACTCCGAAAAATTAGTAAAAACATTTTAAATCAATTGGGAGTATTTGGACAACATTTATAAACATTGTTTTGGTATAAAAACTTATTTAAACAAAATCATCAAAATCTTGATAAAAACATTTATCTACCAATCTCCCCCTTTTTGATGATTACAAACCAAAACAATTTTAGGAGATCGATTTTAAAAACAAAACACATTTCCGGTCTAAAACATCAATCCATAACACGCAACATTTGTCATAAGTACAAACACTAGGACAAGAGCAAATATATTTCAAAAACATTTTTGCACAATCTCCCCCTATCAATATGCATATCAAGAACAATTATAGAAAAACCTAACTTAAAGCTAAAAGCTTAGCTTTTACAAAATAAGCTTGAATTATTTGAGCCTAGAAGCTCCCCCTGTCACAAAGATATCATTAGTCAAGCATAAAAGTCCATAATACATCAAATGGACTAAGTATCATTCACAGCTTTTGGCTTTTAAGAGCCTTAACTTATAGCTTTTCTAGCGAGCTTATTTTCGCTTCTTTGAGCGTATGAGCGTTTTTCCTGTTTCTCCCCCTTTAGATTCATCGAAAAGAATGTTAGCACGATAAAAATATCATACGATTATATCAAAGTGCGCAATTTAATCGATTTATCCAGCATTTTGAACATTGAAGCTTAAAATCCAAATAAAAAGGGAAAGGTTGCTCATATGATTTGCAAAAGCTCATTTAATTGATAAAAACATGATCTCTATAAACTTATAAAACTTTTCAAATCAAGAGAATCATGTAGGTGATGAATTTTTCATAGAAACATTTTGTCGAACACTTGGCGTGCGTCGAATAAAACAAGAGATATATAACGCCTATGTATTTCATTTAAGCCGAAAAATTTCATCACCAAATTCAGTTATACAACATTCATCCATCAACAATCAACATATACATCATACTAAGAATTTCATCAAAATAGCAAGATACAAGCACATTCTCAAAGGTTCAACCCAATGGAGATTAAAAGGAGAAATTCTTACCAATTGATCGGAGAAGTCGGATGAAATGGATGAAATAGAAGTTACATAAACTCAAAAATATAGATTTTATAAGATGAAAATCATTTTGAGTGAATTTTGAGTGAAAAATGCGAAGGGGCTCGATTTTGGAAGAAAATAGCCAAAATAACGAAATAAAGGATAGAACCAATTTTATCCCTGAAATTGCTTAGGGCGATCGGTCGACGTGTAGGGCGATCGGTGCCTGAACATGGTCGACCATCGACCGGTGCCTGAACACTAGTTCTGTTTCTGTCTGAATTTTGCACCAAAAATCCGATTTTTCACCCCTAAGTTTTGAAAACATGCAAATTGCAAACATAAACCTCATTCAATATACATTATGCCTAAAAAAGCTCGAAATGAGTTAAAAGACTCGGCGGTTAATGATTAAAAATAAATGTCCGCGAGTTATCTTTGAGATGGAATTAAACTCATCTCAATTTTGTTTAAGAAGTACAATCCCTTAGAAAAATATTGAATCTCAATATATTTTGTTTGGTTATGAATGACCATTTGTTGAGAAACTATTTTCATCGAACTTGTTATCCCGAAAAATATTTAACGTTTTAAAATTTTGGATAAAACAAGCCATAAGAAGAAGGGCCTTTCAAATATTTGAAAATTTCTTTTATCGACACTTTAATGAGATTCGTTGGGATAGTTTTGAAATCGAGCATATAGGCATAAGGCATGAAGAATTTCGAGTCTTAAAGAATAATGAAAGTTGATAAACATACCTTGAATTAATTTGTCAACCAATTTGAGTGCAAGTGTAATCAAGAATCAAGCCTAGACCTCATGATGTGAAAGTGAAATACTTAATCTATAAATACAACAAGAGTGTTGAATATGAAAGCTTGGAAATTTGCAGATTTCTTGTTATGTATTTGCTTGTGTTGTTCTTTTTCATTTGTGTCTTCAAATCATCTTCTATTTATAGGAGAGTCTTCACAAACATAGGCTCCTCCTTCTTCACTTTTGTCTACAAAAAGAAGATCACAAGATGTAGAAATATTGTACAAAAATGAAAAGCAAATCTGCTGATAAGGATGTCCAACGGTACAAATTTTGCTGTCAAAAGATTACACAGCGCGATCGGTCGCTCTATAGAAAATTTCGAACGTTAGAAGAAAATAGTGCGATCCAGACATAGGTCGGAGGAGGGTCCAACCGGTCGACCCTACCCTGGATCGGTCGCCCTCCCTCTTTTTTTCACAGAATTGATTTCTGTTTCATTTTTCATGCTTTTAGATACGAGTCGACCATTTGCTCGACCGGTCGACCTCCAAATTGGAATATTGTCCAATTTTTGTCAAAAATAAAGTTCAAAAAATTCTCCAAAAAATTAGTAAAAATATTTTAAATCAATTTGGAGTATTTTGACAACATTTATAAACATTGTTTTGGTATAAAGATGTAATACCCGAGCCTCTCACTACTCACTAGGCCAATATAATTCATGCATTGCATGCAGGTTATGTATTATTTGCATAATCTTACTATTTTATGCGACATGGCAAGTTCTTTAATTTTGGAACTCACATATGGTGTTAGTTGTTGGATTACTAATTTAAGTTAAAAAAAAATAGTATTTAGTTATCGGACTATTAGATTTTAGCTATTAAGTTACACGTGGTAGCCATTCAAAGAGTTACAAGATTACACGTGGTAAATTAGAGGTGAAAGGTGGCATTTATGTGTTTATCCGGATGGGGTATAATATATGAATATTAATGATATTAAGATGATATATATTATTTGAGATTAATAATTTTATAAAAAAATATATAAAATAATAATATGACAAAGTGTGTTAAAATCATGATTTGAAAAGTTGATGGGACTTTAGGTGTAAATACCAAAGAAATATATGCATGCATTACCAAGTACATATTTATATATACGTAATTAATATCTATAGGTGATATGTGTGTGCTGCTATATATATATATATATATATATATATATATATATATATATATGTGTGTGTGTAAGTGCAGCATGATTATGTTTAATTAACACCGCCTTAAGCCATTTTAGGATAAATATACGTATACATCTACTCTACCAACAAAAAAGAGCACACACAACAGATAAAAAAAAAAAAAGAAAACAAAAAGGAAACAGAGCCTAAGATCGGACCGGAATCGGTAAAGTCTTCAAATCTATCCTTTACTTCTCTTAAATTCATAGCCAAGATAATATGATGATTGTTTTACATGTAAACTTCAGTTTGTATATATATATATATGTATATATGGGTATAATGAGTAAAATCCTATTTTTTTATGTATATAATTTGTAATGAAATTATAAAAGAAATTATATATATATAGGTATATTTTGTGTTATGTTAAAAAAAAAGAGCGAGAAAAGAAAGTAGATTAAGTCTTGTTTTAGAAATTTTATTTGAGGAAATGGCCTTGGTTGATTAAATATATATGTCAGGTTTACAAAATTGATTAAGAAGTTCTTATTTTGCTTGAACATATAAAGTTCTTTTTTTTATAAAAAAAAAAAAGAGAGAACGGTTAAATATATAAAGTTGTTACATTTATAATTGATTATGTATATAATGAATAGCAAACTGGATATTATGATTGAGGGATATTTTTAGTTGTATATTACATATAAATTTAAAAGATAACAGTTTGAATGTTGTTTGAAATTAAGGGATTTAAAGCAAGTGTTATCATTCACACATTAAGTTTTGAAATGAAATTGTACTTTTCGGTGGTTTCGATTGGATATCAATTGGTGTATCATTTTGTTGTATTAATACTTAATTAATCTCAGGATCTAAGTTCCTAAATTTAGGATAACAGACTTGATATTTTAAGAATAGAAATACATATCTTACATTGTAACGTACATGTTGTCTTATGACTAGGGAAGAAAGACGATTATCTAACTTTGAGTACGATATCCGAAGGTTAAAAGGTAAGTAAAAATCCATCTGCAACTGTAATGCATGAACATAGTATTGTTTGAATTGATTGTGTTATATATGACTGTGGTATCTTGTGGAATATACGTGGATATTATTTGTTGCATAATTGGCTTGTATGATGTTGCAATATGGTGCTTGGTGAGCCATTGAACATGCCATTCACAGCATTTGCATGTGCATGCATATTACAAGAGGATGTTCGCATGCACGAAAATATTTTCTGGAAGAAAATAGATGTTTGCTGACCACTGCTAGGGCACCGAGGCAATGCTGGGCATGCTTATGATATATATTTAGGTATAGCAAGTGGGATACTTCCTGGTGAACACAGAGCTAGATAGGAGATGGGCTCTTGGTGGGTCACAGGAGGATGGTCAATTTGTGAGTACCTATGTATGGCACTGCGGGGTGGGATACTTCTTGGCGGACACAAGGGACGCAGTAGGGACCCTGGGCCGCGGGAGGATGGTCCACACGTAGATCCATACTGATATTATTGGCCATTTGATTATTGTTGTGTGCAGAGCTCTTTTCCGGTGCATAGTAGTTGGGTCAGGGGCCCAAATAAAAGAAAATAATTTTGAATAAAGTATTTTGAATCATGGATTTTACATGTTAGCATTACATGTTGGAAAAGCATCATTATTCTTTGGACATTCATGATTTTTACTTGCTGAGCTTTAGCTCATGTAGTTCATGTATTGCAGGTGAGCATAGGAATGCCTGAGCTTTTGGCTTACTGTACAGTGCTGGAGTTCCTTCAGGTTTTGAGGATAATGGATATGGATGACGACCTGTTGGGCCATGTTGATGGGTCACTTTCTCTTTTTGGTCCTGTATTATATTTTAGTTTAGGGTTGTACCCTCTTTTGAAAACTCTTATGTAAATATGCACATATAAATAACTGGGTGATTTGGGTTATGTGTTTGGTCAGATGGATGTCTGTTGTGTTTAATAACAGGGTTTGTTACCTCTTTGTTTGTGGATATGGGTTGTCATTTTCTTACAAGTAAAGTGATCTTGCTTGTTTGTTGTTAAAATGTCACAGGAGAGAAAAAAAAATGTACAGGTGTATAGGGTTTACACTATCAAATTTCACTTTTCATATTGCTTAGTAATGTAGTAGTAGGGGTGGGCGTCACAGAGTGGTATCAGAGCTCGGCTACAGGTTCTGTAGACTATCCATGTACATGAACTCAAAACTTGTGGAATACAGCAATGCCAGTAAGTTTTACTTTATTGTCTGATGCATTTTATGTTTCATGAAATTATATTGGCCATGTGTTATTAGGTTATCCTAAGACAGTGTTTCAGTCATGGTGAGAACTAGAGGTGAGAGTAGTGGTGGGGATAGAAACCAAGGAGGGGAGACACCTATACCAATGGGTGATCGAGATAATGTCATAAATCGACTCACGGAGCTCATCCAGCGACAGTCTGAACAAATTCAACAACTCATCCATCAGAGAGATATAGCTGGAGAACAAAGAGCAGAAATGAATCAACCACACCAAAGGGCGGATCAAATCGAGATAGTAGGGGAAAGATTCTGAAAGCTAAATCCACCAACCTTTGAAGATGGAGTAGATCTTACAGCTGCAGAAGACTGGCTGAGGACTTTAGATAACATGTTTCAATACAGTAGGGCCCCAGAAGAAGAAAAAGTAATGTGTGCCTCGTTTATGCTTCGTGGAAGTGCGGGACATTGGTGGGATACGATAAGGAGCATAGAAGATGTCACAACAATGACCTGGGAAAGATTCAAAGAACTATTCAGAAACAATTACTTCACGGCTCCTGTTCGTATAATGAAAATGAATGAATTCATACAACTACGTCAGGGAACTATGACGGTCGGGGACTATATTCGCAAATTCGAAGAATTGTCCAGGTTTGCCACTTATATGGTTAGCACTGACGCACTAAAAGTAGAAAGATTCCTTGAAGGCCTGAGACCAGAACTATATAGTGATGTCAGCATGGCAGGAATTCAGGGAGTAACGTATTCACAGTTCTTTGAGAGACCAGTGGCGAACAAAGCTGAACTAAGGATTTTCCGTGCCCGGAAGCTAGGCGTCAATTCAAACAGGGGCGGGGGCAGGAGATGGGTTGGAAACCCAAAGAAGAGAGTTTTCCAAGTTCAAGCGACAACATAGACCTAACTTTCAACCACACCAAGGACAACAACAATGGGAACAAAATAAGCGTCAAAGAGTCGATCGGGGGCAAGACGCCTATAGCACTATCTTTTTGCCCTAGGTGCAAGACTCAACATCTTTTGGAAGCTGCATGGTAGATAACAAAAGATGTTTTACGTGTGGGATGCCAGGACATTTTGCTAATGCGTGCCCAAATAAATTTGAACCCTACAGACAAAAGAATGTGCCACGAGCATTTACTACCACGAGAGCGAGATCGGATGCAAACCCATCGGTGGTTACAGGTAAACTTCTTATCTTTGACACCCCAACATTCGTACTATTTGATTCGGGAGCGTCACATTCATTTGCATCCACCGAGTATGTGAGGAGACCGGGTAGGACACCGATGTAGGCAAGTGGGTTACAATGTAACAATTCCTCGGGAGATTCTAAACAAACAAATCAAATTTTGAAAGCTTGTGCCATTCCAATCGAAAATAGAGAACTTTATCTTTGATCTAATTGTGTTAGCTATGAATGACTACGATATCATTTTGGGTATGGATTGGTTATCAAAGCATGGTGCTACAATTGATTGTCGAAAAAGACATAACCTTCGACCTCAAGGAAGATCCATTCACATTTGTTGGAATCACGACACGTTTTAGATTTCCAATAATATCAAGACCGGCGCGCAACGTTTGTTGGACGCCAGCTGTGAAGGATACCTAGTAAGTGTCATGAGCATCGATGAGCAACACCAACCAACCGTTGATGAAGTTCCAATAGTGAGAGAGTATCCCGATGTATTTCCGGATGATCTTTCTGGATTACCACCTGACCGCGAGATCGAGTTTGTTATTGACCTGATTCCAGGAACGTCTCCAATCTCTAAAGCCCCATATCGCATGGCTCCATTGGAACTAAAAGAACTAAAGACACAATTGCAGGAGTTGCTTGATAAAGGCTTTATCAGACCTAGCTTCTCGCCATGGGGTGCGCCAGTCCTATTCGTGCGAAAGAAAGATGGTACGATGAGATTGTGTATCGACTACCGAGAATTGAACAAAGTCACAATCAAGAATAAATACCCGCTACCTCGAATCGACGATTTGTTCGATCAACTTCAAGGTGCTGCAGTATTTTCGAAGATTGACTTGCGATCCGGGTACCATCAACTGAGAATAAAAGAAGATGATATACCAAAAACAGCATTCAGCACGAGGTATGGACACTTTGAATTTCTGGTGATGCCATTTGGGTTAACGAATGCCCCGCCTGCTTTCATGGACTTGATGAATCGGGTATTTAAAGACTTTCTAGATAAATTCGTTATTGTTTTCATCGATGATATCTTGGTCTACTCGAGAACAAAAGAGGAGCATGCTGAACACTTGAGAAGTGTACTAGAAGTTCTAAAAGTGAAACAATTATATGCAAAATTTAAGAAATGCGAATTTTGGTTAGATCGAGTAGTATTCTTGGGACATGTTGTGTCCGGAGCAGGAATCTCGGTTGATCCAAGTAAAGTAGATGCTATCAACAATTGGCCACAACCTACAAATCCTTCGTAGGCACGTAGTTTTAAGGGTTTAGCCGGCTATTATCGTCGATTTGTGGAAGGATTCTCCAAGATTGCTTCGCCTTTAACGCAATTGATCAGAAAAAGTGTCGCATTTAAATGGACAGAGGCAAGCGAACGAAGTTTTCAAGAACTGAAAAAGAGATTGACTTCGGCACCTATTCTATCAATTCCATCAGTCTCGGTGGTTTTGTAGTTTCTGATGTGCGTCGAAGAATGGCCTAGGATGCGTATTGATGCAAAATGGTAAGGTGATTGCGTATGCGTCTAGACAATTGAAGGACTATGAAAAGAACTACCCAACGCATGATTTAGAGCTTGCCGCAGCGGGTATTTGCGCTTAAAATATGGAGGCATTACCTATTCGGGAACGATGTGAGATCTATACGAGATCACAAGAGTTTAAAGTACTTCTTCACGCAAAAAGAACTAAATATGCGACAACGTCGATGGTTGGAATTAGTGAAGGATTATGATTGTGTGATCAACTATCATCCTGGTAAAGCCAATGTTGTAGCAGATGCGTTGAGCCGGAAATCAACACAAAGCAATGCAATTGCGATTCGCATTCGAAACCGAGTTAATGGATCTCCGTAAAAATGAACATTGAGATTGTATCATTAGGATCCATAGAAGCTAAATTAGCAAAAGTTAACACTCCGACCTCACGCTACTTGATCGAATTCAACAGAACAACAAGGTGATGATTACTATGCTAAAGTGAAGAATGATATTTTCTCGGAGCGCCTTCGACTTCAAAATATCCGAGGATGGAGTACTTCGATTTAAAGAACGATTATACGTGCCAACAGGAAAATCTTCGAGAGGATGTTTTAGCGAGCGCATTCAACGTCATATTCTCAGCCATCCAGGAGCTACTAAAATGTATAGAGATTTGAAGATACATTACGGTGGCCAGGCATAAAAAGGATATCGCGCAATACGTGGAACAATGTTTAACCCGTCAACAAATAAAGGCGAAACACAAAAGGCCACCGAACGTTGCAACCTCTACCTATTCCTAATGGAAATGGGAAAGGATCACCATGGATTTTGTGACAGTTTGCCCAAAACAAGTAAAGGGACACGATGCTATTTGGGTAATCATAGATAGATTAACAAAATCTGCTCATTTCATTCCCATTTGTTCTACTTATTCCATGGATCGATACGCACAACTTTATATACATGAAGTGGTTAGACTTCACGGTGTACCACTATCTATTGTTTCAGATAGGGACTCTAGATTCTTATCTAATTTTTGGAGGAGTTTACAGAAGGCACTAGGAACACGATTGTCATTCAGTATTGCTTATCACCCTCAGATAGATGGACAATCAAAGCGAACTATACAAACTCTAGAAGATATGCTTAGAGCTTGTGTTCTAGATTTTCAATGATAATGGAGTAAATATCTACCTTTGATAGAATTCTCGTATAACAACAGCTATCAAGCAACAATCGGAATGGCTCCCTATGAAGCATTGTATGGTAGAAAATGTAGATCACCGGTTCACTGGGACGAGGTCGGTGAAAGAAAGCTTTTAGGTCCAAACATGGTTCGAGAAATGATAGAAGTTGTGACACAAATTCGACAAAGGATGGGAACTGCTCAGAGTCGACAGAAAAGCTACTCAGATCAAAGAAGAAGAATGTTAGAATTTTGTGTAGGAGATCGAGTGTTTCTTAAGTTGGCACCGATGAAATGGGTAATGCGATTTGGAAAGAAAGGAAAACTCAGTCCTAGATACATTGGTCCGTTTCATATTACTGAGAGAATTAGTGATGTGGCTTACAGACTTGACTTACCAGCATCAATGTCTCAAATACATGATGTATTCCATGTTTCTATGTTAAGAAAATATGTTGCAAATCCATCTCACATTTTCACAAACGAGCCGATAGAGTTGAAAACGGATTTGAGCTACGAAGAGATACCTGTGGGGATATTATTACGAGAAGTAAAGAAACTCAGGAATAAGGAAATCCCATTAGTTAAAGTACTTTGGAGGAATTAATCAGTAGAGGAAGCTACTTGGGAAAGAGAAGACGAAATGAGAGCTAAGTATCCTGATCTATTCCGGTAAGTAAAATTTCGAGGACGAAATTTTTATAAGGAGGGGAGGATGTAATACCCGAGCCTCTCACTACTCACTAGGCCAATATAATTCATGCATTGCATGCAGGTTATGTGTTATTTGCATAATCTTATTATTTTATGCGACAAGGCAAGTTCTTTAATTTTGGAACTCACATATGGTGTTAGTTGTTGGATTACTAATTTAAGTTAAAAAAAATAGTATTTAGTTGTCGGACTATTAGATGTTAGCTATTAAGTTACACGTGGTAGCCATTCAAAGAGTTACAAGATTACACGTGGTAAATTAGAGGTGAAAGGTGGCATTGATGTGTTTATCCGGATGGGGTATAATATATGAATATTAATGATATTAAGATGATATATATTATTTGAGATTAATAATTTTATAAAAAAATATATAAAATAATAATATGACAAAGTGTGTTAAAATTATGATTTGAAAAGTTGATGGGACTTTAGGTGTAAATACCAAAGAAATATATATTCATGCATTACCAAGTACATATTTATATATACGTAATTAATATCTATAGGTGATATGTGTGTGCTGCTATATATATATATATATATATATATATATATGTGTGTGTGTGTAAGTGCAGCATGATTATGTTTAATTAACACCGCCTTAAGCCATTTTAGGATAAATATACGTATACATCTACTCTACCAACAAAAAAGAGCACACACAACAGATAAAAAAAAAAAGAAAAGAAAACAAAAAGGAAACAGAGCCTAAGATCGGACCGGAATCGGTAAATTCTTCAAATCTATCCTTTACATCTCTTAATATTCATAGCCAAGATAATATGATGATTGTTTTACATGTAAACTTCAGTTTGTATATATATATATGTATATATGGGTATAATGAGTAAAATCCTATTTTTTATGTATATAATTTGTAATGAAATTATAAAAGAAATTACATATATATAGGTATATTTTGTGTTAAGTTAAAAAAAAAAAGAGCGAGAAAAGAAAGTAGATTAAGTCTTGTTTTAGAAATTTTATTTGAGGAAATGGCCTTGGTTGATTAAATATATATGTCAGGTTTACAAAATGGATTAAGAAGTTCTTATTTTGCTTGAACATATAAAGTTCTTTTTTTTATAAAAAAAAAAAAAAGAGAGAACGGGTAAATATATAAAGTTGTTACATTTATAATTGATTATGTATATAATGAATAGCAAACTGGATATTATGATTGAGGGGTATTTTTAGTTGTATATTACATATAAATTTAAAAGATAACAGTTTGAATGTTGTTTGAAATTAAGGGATTTAAATCAAGTGTTATCATTCACACATTAAGTTTTGAAATGAAATTGTACTTTTCGATGGTTTCGATTGGATATCAATTGGTGTATCATTTTGTTGTATTAATACTTAATTAATCTCAGGATCTAAGGTCCTAAATTTAGGATAACAGACTTGATATTTTAAGAATAGAAATACATATCTTACATTGTAACGTACATGTTGTCTTATGACTAGGGAAGAAAGACGATTATCTAACTTTGAGTACGATATCCGAAGGTTAAAAGGTAAGTAAAAATCCATCCGAATCGTAATGCATGAACATAGTATTGTTTGAATTGATTGTGTTATATATGATCGTGGTATCTTGTGGAATATACGTGGATATTATTTGTTGCATAATCGGCTTGTATGATGTTGCAATATGGTGCTTGGTGAGCCATTGAACATGCCATTCTCAAAGATTTGCATGTGCATGCATATTACAAGAGGATGTTCGATGCACGAAAATATTTTCTGGAAGAAAATAGATGTTTGCCGACCACCGCTAGGGCACCGAGGCATGCCGGGCATGCTTATGATATATATTTATGTATAGCAAGTGGGATACTTCCTGGTGAACACAGAGCTAGATAGGAGATGGGCTCTTGGTGGGTCACAGGAGGATGGTCCATTTGTGAGTACCTATGTATGGCATTGCGGGGTGGGATACTTCTTGGCGGACACAAGGGACGCAAGTAGGGGACCCTTGGCTGGGCCACGGGAGGATGGTCCACACGTAGATCCATACCGATATTATTGGCCATTTGATTATTGTTGTGTGCAGAGCTCTTTTCCTGGTGCATAGTAGTTGGGTCGGGCCCAAATAAAAGAAAATGATTTTGAATAAAGTATTTTGAATCATGGATTTTACATGTTAGCATTACATGTTGGAAAAGCATCATTATTCTTTGACATGCATGATTTTTACTTACTGCCGAGCTTTAGCTCATGTAGTTCATGTATTGCGGTGAGCATAGGAATGCCCGAGCTCTTGCTTATCGACAAAGGGAGTTCCTTCAGTTTTGAGGATCATGGATATGGATGACGACTGTTGGGCCATGTTGATGGGTCACTTTCTCTTTTTAGTCCTGTATTATATTCTCTTTAGGGTTGTACCCTCTTTTGAAAACTCTTATGTAAATATGCACATGTAAATAACTGGGTGATTTGGGTTATGTGTTTGGTCAGATGGATGTCTGTTGTGTTTAATAACAGGGTTTGTTACCTCTTTGTTTGTGGATATGGGTTGTCATTTTCTTACAAGTAAAGTGATCTTGCTTGTTTGTTGTTAAAATGTCACAGGAGAGAAAAAAAATGTACAGGTGTATAGGGTTTACACTATCAAATTTCATTTTTCATATTGCTTAGTAATGTAGTAGTAGGGGTGGGCGTCACAAAAAACTTATTTAAACAAAATCATCAAAATCTTGATAAAAACATTTATCTAAAAGATATTACCAAAGAGTTATAGGGGAGAGGCACTACTAAGTTCTTGTTACATAAGTAGCAGAATTGTGAATAGGAAATATATGAAAACTCCATATGAATTGTTTGTTGGGCATGAGCCTAGCATTAAACATTTGAAGGTATGGGGTTGTATTGCATATGTTTGTGATGCACCTTGAAGAGGCCAAAACTTGGTAGTAAAGCTGTGAAATCTGTTTTTATTGTTTTTATTGGTTATTCTTTAATGAGTAAAGCATAAAGATTTCTTAGACTTTCAGATAATAATGTGTTTGAAGCTACACATGATATATTTTATGAAAATTTGACTGTTAAGGATGTATATAAGTCAATTGTAATAAAGACTTGTTAAACGAGACTGACTTACAAGCTATATCTAAATAAGATTTTACATCTTATGTTGGAACATCCACAAATGATGAACATTCAGATCATGATGAAAATGAACAGTCTCTTGAGTTGAGAATGAGTAAGAGACGTAGAATTGAAAAGAATTATGGTCCTGATATGTTAACTTACATGTTAGAATAGGACCATAAAACTTTACAAGAAGCTATGTCTTTATCAGATTCAATAATGTGGAAAAAGAGCCATGGATGACGAAATAAAAACAATTCCTGATAATCAAACATGGACTCTTGTTGATCCTCCTCCCAACACTAAACCTATTGGAAGTAAGTGGGTTTTGAAAAAAAAAAAAACTCAAACCTGATGGTACTATTGAAAAGTACAAAGCAAGGTTAGTTGCCAAAGGTTATAGTCAAAAAGAAGAAATTAACTATTTTGAGACATTTTCACCTGTTACTAAATTTACTTCTATTAGAACAATGTTTACCATTGCTTCTATGTTTAACTTAGAGGTTCATCACATGGATGTTAAAACTTCTTTCTTAAATGGTGATCTTGAACAAGAAATTTACATACACCAACCTGAAGGGTATGTTGTTAAAGGTGAAGAACATAAAGTATGTAAATTAATAAATCATTGTATGATCTTAAACAAGCACCGAGACAATGGTATAAGAAATATAAGAAAGAAGTTAAGAAGTTCGGTTTTAAAAGTAGCAAAGTAGAAAGCTTTGTTTTTACTAAAGTTACATCTGAATATAAACTGCTTCTAACTTATATGTGGATGATATGTTGATTTTTGGTTCTAATTTACAATGGATTAATGAAACCAAAAATTATCTAAAGCAAGTATTTGACATGAAGGACTTAGGTCCAGTAGATGCCATTTTGGGGGTCAAAGTGATTAAAAGGGATAAAACATTTATTTTAACACAATCTCATTATATAGAAAAAGTGTTGAGAAAGTTGAATTACTTTGATTGTAAAGTAGGTAAAAGTCCTACTGATCCTCAAGTGAAATTAGTTCCTAACGATGGACAAACTACAAATCTAAGTAGAATATGCAAATTAATTGGTAGCATTATATATGTGGTGAATCACACAAGACCTGACCTTGTGTGTTCGATTGGCATATTAAGTAGATTTACTAGCAATCCTAGTGAAGAACATTGAACAGAACTGAAGAGAGTTCTAAGATATTTGACGTTCACAATGAATTATGGTTTCCACTATAACTGTAGTTTGTCTACACTTGAATGTTATAGTGATGCAAATTGGGCAGCTGACAAAATTG
The DNA here is from genome assembly GCA_016081115.2 of Rehmannia glutinosa. NCBI lineage: Eukaryota > Viridiplantae > Streptophyta > Magnoliopsida > Lamiales > Orobanchaceae > Rehmannia > Rehmannia glutinosa. The sequence continues at coordinate 74,762,760 of CM071928.1, forward strand.
ACTCTAAGTCAACTAGTGGTTGGTTGTTCACTATTAATGGTGCCATAGTTGCTTGGCCTTCAAAGAGGCACGCTTGTGTTGCATTATCCTCTATGGAATCTGAATATATATCAGTGTCAATCGCTAGAAAAGACATTGTATGGTTCAGAAGATCCCTTAGAATGATTCAGTTTTTATCCTAAGAAGGGTCATACTACTTTAAATTGTGATAATCAAACTCCGATTTAAAATACAAAGAAATAGAGAATATCAAGTATAGAAAACATATTGTTATGAGGTATAATCATATCAGAAGTATGGTTAAGAAAGGAAAGATTGTACTTGAGTATCTTCTAACAAATCAAACGTTAGCCGATCCACTAACAAAGCCTTTATCTGGTGAAATGGTTACAAAGATTATGAGAGATACGGGGCTGTTACCAATTAAACAGTGTATTGATTGAAACCAACTCTATATTAAGGTACAAGTCACACATTTGTAACCTTATGTGTGAGAGTTAAAAAGGCAATTCAATATTAGACATTGGTAAAACGGAAAATGGGATACATTTCAAGTGGATAACTTAAACATAGTGGGGGTGACACTATTTTCAAAGTCTGATATCTTATCTGTGCACTTTATTTACCATAACAAGAGTAGGTTTGATTTACAATCCTTAATAGATTTATAGCGTTGTGGAATATGTTATGGACATTCTTGATGAGTCTACCTATACAAGTAGAGAAGTGAGAGACCGTTTCTATGGATTACTCGGTAAAATCCTAGAGTACTTGTGAAATCTACTGGATTCAGCACAAGGCCCATTACAAAAATGCTGGCAAGAACAAAAGGAGCAAAGAATCAGCATAGTGAGAATATGTTTACTTAGTGTTATATATTCCACCATAAGTTAAAGGCTCGCCCACTTCATGGCTATTCACTATGTAAAACAAGTTGTATTTTATATTATTTTATATGTAAATAAGTGGGGGATTGTTATATATATTTACATATATAACATATTGGTGTCCCACATTGATTTTTGTGTTGTATTGATTTTTGTGTTGTATTAAATGAGTCTCACATTGATTGCATCACTTTTAGGAAGGCAATATCATTTATTTCTTTGTCCCACATTGATTATGTATTGAAGTGTAGAGCTCAACTTGGTGTACAAAATAGTGTAAGTTTGGTATGTCCCACAAAGTGGCTTCTAGTTTTAAATTTTGTGTGTATATATATATATATATAGGAATAGGATCAAATGAGACCACATAATTAGAGTGAGACAGTGTGGACTAATCCTGGCCACACATCTCAAATTTTAGATGATTGGGATCTTTCCAATTTAATATTTATTTTTATTTTATTTTTAAGCTGAAAAGGGCACAAAGGTCATTACTCAATTAATACTTTAGACCTCCACCGCCATCTCCAGATCAATTCTTCCACAGTCCCCTACCACCTCCTCTGCCGCAACCATCATATGATCCGTTCGTCGACCACCAAGGGGGCCCCACCATTAATCCCAGATTCTGCCTCGGCCGTGGAATGGTAACCATAATTCCAGTAAAGATTACTATGGGAATTCAAATCCTAGATTGGATTACGACAATAATGGTCCGATTGGTGTGAAGAGAATGCGATTTAATAATGTGAATGATGCGGGTTTGTTGGCGGAAGATGAGAGAAGATAGAAATCAAACAGCTTTTGTTTAATCTCCAAACCATCTCCAATCTAAGGCTTCTGAGACTCGTACCGGCTAAGGGTGGTCGACGAGATCGAAGGCGATTCTTCGATCTAAGTTTCCGTTGGAGATTTTCTGGAAGAGTTTCGATTCGATTTCCATGTTTTTCGCCATCTCTGTTATTATGGATTTTCTGGGTTCTGTGGGGCTTTTTGTTGAGCAATTGGTGGAGAATTGAGGTTGACTTCTGTTTCTGGTTGATGTAGTGGTGTAGCTGTTGTTGTAGATGGAGGATTGGTGAAGAAGATGATGCTGACGTGGATGGAGTACTGTATACTTATATGTTTTTCGATGTATACTTAGATGTATTTTGATGTATAAGTAGTTAATTTTTGATGTATGTATTTATGTTGTTGTATACTTATTTTTTTTGTTGTATACTTATATATGTTTTGTTGTACACTTATATGTGATTTGTTGTATACTTATTTTTTTGTTTGACAATTGTAATATGCATCACAAATATGTTAAATATACAACATAATAGTGTTAAATATACATCAAATATATGCTAAATATACAACACAATAATGAGCATGATTTTCTCTCTCTATAATTGATTTACTTAATCCACGGTCCCCACATGTTAATGAGCGTGATTCTCTCTCTCTATATATAACTGATTCCTTAATTAATGGTCCCCACATATTTTTGTTTGACTAATATGCAGTAAAATTATGTTAAACATACATCAAAATAGTGTTAAGTATACAACAAATCATTGATAAGTGTACATCATATTGCATGACAGAGTACATGCGCGCGATTTTCTCTCTCCAGCACGATTTTCTCACGATTTTCTCTCTCCCCACGTGATTTTCTCTCTCCTAATAACTGATTTCATATTTGGATGGTCCCCCACATGTTTGTTTTGACAATTATACCCTTATTTTGCCTTAATTAAATATTTAATGTAATTTTAACCCCTATTTATCTTAGCCATTGATATAGATAAGGGAGGGTTCAGATGAGTCCACATTGTCTCACTATAATATGTGGTCTCATTATAACCTCCCCCTATATATATATATATATATTATATAATATATATATATATATATATATATAAGAAAGAAAGAAATAAAAATAAGGAAAATAGAGGGAGGGGGCGCACCGGAGCCCAGGCCGATCCATCGGTCCAGAAGGTGGGTCCGACCCAGCTGTTTAAAACAGTTTAAAGTTTTAAACGAAAAAGTGTGATTTTTGTTAAAGAACACAATCTTTCGAAGAGATGCAACACTTGGAGGCAGCCTCTGGAAATCTTTAAATAGACTTCCAGATTCTGCAGAAAGAGTTATGAAATAAATAATCCTCTTTCCCAGAGTGTTCTTTCTTCTTCTTTCTGATCAGTTTAATTATTTTTACAATTTTTTATTCTTGCTCCAGAAAAATCTGCGAGATGTAATCTTAGAATTTTCGATATTATGCTTTGTATCCTGGAGGTTAATTTCTTTAGACCATTTACACCCTGTGGGAGGAATTAATACTTTAAAGATAACATCTTTAAATTTTTAAATATAACATCTTTAAAGGTGTGCCTAGCCTATACATATTTCATTAATAGCAATTTAATAACATCTTTAAAAAAATGTTGATTTTATCATCATTCGAATATACATATTTTCATATCTATATTAGATTTCTATGGCTTTTCTTTACTTTCCTAGCTTTTATGAGTTTTTCTTTCATGGTATCAAAGCAGATTTTACCTGACTCTGCATATCCCTGCAGCTTTCTTCTTATTTTTATCTTTTCTGTTTGATCATCCTTCTGCCATGGATGATTCAGACGGTTCCACAACTCAAGATGGAGCAACACTTGTTCCTGCTCCTACACAACTCATATTTCTTCAAAATCAACTTGATGAAGATAACTTCTTTATTTGGAAGCAGCAAGTTCTCACTACAATTCGAGGTTATGGATTGCAGCACTTTATTCTTGAAGATGTTGTAATGCCTGCTCAGTTTCTTACCTCTAAGAATCAAACACAACAAATTAATCATGAATATATCACATGGCATAGACAAGATCAACTTCTAGCTTTTTGGATTCTTTCCTCTTTGTCACAAAGTATGTTGATTCTTATGGTAGGACTTACCACAACAAGAGATATTTGGCAAATCATTGAAACTCATTTTGCCAGTCAGACTCAAGCTAAGCTTCTTCAATATAAGCTAAAACTACAAACTCTCAGAAAAGAAAATTTAAGCATGAGAGATTATCTTGGAAAAATGAAGGGATGTTTTGATTTACTTGCTTCTGCTGGAGAATGATTATCTGAAAAGGATCAAGTTCTACATATATTATATGGTTTAGGGAGTGAATACAATTCAGGTATGGTCTCTGCAACATCCAAACGTGAGCCACTTAGTGTTGTTGAAATCCAATCTTTGCTCATAAGCTATGAAACAAGGCTTAAACCATTGTTGTCCCTTTGGTTAACAGTGATGGTTCATAGCCCTCTGTTAACAATGTTACTCAACCAACTCATAGAGGAGGCTTTTTCCCTAATAGGTCCATTGGAAGAGGAAGAAATCAATTTGTAAATCAGTCTAATAGAGGTGGCAGGTCTAACAGATGATCCTTTAGAGGCAGGGGTAGCAGATAACTTCTTTAAAGGTATGCCTAGCCTATACATATTTCGTTACCGACGATTTTGTGCAACAGGGTGGAAGCGCGGAAATGCAAGGAGCGATGAAGAATGGCCAACTACAATGTCGTTCCAATAGCAACAATATATAAGTGACAGTATAAACTCATTACTAATAATGTCTTTTCATGACAACAATGTCGTTCCAATAGCAACAATTTATAAATGACAATAGAAACTCATTACTAATAATGTCTTTTCGTGACAACAATGTCGATGCAAAAAATATTAGCAACAAATTTTATTAATTTATTGTCCAGCTTATTAGGGATGACTTGTCACCGGAAAAATAATTATTTGCGATGACAAAAGTCATCACAATTACCTTTGTTGGAAATGCCCCTGTTTCTTGTAGCGTATTATGATAACGAATGTGTCATGGTATAATGAGAAAGTCTCTCGTAGGATCGTCTTACGGAAAAAAGAAAATCCCTTATTATCCGGCAGCTGTGGAATATTTTGAGCAGATCTCTCTTTCTCTCTCCTCTTATCCGGCAATCCCCTCCAACAAATATATTTATCTCTCTCATCTTATCCCACAGATCTCCTCTAATAAAGTCACAAATCTCATCAATGATACTTTTGAAAAATAAATATGATACTTTAAGGATGCTTTGTGATACTTTCACATTTTAAATATTGTAAACATCAAAATGGTACTTTTTCACCAAATAGTGATACTTTTTATCCTTAAATGTGATACTTTTAAAATGAACAATTATACTTTCATATTTTACATATTCCAAAAAATACATATTGATACTTTTTATATGATTTTCTGATGTAATAATTTGTTCATTTGTATTTATAGGTGGAAATTTGGAATCAATGGTTATTATTTCTTGTGATGAAGATATATAAATCATTGAAAGGGAAGTTTTGGAAAGATCAAGAAGAAGAGTATTGATGTGTTTGATTATTCTCAAGCGAAGGAGTTTGGTTGAGAGACTCCTAACATTCGGTTATTTTAAGGAAATGTTTTAACACTATTGGGTGTGTAATTAGTATTGCACGAAATCACTTTTAAAGACAAATTTGAATCTTATTTAATAAATCACTTCACAAAATAACATTCATTTTGTAAGAAGATAATTTTTACGCAGTTTTTTATACTTCTCAGCATTAAAAGTGATTTAATCCAAATGATTACTTTGGGTGTGTAACTAGTATTACAAGAAATCTAATGTTAAACTGCAATTTCAAATGACTATGTATCAATACATAATACATGAACTTTAACAATATACAAATGATAAAAGAATCTCAATATGACAATAGTTTGTCAACAAAAATATCACTCATAAATGTTGTCTTCTATCACCATATAACAATTGCATGTTAATAAATAATTCAACAAAAATCTACACAATAAGCTACTTCAATAGACTATAAAATGTAACAAATACTTGAGAATACATAAAATTCCCAAAAAGAATTTACCAATACGGCAGAATTTATTTAGAAATTAGCAAACTAACTAGGGATAATATCACTTTTGGTACCCAAAATTACCTGCCTTTTCTATTTTGGCACCTAGTTTTTCCAACATAAACACTTATGATACCCAAAACTAATATTTAACCTGTTGCTGCAAGTGAAAAGAGGTTTTAGCTCAAATGAACCGATCACTACACTTCCAAAGCTCCAACCCAATATTTCTCCAAATATCATCTCTATTGAATTTTTTGTGATATCACCAGCCTAAGAAAAATTATGGGATAATTTTTTACTTAGTACCCCAACTTTACCTACTTTTTGCTTTTAGTACTCCATGTTCCCAACTCATCAAATATGGTACCCGACGTTATATTTTTCAATCAGTGTTACTACTTGCCGTTAAATTACCATAAAAAATGACCTGGGGATCAGTTACAACAAGTTAATATGAGCTAAAATGAGTTAAAATTAATAAACAAAACTTTAAATGTCCTATACAATTATTAAGAATGATATAAATCATAATTTTAATTCATAATTAATATTTTAGTTATAAAATTCTTTTTTGATTTCCAATTGATTTATTTTAATAATATTTTATCCTAATAAATAGCTCAAACCTACAAGATTATTTATCAAAAATATCAGAAATATATACAAAATGATATAGTTTAAATGTGTGTAATAGTAAATTTATAGGTAAATTACCATGGCATCCCGAGCTGCAGTGTCGCCTGGCTGATACCCTACTGTCATGTGCATGTTCTTTGGATTTATTAATCATCGTGTAATACGACTGTACCATGTCTGATATCCACGAAATATTGTTGGGAAATTTATTATTTAGATTTTGATGAATGCCATATAAAACTTAGAATAGGAAGTTGGCACCCCATTTTTGTTGTAAACTGCATTGTAATAAACAGTAATGGGTCAAGCCGAGTTAAGTCGGCCTATGCCTAAACATGCAAGAAGACAACCGAGACTAGAAGGAAGACTCCGCCGCGAAGTTTGACAAAGAAGAGAAGACGGAACTCGATCAAGGTGCAAACAGATGCGGTGAGTAAAGCATCACCAAGTCAACTCAAGATAGCCAAGTCTCTAGCCAAGTGACATAAGAGTCATCCAATGATTGGAAGTGACTCTAAGTCACCTGGGGAAAGCAAGGAAATGCGTCAAGTCGAGATAATCGAAAGAGATCCGTTGCGTAAATCAAGAGAATTACTTAAACAAGTAATATCTCCATGCTACCTTTCTCGAAGGGCTCAGTCCCAGAAGCGTGCAAGAGGAATAAACCAATGGGAATCACTACACCGTGTCAGAACTCTGAAAAGCTGAAGAACAATTCATACGAGGAAGTGGCAATTTCAAGGACTGCAACAAGACAAGCCAACAACCTCAAGTGACTTTCAAAAATAAGCCTATCTCTTCAACGGCCAGATATTTGAAAGATCACTATAAAAGGCTGAGGAATGACTCTGAGAAAAATACTTTGATTACCTGAACCACGAACATTCAAGCTAACATCTAAACTGTAATCAAAATATTCTCAAAACAAATAATTCAAGATTAATCCTCAAGCCTACAGTACGAAGAAAATCAATCCAACACTCACCTGTGAAGGAAAGATAACTTCAATCAGTTGAAGAGAAAACTTTTGAAGAAAAGGGGTCTACATTCCACGGAGGATTGTAGAAAGGTTCAAGGTCGAACCAGTCTCAAGTTTTGGAGGGCTTTGTGATCAAATCCAAAGAGCTTGAGCAAGTGAGCTGTAGTAGCAAGGCAGCTGCCCTGTGAAGAAGTTGAGTCGTACGAGAAGCCAGCTGAGTGACCAAGGCATCTCCAGACTGAGTCCCAAATGATCAAGTTAGCTGTGTGATCAAAACTTGTATCTGGACAGTTACCACTCTGTATACTGATCAATACTTTGTGGATTCGTCCAGGAGTTGGAGAAGAGAGGAGTAGAAGAATTACCCCATCTTCGAACCTCTATAAAATCTTATCATGTCATTTACATTTCAGCACTTTAATTCCGGTATCTTATTTGTTTTACTCTGCTGATAAATTTGCTATCCACTTGATAATCTTTAAGTACTAAAACCAAGCATTAAATCATAACTAACCCAAATTTAAGGGTGTTAAGTCTTCCACTAAAACAAAATCAATTGAGCTAATTCATCTTAATAGCTGAGTTATTCTATCAACGGCTCGATCGAGTTTGTTGAGTGACTAACTCTACCGATTAACTAAATTGGTCATCCACCAAGGACACAGCTTGTGTAGTATCAACTCTGAACTTTAAAAAGGACTAAATCGAAAAGTTGGTAAGGTTTATTCAATCCCCCCTTCTAAACCTTACACTCACACCCCTTGGGACCTACAAGTGGTATCAGAGCGGTTGGTTCATTGAGCCTTCCACACTGGTTACTGAACTAGATCTCCAAATTTTTCAAAGTATGTTTTAGTACTTAAGTTTTCAAAACTCCTTTTATCATTAAAAGTTATTATCATGGAAGCAAATTTGACACGCATCTCTATGTTCACAATTGAAGAATTTGATGATTGGAAAATTCGTATGCAGGCTCTTCTATCAGCATTATATGATGAGATGTGGATAGTGATAGAGGATGGACCACCGCAAATTTTAAAAGTGAACACATCCGTAAGAAGAGTTGCACCGGGGTGAATAGGATGTTGCTCTAGACCAATGCTATGGTTGAAAAACCAAGAACTGAATGGACAAATGATGACAGAAAAGATACAACCTGACAATGTGGCCAAGGACATCCTTTACAAAACCTTGGACAAAGCCATGTTCAATAAAGTCAAATCATGCAAAATGGCTAAAGAAATCGGGGACAAGCTAACATTGATTTGTGAAGTCTCGAGCAAATCAAGGAAAATAAATTATCAAAGCTGTCAGTGCAAAAATTTGAGAATTTCAAAATGATCGCAGGAGAGAACTCCGGATCAACCGATGCTCTTTCACGTAAATTACCAACGAGTTATCTACACTTGGAAAGGAATATACACGATGAAATGTGTATGAAGATCCTAAAAAGTCTCCCAAATGAATGGGAAATGAAGGTCATGGCACTAAGACATTCCATGGACCTATCGAAGACATCCAACCATGAGCTATTCTCGGATCTCAAAGCCTACGAATTTGAGCCGAGAAGAAAAGACTGAAGAAACAATTGTACCCAAAACAAATGCTCTAATTGTTAAGGATGGCAAGAGAGCCGAGGTCAAAGAAGTCATTGACCCGAGGAAATAGCCCCGATGGTTAAAAGGTTCAACAAGTTCTTCAATAAGAACTACAAGAGAGGCAAGGGCGAATCCTCCAGAAGACAATCGCTCCCTCCAAGTCAAGGAAGATAGGCTAACCAAGAGAATGATCATCAAAAAGTCAATATCAAAGGGTCGACAATCCAAGAATGGAAAGAGTCGATCAAAAGGTTGAATATCTATGCTGAACTCAGAGGGCAACCAGGTCACTATGCCATTGATCGCCCATATCCTCGTAGTCAACAAATACACAATGAATGAAGAAAGAAAAGTCTTCGAGAAAGAAGACAAGAAAAGAAAAAGGCAATGTTGGTCAGCAGAGATCACGAGACAAAACAAGTCAAGAGACATAGCCGATTCAGAGTAGTGAAGCCGACTACTCAACCGACTCAAGAAGAAGCCTTGATCCGTCTAATGGCCAAGAACAAGACCAACCTGACCAAGAAGATGAGGTACACTCGACTCATCACACTCTCATTCTAGTGATAGTGATCGTGACACACACACTTCATCACCCACTCGATCTTTATGATTCATTAGGCAAAACGATGAAAGATTTTGAACACATTAAATCCTTACACACACTATTAAATGAGGAAAACAACCTACTCAAGAGCCAAAACTCACAAATGACTAAGAGCCGAGTACTCTAAGTCAAATAGCCGATGAGAATAAAAGTTTAAAGACCGAAAATGCCAAGCTAATAGCAGCGTAAATAGCCGCCATAAAAAAGAGGGAGAATGACCTCAAAAATGTGATTGCCTCATTCACTAAGGCATCTAAGTCATTGGATGATCTTATCATGAGCCAAAGAGAATGTGGAGACAAGATAGCTTAGGATTTAATTCCTCTCTGTGCTATGTCAAGCTCCAAAAGTGATTTTGGAAAAAAGGATCTTCAAGCAATGAAGTATCTCAAAAATCCAAAACTCCAAATGGTGCACACACGTTTATTCCAAAGCACAATTACAAGCAACCGGCATTGGTTATAAAGGAAAAGAAAATCGCATTGAGTGTCTTTGAGAGGACAACAGAAGAAATTCACCAGTTCCTCAAAGAACTCCAAACAGAAATACTCAGAAAGAAGAAACAGAGCTACCAAAAATCCCGGAAGTTCCATAAAAGAAACACATATGATGGGAATGGTAGAAAATACCCTAGCCAAGCCGATTGGAATGATGTGAACTATCAGCAAAGACCTATGGAATATAAGCCCAAATGGCAAAGGCCTAGAACTCAACAAAGACCATTCCAAAGGTATAAGAGCTTTCATCAAAGACACATATGCACCTAGGCACCACACTCGAGATATCACAACTACCCAAAGAAGGCAATTGCTAAAGCACATACCAGCATACAAACAAAAGAGACAAAATTATGAACCTGAATCCCCAAGCAATTTGCCAAAATTAATTATGATTATGGCACTGATAGATGGCAACCCCTTAGAGCTAAATCATTTGGCTATAGGTTGGTTGGATCATCTTACAATACTAACCCCTCAAGACCCAGACAAGTATGGGTACCTAAACTTAATTTCCTTGTTTGCAGGTTCAAGGAACATCTGAGTGCCAAGGAACCTGGTACATGGATAGTGGTTGTTCCAGACATATGACAGGAAACAAGAAAAATCTGTCAAAATTCAAGGAAGTCAAAGGCGCAAAAGTTATATTTGGAGGAAATGAAGCTCCAGGAGAAATAAAAGGCATTGGATCTATCAAGAAAAATGGATTAGAAATTATAGATATTGCATATGTTGAAGGACTCAACTTCAACTTGTTAAGCACCAGCCAACTCTGTGACAAGGGTTATAATGTTGGATTTAACATGGGTAAATGCCAAATCAAGGATACTGAATCAAATGAAGTTGTCTGCAAGGATGCAGACAAAAGAACATGTATGTCGTGGATTGGTCAACCGCAACACCAAGCACTGTCTATTAGCAAAGAGCACAATCAATCAAGTTGGGTCAAAACAAGAAGAAGTCACCAATTTTTCAAAACAATTAACAAGCTTGCTGTAAGCGATCTTGTGGAAGGACTTCCAGACTCGAGATACGAAAAAGAGAGTATATGTGACGATGTCGAAGGAAAACAAATCAAATCGTCATTCAAAGAAAAGACATGCCCATCTTCAACAAGAATATTGCATCCGCTACATATGGATCTATTTGGTCCAGTTGAACCAACTAGCATAAGTGGGAAGAAATATACCTTGGTGGTAGTAGATGACTACTCAAGATATACATGGACAATATTCATGTGTAAGAAGAAAGAAACTCTACTAAAACTACCACAAATCGATGAAGAGGATTCGTAATGAGAAGAGTCAAACCATCATCAAAATAAGATCTGACAGAGAACCGAGTTTGTAAATGGTATAATAACCTCATATTGTATTGAAAATGGCATCGGTCATGAATTATCTCAGCAAGGACTCCACAAAGAATGGAGTTGCGAAAAGAAAGAAGAATAGAACTCTCAAAGAAGCAACAAGGACCATGTTAGTCAAGGGGTTACCAAAAAGATTTTGGGGTCAAGCAATCAACACAAATTTTTGCTACACTTAAAATAGATGCATGATAAACAGACAAATTTACAAAGACTCCTATGAGATTTGGACAGGAGAAAACCAAATGTTGCATATTTCAAAATATTTGGATGTAAATGCTTCATCCATAACAATGGCAAAGATAATCTAAAGGCTTTTGATGCTAAAGTCGATGAAGGTATCTTCTTGGGATACTCAGCTCAAAGCAAAGCCTACAGAATACTCAACAAGAAGACTATGGTTACAGAGGAATCCATTCATGTGGTGTTCGACGAACCAAATGTAAATGGAGAAGACATTGAAGAATCGTTGATAAGTTGAATCAACCAACCATGCGAAGAGTCCCTATGTCAAGCCGAAGTCGGAATTATAAACTCGATGAAGATGAGATAGCCGAGTCTCAAAAACAACTGGAAAATCTGCAGCTAAGTGATGACGAGAGAGCGATCAAAGCAACACAAATTAGAAGACGATCAATCCTAACTTACTCCAACCTGATGTAAGATGGCTGAGAGACCATCCACCAGAACTTGTCATTGGAGATATAAGAGAAGGTGTCAAAACAAGATCCAGAACTCAACAAGAAGCCATGTTCACATGATTTATCTCACAAATAGAGTCTAAGGATGTGTCACAAGCATTGGATGACACACATTGGATTCAAGCTATGCAAGAAGAACTGAATCAGTTTGAAAGAAATAAAGTATGGGAATTAGTTCAAAGACCCACCCATCAAAATATTATTGGCACTAAATGGGTGTTCAGAAACAAGATGAACGAGGAAGGTTCAGTGGTAAGAAACAAAGCAAGATTAGTAGCCAAAGGATATTTCCAAGAAGAAGGGATAGATTTTGATGAAACATTTGCCCCTGTAGCAAGATTGAAAGCTATTAGGATGTTTCTTGCCTATGCAGCTCACAAGAATTTTATTGTATATCAAATAGATGTAAAGAGTGCATTCCTAAATGGTTTATTGGAAGAAGAAGTGTATGTTGAACAACCTCCAGGATTTGAGCAGAAGACTCTTGGAGATAAGGTATACAAACTCAAGAAAGCTCTGTATGGATTGAAACAGGCACCCAGAGCATGGTATGATACTTTATCACAATTCCTAACTGAGAATGGATTCACAAAAGGAAAAGTAGATAGAACACTTTTCGTAATTCAAGACAAGAAGAGCATACGCTTGTTCAAATATATGTGGATGACATCATTTTTGGATCCACAAACAAAGAGTCAGTGATAAATTTTCAAACCTCATGCAAAGCAAATTCGAAATGAGCATGATGGGAGAGCCGACATTCTTCCTTGACTCCAAGTGAAACAAACAAGGATGGAACCTTCATAAGTCAAATAAAATACACCAGAGATTTAATGAAGAAATTTGGAATGGAAGAGAAGTCTTCTGAAAATACCAATGAATACATCACCAAAATGGACATGGATACGGATGGCAAGCCTTTGAGATCAAACAAGATACGAAAGCACTTATCGGATCATTGCTTTATCTCACAAAGAAGTAGGCGGACATCACCTTTGTTGTAGGTGTATGTGCAAGATTTCAATCTGCTCCAAAAGAGAGCCATATGACCGCAGCTAAGAGGATCTTGAGATATTTGAAAGGAAGCCAAGAAGTTGGCTTATGGTATCCAAAGGAAGGTGGATTCAAGCTAATTGGCTATTCGGACTCGACTATCTTTGGATGTAGAGTTGACAGAAAAGCACATCGTGCACATGTCAAATGCTTGGAAACAAAGCACTTTCCTGGTTTAGCAAAAAGCAAAATTCAATAGCCACCTCTACAAATTGGTTCTGCACCACGAGAATACATAGTCATGGGCAAATTTTGTTATGCCCAAGTCCTATGGATGAGACAAAGAATCGAGAGACTATGAAGTTGAAGAAAAGGAAATTCAATCCTGTGTGATAACACAAGTGCAATTGCAATCACTCAAAATCTCGTGTTGCACTCAAGAACAAAGCATATCGATGTCAGATATTACTTCATAAGAGATCATGTTGAAAAGAAGGACATCACCTTGGAATATATTTCAACTGATAAACAGTTAGCTGACATATTCACAAAACCATTATGTGAGTTAAGATTTGAAGAACTCAAGAATGAGTTAGGATTAATTGAGCTGAGCTGACACTCAGAAGACTCAAAGAAAGGAAATGAAACACAAAAAGGGAAAAAGAGCTGAATTCTGCACACCAAGCTTATGATTGGATATAAATGCTGCCGCATTAAATTCGAGACATTAAATGCTAATCGGCGTGCAAAATCTAAGCCGTTGATTTCGATCACATTTCAAAAACCACCCGCACGTCCTTTCAGAAACCATACTTAAACCTTTTTTTCATCCGTTTCTCTCACAAATTACCAAAACTGTTCATTTTTCTCTCAAAAGCAAAGGCAAAACTCTCTCAAAACCATATCAATCTTCAAATCAACTTCTAAGTTTCTTTCCGTGAAATACTGGAAAATGGCATCAACTTATGATTTCGTCAAGCTAGGGAAGCAAATCCACACTGGGTCTCTTTTGTGGACTTTTGAGGGTATGGTCAAACAGGGTCCGATGACGCCTCATAAAGAAGATTGCTTTGAAAAGCTCAAAAAGTCCTAAAAACCATTTCGACGATGGAGCTCTCAATGACCTATGTGGAAGAGGTCGCTCAGTTCTACGTGAACGCTGAGATTCACGATGAGGGGATCAAATCCTCTGTTCACGGGAAGTAGTTCATCATCTCTGCCAAAGATTTGGCAGAACACTGCTCATTACCGGTGGAAGGAGCACCGAAATCCATGAAGTTGATGTAAACTTGGTCTCTGCTTGGAAGGAAAGTAGCCAAGACCGACTACGCCGATAAGATAGTCTACACACGGCCAACAAGAGAGGCAGCCAAGGAGGACTACCACAAACTGTTGGACATAGTTGCCAAATGCATAGACATCAAATTTGGCGGCTTTGACCATCTCATCAAAGTTAAATTGATCGTAATGGCCGCGATCATTGAAGAAAAACAAGTAAACCGGGCCGAGTTTGTCTACGCAGATTCTCGCCAGAATGTAGGAACAAATCCTTCAAGGAAAATGGTGCATTTGGAGGATCCCCGATATGGTCCGTGATCGGCCGGTGATGGAGGTCAAAGGAGTCCCTCTTAGACATGGAAAGGCGTTCCATGTAAACAAGAGGATGTTGAGATCAAACCTCTCGTGCACGTAAGAGAGCCTACGCCAAGAGAGTCGATACGAGTGAGGGGGGGGAATCGGCTTACCACAAGATACAAAATTGTCTCCTCTCCACCAAAGAAGAAGGATGCCCTGCAATGCTAAGAGAATCTGCTGCCCCTGCAAAGAAAGAAAAATAAATCAAGCTCCTGCCCTCTACAATAAATCACCCGCCCGCAGCTCGTGTCTCCCGCCTTACTAGCAGCAGCCGAGAAGGAATCTCAAATACCTTCTCCTATTGTCAAAAAGAGAGAACCGATAAGCCAAGACGGCGCTCCTCGGAAGAAAAACAAAGACTGCCCCCGCCCCAAGACTCGAAGACACTCTCTCCGAACTGTAAATCTCTAGTACAAACTAAGAGACGAAGAAGAATCATCAAGCGCTCCGAGCTTGAGAAACCGGCTGAGTCAGCCACTCAGCTGAAACAGATACCGGAGACTGCTGGAGAAGTAGAGTCTGCAGAAATTATTGATGAAATGTGACCAAGTCTCAAGGCGATCAACAGGCAAATCAAGACCAAATGTAGTTCGAACAGCTGAGACACAAGAAGTAGCTGGGAAAGCTAACTAGCCTGTTGACAAGATCGTATCCCCTCCTGCAACAGACGCAGCTGATAGTATGGAGCACCAGAGCGTGCTACCTTCTATCCCTGAGAATGCGGGACAGCAAGAAGAAGCTGATAGAGATGATGATGTGATGATCCTATCCCCAACTTATCCAGACATCCAAAATCGTCTGCGAGAGTGGATGAAGTGGAAGTTGAGTCGATCCAGGGAACAGTTCCAACGGCCTAAGTTTATCGAAGAAAAAGTGGAACTGATGAATTTTCTTGGAGTGACCACTGTGGTCCAAGCCCTGGATGAAGAAAACTGCACAGATATCTTGTAGATCTTCAAGGACAAGGAAAAGGAGAGACAGAGAGAGGAAAGGCGAGGCACGTGAGAAGGCCAAAGATATGCCCTATCACCGCACCCGTAACATACACATCCTCTCCTTGACGTCCTATCGACGGTGATGAGGATCCGGACCCCGCTTTGCCGCCACGTAAGAGTTGCAAATGCGGCAAGCAATGCACGAATCCGAGTCCTTCATGAACAAAGAATGATGGAGGGACCAGGAGAGTCCTCCAAAACACACCGAGATAGACCCAATGGGAGTGGTGCGGCAGATATTACCACAGATTGTTCTTTGCCACCACTTCCCCGCTCACTCGGAAGAAGGAATTAAAGAATCGGCGATGAACCGGGATAGTGGGGACCCCGGTCGAGCCAACACCTAATGAAGGTGTCTTACCACCTTGCCCCAACTACGAACACTCGGTAGAGAAACAACCGGGATTTTGGAGACGAGTGACCCCATTCCAAGTCACTCACCGGTGCGCCAGGGGGGAAACTCCTCCACCAGTAGCAAGGTCGAGAGGATGTTTGCAGATGACTCTACTACGAATCTAGGAGGCGAAGTGGAGAAGGAACAACCACAAAGTACACAAAGTTGTCATCAACGGCTCGGAGGCGATTAAGATCATCTCCGAGGTGCCAACCGCTCAAGGCAATGACGCGATGCGATCGAGGCACGAGAAGGAACAACCCCGGGGAGTTAACACTGCAGGCGATGAAAGTGCAATCCATGGGGTTGAGACTCCAATGGATGCCACCGCAGAAGACCCTAAGACAGTGACACACTCGCCGAAAGGGATGTCCAAGGCCTCATTGCAGATTGAGATCGTAGGAGGTAATGAAGGCCAACCGGAGGTTGAGACTTCTCGTGGGTAAAGAAGCTAAAGTAGAGAACATCCTCCCGCTATCATTGATCCATTTGAAAAGGAGATAAGCGCACTTCACGATTCCCGGATAATCCTGACGTAACTTTTCCGGGATCGGAAGAAGACGATGAAGGTAGTCATCCCTCAGAATCGATCCAAAAGACTCCAGGATGTTCCAACCACGAGCAAGTCGACCTCAAGACTACTCGTTAAACTTTCAATTTTGATGATGAGCCACCCATGGAAATCTCATCATCGTCCGATGACGCTTTTGATAAGGCCGAGGACCAAATAACTCAATTGGAGAAACCACCGAGACCGACGGCCATTGAGACAAATGAGGCTTAGCAAGTGTCGGTCAACTTCCCAACGGACCCCGGTGAAAACAGTCCATCAAGCGGGCTCCCAAGTCGCAGCGGGTTCGACTCCACAAGGAACTTCACGCGCACCACTCATCATTGAACAAATCCCGGTTGCCCGTGATGATAACTTTGTAGAATCATTTCCCTTTTCTCGGAGGTACCCGACCTCCTGAAGAGTCGAAATAGATCTCGCGCTTCCCACAGGACACTGATCCTGTCATTCCATCGGATACCATCGTTCCAAATGACTATGATTTTGACGCTGCTGGCCATCACCGCAATGAGGAACAAGCGAAGTTCGGGAGTGTTCAAAGCATTATTTGTGGAAATTGAACGGATGGAGAGGCACCAGGCCTCGATTGACATGAGATCGATAACAGAGATGCCAACCTTACTGGCGACTTGAGAGGCATAATAGTCGAATCGTGGAGTGGTGGCAACAAAAAGAAACAATGCGTGTGGAACAAGCTAGATATTTGAGGCATTGTTCAACAAGTCTGGGTATGGCGAAATGGAATGTCGATGCAAAGACGCAATTGAAAGAACACATTGAGCACATGCATGAATCTCACATCACGAGATAAAGGCTCACTGCGTGAGCAAAATAAGAGTGAGCTCCTGCGTATGGAAGAAAACATGAATCAAAAGTCCAGCCTTCTCATGGCTGAAATGAAGTTAATTTCAGCTGAATCCAATGCTACTCGCTCTGAGTTTCGCGCCAAGCATACTCCGGCAGACTCGGCGGAACTCCGCATATCGCCAGACTCGACCTCCCGCTTGCTAGTATGTTTCGAGCGTTCCTCTCTCCTTTGATGATGCCAAAAAGGGGAAGAGAATACCTTAAAGCGCTGAAGAGATCGGACGTTGAGAAGGAGGGAGAAGCGGTGTAAAGGGAAAGACAACGAGGAGGTCTCAAGAGCAAAGAAAGGAAAGCCTGTTGAGGGGGAAGGATCGGGAGATGTCACCCTAATGATTGCACAAACCCCCCCAACAAGGTCTTGTCACAAATGATATTATCGCAGACAAACTCCAGTGACTCGCCACTCCAACACTCTGTGTCTATGGGCGAAAAGAGAAAGACAGATTGAAGCGAGGGATGGAGGAAGTGGAAGGAAGGATGAATGCCCGAGTTATGGATATCTTGAAACAACATGGAGGCATTCCAAAGAGAGCAGAGACACTTATGCCATCTCGGATGCCGAACCGAGCTAAGATCGGTTGATGAATTTAAAACGCCGCATCCCGAAGGATACTTCGCAAACATGTCCATGGCTCAAGCCTGGGACTTGTCTTGGAAAAAAGGGTCTCACGCTATGTGAAGAAGGCGACAGCAGACTACGGCATCACTCTGCTGGTCACTCCGCTAGTCACTCAGCTGGGAAGAAGAAGACCCCAGTACAATACACGCCCAGAGGGAGAGGTAGAGGAAGAAGCAGTGATGGAGGAAGAGGCTTCAGACCTAGACCTCTGCCCAAAAACATTGAGTACATAGATCCAGGCAAGAAATGAGGGATCTACTGGGCTGGTCTTGACCAAGTAGCAAATCTGCAAGTGGCTAAAAACAATGTTGAGTATGTGAAAAGAATCGAAGAAGAAAATAAAAGACAAACTCGGCTTTGGGAGGAGAGACAAGAGAGACTAAGAAGAGATGAAGCTGCCCAAAAGGCATATGAAAAGAAGAAGAAGACGGCTGAAGATGAGAAAAAGAGAAGAAGACCAGAAGATGACATAACTGAAGAAGATGAAAGAAGGAGGCATCGAAGGAGATGAAGTGTTGCTGTCCACCCCTTCATGTATTTTACTAAGTAAATACATACTATGTAAGTCTTCTGTAATAAATCTGTAAATTCTCTATTTTTGCGTAGACATAGATGTTTGCTCTGATACACCTTGTAAACAGTTGTGTAAAGGAAAATAATGTTATGATCAATAAAAGGATTGATTCTACGCCTACATTCTCTGTAAATACACTATCTGTATGTATCTATGCTATTTACATTTTGAATGTTTTAAGTTTTGGCATCATCAAAACGGGGGAAATTGTTGGGAAATTTATTGTTTAGATTTTGAGGAATGCCATGTAAAACTTAGAATAGGAAGTTGGCACCCCATTTTTGTTGTAAACTGCATTGTAACAAATAGGGCTGGTCAAGCTGAGTTAAGTCAGCTATGCCTAAACATGCAAGAAGACAACTGGAGACTAGAAGGAAGACTCTGCTGCAAGACAACTGAGTATGGCAAAGAAGAGAAGACGGGAACTCGACTGAAGGTGCAGCTGAGTAAAGTATCAGTCAAGTCAACTCAAGATAGCCAAGTCTCAAGTTGAAGTGACAGAAGAGTCATCCAATGATTGAAAGCTGACTCTAAGTCACCTGGGAAAGCAAGGAAATGCAAACAAGTCGAGATAATCGAAAGAGATCCGTTGCAGAAATCAAGAGAATTACTTAAACAAGTAATCGTCCATGCTACCTTTCTCGATGTGCTCAGTCGCAGAAGCGTGCAAGGGGAATGAACCAATAGGAAGCACCACACCGTGTCAGAACTCTGAAAAGCTGAAGAACAATTCATACGAGGAAGTGGCAACTCCAAGGACTGCAACAAGACAAGCCAACGACCACAAGTGACTTTCAAAAATAAGCCTATCTCTTCAACGGGCAGATTTTTGAAAGATCACTATAAAAGGCTGAGGAATGACTCTGAGAGAAGGTTACCTTGACTACCTGAACCACGAACATTTCAAGAAAATTTTTGAACTGTAACCTAAAATATCCTCAAATCATTCAAGATTAATCCTCAAGCCTACACTACGAAGAAAATCAATCCAACACTCACCTGTGAAGGAAAGATAGCTTCAATCAGTTGAAGAGGAAACATTTGAAGAAAAGGGGTCTACATTCCACAGAGGATTGTAGGAAGGTTCAAGGTCGAACCAGTCTCGAGTTTTTGGAGGGCTTCGTGATCAAATCCAAAGAGCTTGAGCAAGTGAGCTGTAGTAGCAAGGCAGCCGCCCTGTGAAGAAGTTGAGTCGCACGAGAAGCCAACTGCGTGACCAAGGCATCTCCAGACTGAATCCCAAAGGATCAAGTCAGCTGTGTGATCAAGACTTGTATTTAGACTGTTACCACTCTGTATCCTGATCAATACTTAGTGGATTCCTCCAGGAGTTGGAGAAGAGAGGAGTAGAAGAATTACCCCATCTTCAAACCTCTATAAAAACTTATCGTGTCATTTACATTTCAGCATTTTAATTCTTGCACTTTATTTGTTTAAATCTGCTGATAAATTTGCTATCCACTTGATAATCTCTAAGTACTAAAACCAAGCATTAAATCATAACTAAACCAAATTTAAGGGTGTTAAGTCTTCCGCTGTAAACAAACTGCAGTTGAGCTAATTGATTACTTAACGAATGAGTTATTCTATCAACAAATTCGATCAGTGCTTGAGTGACTAACTCTACCGATTAACTAAATTGGCTGTCCACCAAGGACACAAATGTAGTATCAACTCTGAATTTTAAAAAGGACTAAATCGAAAAGTTGGTAAGGTTTATTCAACCCCCCCTTCTAAACCTTACACTCACACCCCTTGGGACCTACAGCAGTCAAGTCAAGACAACTGAAAAGAATCTGTTGCATAGAAGTCAAGAATATTACCTTAACAAGTAATACTTCCATGCTGCCATGTCTTAAAGTGCTCAGTCCCAGAAGCGTGCAAAAAGAATAAACCAATGGGAAGCACTGCACCTTGTGTTAGACTCTGAAAAGCTGAATGTTCATTTAATACAAGGAAATGTCAAGATCAAGGACTGCAACAAGACAAGCCAACGAATACAAGGGACTTTCGAAATCAGCCTATCTCTTCAACGGGCAGATTTTTGAAAGTTCACTATAAAAGGCTTAGGAATAACTTTGAGAAAAGATGTCCTGAACCACGAACATTCAAGTTATCATTCGAGCTGTAACCTGCAAAAATATTCTCAAGTTATTCAAGCAAATCCTCAAGCCTAAAATACGAAGGAAATCAATCCAACACCTAGCTGTGAAGGAAAGACAACTTTATACTATTGAAGATGAAACTTTTGAAGAATCAAAAGGGGTCTACATTCCAAGGAGGATTGTAGAAAGGTCCAAGGTCGAACCAGTCTCAAGTTATTGGAGGGCTTCGTGATCAAATCCAAGAAGCTTGAGCAAGTGAGTCAGATAGTGTAAAGCGCCCTATGAAGAAACGAGTCGCATGCGAGAAGCCGCCATTGTGTGACCAAGGCATCTCCAGGCTGAGTCTCAAAGGATCAAGTCAGCTGTGTGATCAAGACTTGTATCTGGACTGATAACCACTTTGTACTCTGATCAATATTTAGTGGATTCCTCCAGGAGTTGGAGAAGAGAGGATTAGAATAATTACCCCATCTTCGAACCTCTATAAAATTTATTGTGTTATTTACATTTCAGCATTTAATTTCTGCATATCATTTTATGTTTGCTGATAATTTGCTATCCAACTGATAATTTACAAAGTGCTAAAACCTAGTGTTAAAACAAACTTAAACCAAATTCAAGGGTGTTAAGTCTTCCACTGAAAATCTCACCACAGCCGGGTTAAGTATTAGACTAAACAACTGAGTTATTCTATCAATAGCTCAGTCGAGTCTGTTGAGTGGCTAACTCTGCTGGTTATCTAACTTAGCTGTCCATCAAGGACATAGCTGTGAAATTAACTCTGAACTTATTTAAAATGACTAAATTCGAAAAGTTGGTATGGTTTATTCACCCCCCCCCTTCCAAACCTTACTCACACCCCTTGGGACCTACAATCTCATGCTCCGAGACCTGGATGGAAGACATAAGAATTTACCTCCTATAGGGTCACCTGCCAGACGACCCGCTAGAGGCAAAGCGCCTCCGGGTAAAAGCGTCTCGTTTCTGCATGCTTGATGGGAACCTCTATAAGAGATCCGTAATTGGGATCATACTCAAATGTTTGGCTCCAGAAAGGGCCGCGTACGTTATGAAAGAGATCCATGAAGGGTGTTGTGGGAATCATTCGGGTGGAAGATCCCTAGCTTTAAAGGTCATGCGCCAGGGTTGTTTTTGGCTAACATTAGGGCAATACACCACTGAGTTTGTCAAGAAATGTGAGAAATGCTACCTATACTGGAACCTGTCACATTAGCCGGCTATGCCAATGACCTTGATACCCATAACATGCCCATTTGACCAGTGGGGAATCGACATCTTGGGTCCTTTTCCACTATCCTGGGCACAAAACAAGTTTATCATCGTTGCGGATGAGTATTTTTCTAAGTGGATAGAAGCGGAGGCCTTAGCAAAGATTACAGAAACCGAAGTTATGAACTTCTTATGGAAGAATATAGTGTGTAGATTTGGAGTACCCCGGATTTTGATATCAGATAATGGAACCCAGTTTCAAGGAAAGAAGATAGTGGCATGGTGTAAGGAAATGAGGATCCATCAGAACTTTACTTCGGTAGGAAACCCGTAGGCTAATGGGCAATCGAAGATCGCGAACCGCATAATCCTACAACACCTAAAGACGCGCCTAGAACAAATGAAGACCTATTGGGTTGACGAGCTCCTGGGAGTACTATGGGCGTATAGAACGACCCCGAGGATGGATACAGGCGAGATGCCCTTCTGCTTGCTCTACAGTTCTGAAGCCATGATCCCAACAGAAATCGGTGAGCCCACGTATAGAATTGAACATTTTGATGGAGAGTAGAACCAAGAGAACCGGGCGGCCAATTTAGACCTCATAGAGGAAAGGAGAGAGGGCGCTTATGGGAGGATCTTACTGGCCAAGGCAAGAATGATGAACGAATACAATAAGAGAGTAAAGAAAAGGAATTTCGAAGTAGGAGACCTTGTCCTGAAAAAGGTGGAGGTATCTAAGCACGTGGGAAAGTTGGATCCCAATTGGGAAGGCCCGTTCAAAGTGGTCCGCGTCTCAGGAAAAGGGGCTTATCGCTTGGAAGACCTACAAGGCAAGGAGCTCCCAAGGCCTTGGAACGCCCAGAATTTGCGAAGGTTTTACGCGTAGCGTGGATAACCCACTTTTCGACAATTTTTATCTTACTACTTTACTAAAGTTAGGGAAATCTTATAACCTCATGATTTGTTAGAAGTTGTAGAGGTCATAAATTATAAGACCTAAACTTATATAGCTCATTATGGGCACTTTTTGTTAAATGGGTAATAGGTGCGTGCGCGTAAGTCAATGACCCGTTACCCGGTATTTTGTTGAAAGTGTGGAGATCAAGTTAATGGCTCCCTTTAGTGGAAATCAAAATGATGTACATATTCGTAATCAATATGTATGTGTACGATAAAGAGAGGGATCCCAAGTGATTCCCCAGATCATAAGTGAGACCTCGAGATCTCTAAAACTTGAGCAAAAATAAAAGGATCCCAAGTGATCCCCCAGATCACAAGTGAGACCTCGAGATCTCAAAAGCTTGTGCAAAAATTAAAAAGGGATCCCAAGTGATCCCCCAGATCACAAGTGAGACCTCGAGATCTCAAAAGCTTGTGCCAAAATAAAAGAGGGGTCCCAAGTGATCCCCCAGATCACGAGTGAGACCTCGAGATCTCAAAAGCTTGTTCAAAAATAAAAGAGGGATCCCAAGTGATCCCCCAGATCACAAGTGAGACCTCGAGATCTCAAAAACTTGTGGAAAAATAAAAGAGGGATCCCAAAGTGATCCTCCAGATCACGAGTGAGACCTCGAGATCTCAAAAGCTGGTGCAAGAACCCGAATTCAAGGCCTTCAAATTTATCATACTCCTCATCATCAAGTGAGGCCTTCTCCCCATTCCCGTCCAGCTTTGGGTCCAACTTGCTTGGATCAAAGTCAGGCTTGAAACCCTTGAACTTTTGGAGCTGAGACTGGCACTTGTAGAAACCCATAACCTCGAACTCAACCGCCTTCTCAACAACGAGCCTGGAAAAGATAGGAGAATTCTTGAAGTCCTTTGCCCCCTTTAGGCGAGCTTCCTGAAGGTGTCCCATGAAATCTGGCGAATTGAGAGCTTCTCGCTTCCCAGCTTCTTGCCCTGTGCTGAAGCTTTCTTGGCCCTCATGAGTCAAATGGACGACCTCATTATTAGCAGCCTGTAGGGACACCTCAGAATTCTTCGCGCAGGTCTCGAGCTCAAGTAGCTTAGTTTCCATCAACTCAATACGGGACTCGTACTCAGCCTTGGTTTTGGTTACGATAGCTTCTTTCTCTTGCTCAAGACGCTTCACCTGGTCTTCGATTTCTATGCAATGGATCCGCCAGTGATGGCTGTGGAGCGTCAAGTTGTGAGCCCCGTTGGCAGCCTATAAAAAGAGATAAATGTCATAAGTAAAGTTCATTGTAAGAACATAAAAGAATGAAGTAAAGAGGTACTGAATTACCCTCATGAGATCGTGGGCGGAAATCTCCTCCAACTTAGTATCTTGCATGGACCCTAGGGTGACTTGATCCATAAGCAAAATACAACCTTGGTAGAGCTCCAAGAAGTCCTCGCCTGCCCGGGTCTTCATGATTGAGCTCTCGGGCGAGATATTCTAATGAGGGATGATGCGGGTCCCAGAGAACTCCCTTGGGACTCAGGAACTCTCAGCCCAAAATTGCTCACGAGTTGCAATTAGCTGCTTCTGGCGATCGACAATTTGGCTCAAAGCCAATGAGATCTCCTCCTCGGTAGGTTGCTCTTTCTCAACACGGGCTTTCTTCTTCTTTTGTTTACTGCCACCAGAGCCCTTGCTCTTACTTTTGCTGCCACTGCGACTCCGGCTCTTGCTCTTCTTATGCTTGCTCTTCCCCTTGTCCTTGGGATTGGAAGGGGCTCCCGCCTCAATAGCAAGAAGGGGGGAGGGATCAACAGTGGTTAACTCACCAAGACGAGCAACAAGCTACCCTTTAGCTGGTGGCTCGAACCTCTCGACCTCGGAAGCTTGAGCCGCCACCGGGGCCGAGGAGCTCGGGTCGCTCGAGTGCAAAGATGGCGAAGGGGGGGATGTTCAACCCGGATGACCGCGCAGCAGCGATAAGTCTCTCTTTCTGCACCTTTATGACTTTAGCAACTTGAGATGATCGTACAACCATACCTAAAGAATAAAACCAACATGATTAGACGAGCAAATACGATACATGAAAACGTAATTTCAAAATTTAAATTACCAAGAGACTGGGTCCTAGGAGTTACAGCAGGGCTAAGACCCGCCAAGGATAGGATCTCCTCCTTAATAAGCTCTCGAATGTCATAGTAGTGGGTGGTGAGCTTCTTGGAGATGAAATCCTCATCCTATGTACTTTCACCTAGAGAAGAGGTGCGGACCCGGGGCTTAGAAAACCACCACCTTCCGGGAATTTTCCAAGGATGATTAGGAGAGGCCTCGATGAAAATAAACCGTTTATGCCAGTCGCCATACGGGGAAGGTAAATATGTAAGAAATTTGCAGTTTGCTATTGGGGTCAAATAGAAAAAACCACGATCATTGGTGTTGGCTGAGCTGGTAATAGAGTATAAAGCCCAAAAAATGAGCCATGGAAGGTTCGACTTTGAAGTACTTTGCAAGTATAATAAATTCAATAATGTGCCTGATGGTATTAGGCACAAACTAGGCAAGACACACTCCTAAACGAAACAGAATATCCTCTATAACTGGGCTTAGAGGGAAACATAGCCCAACCTCTAAGGATGCAAGGTGAAAGGTAAAGCAGTTCGGAGGAGGCTTATGCATACGGTCTTGAGGCCCCAGGATAATAACATTATACTCGGGCGGAATAAAAAATCTATGTTTTTATTTGCGAGGCTTCTTCACGGTGAATCATGGATTTTATTAGCTCCCACGAATCTCGCATTGGGGGATCAGAAGGGGCCTAATCGGAGCTAGATCCCGAGGTACCACTAGGACTATGTACTAAGGTCGAAGGCCGGGAGTTCAAGGGGTCCAGCTGTGATAGAAAACTTAGAAGAAAGTTGGCACTCCATTTTCTATTGTATTCCAACTATGTAATAGATATGAAATTAGCTAAGATATAAAGCAACAAAGTTGAAGATTGCAAAAGACTGACTGAAGAGTTGCAGTGAAGATTCAACTATGTTGCAGCTGAGTATCGAATAAGAATCTCAGTCGAATAAAGAAGTCGTGTCTTTCAGTAGACTAACAGCTGAGTCATCCAATATTCATGGGGAAGATTCAATAAATGAGTAAAGCAGCTTAAGGACTCAATGAAAGCTGAAGCAGTCCGTTGCAAAGAAAAGTCAAAGACTTACCCAAAATAGTAAGGGACAAACAGACAAACTTAAAAGTTGTCTTGCTGAAAGAGTGCAAGTAGCTGGGAACTAATGGGATGTTTGCAGAAACCTGGTGCGATTCAGGCAACCTACAAGGCATTAATGTTAAGAAAAGGCCAACATCAAAAGCTGCACAACAAGACAAGCCAACGATCAAGAAGTGAAGTTTGAAAAATTGTCTATCTCTTCAACGGATACTTTTTCAAACTGTCACTATATAAGGCTGAGAAAATTTAAGAGAGAAGTATGTGACATATACAAGAGATATCTGAAAATTCAAGCAAGCAACTGCAAATATTCTCTCAAGCTATACATTTAAAATCCTCAAGCCTAAACACTCGTAGTAATTCTAACTAACACACGCAGTGAAGGAATGAAGAAAACTTCAACTTGTTGAAGAGGAAATATTTCTATTCAAGAACAAGGGGTCTGCACTTTCACGTGGTGAAGGACGTGCAATAATGTTCAAGATAGAGACTGATTATGGAGGGCCGTGTGATCAAGTCCGAAGGATTTAAAGAGTTGAAGTAGTGAGGCAGCTGCCTTACGAAGAAGCTGAGTACAAGGAGTGAAGCGAGATATGAGTTCAAGTCTTAATTGGACTGTTCTAGCCTTTGTGTAACACGACTGTTGCATTAGTGGATTACCTCCAAGAGCTGGGGAAGAGTATGGAGTATAGGAATTACCCCATACTCGAACCACTATAAAATTCTCTGTGTCATTTACTTTTTGCATATTTATTATGTTGATTTACATTTGCTTATTCAACTGGTATAACTTAACCTAAAACAAGTGTTGAAAACCATATTCTAAAAAGGGTGTAAAACTTCCGCTATAAAACCAAGTAAACTGATTTTCTAAAAGAACCCACTTCACTCAGTTAAGTTACTCTATCAATAACTCTCTTAAATTTGTTGAGTGGTTAACTATCCTGTTGAGGTTGAACCTAGCTGTCTCCCAAGAGACTTAGTTGTTTACTTATGTAAGACTCTAATTAAATTTAAAATCAAAATATTGGTCAAGTATATTTAACCCCCCTTTCTAAATTTAACTGACACCCCTTGGAACCTATAAAGTATTAATTCGAAAAGTTAAATAAGATAAGACATATTTTATTTTCTAGAAAATAAGGAGGCTAGAGGGCTGGTGCTAGAGGTGTCAAACGAGTTGGTCGGGCCAAAAGGAAAACTTAGGCCGGGTTGGGCTGGGCAAAATAGTACTCGGGATGTCACTTTTGGAGCCCAGCGCACAAAAATACACTAAAACAATTAGGCCAATTACCAGGCCAGCACGATTTATCGGGCAACAGGCCGGGTCAAAAAAAGTCTAGCTTATTTTGGGCCTCGAAAAGAGCCCGGCCTAGTGATTTTATGGGGTCAGGCCAAAATTGATAACTCTAGTTGGGGTGGCCTCGACATGGTTGATTGGTCGGGATCTAGTGCGCCTCCCGCCATCCACGCTGGATGTGTTCTTGGGGACAACCCTAAACGCTCTTGTAACCTCCAAAGATAAAGGGAAGTAACTCTATTCACCAACCTCTCCAGATCCGAAGCTCTACACCCAGGAGGGGTCCTATGCTGATACTTGAGCAGAGGGGTCTTCTTAGTCTACCCTTCTTGGACTCATCCGCACTCTCCTCTTCACTTGGGTCCGAACCAGATGGGAACTTACAAACTCTCCAACCACATGAAGCTCCATCGCCAAAGGGGGAATATCAAACTCCATAGGTGATATCAGAGCTGGACAAAGAGAACTAGAGACAGACTGACCGTTAACTACCCAACCACAGAAAAAGAAAGACAGAACTCTGGGGTCCGAAAATCGACTAAAATCACTACAAAGAAATGACATTAGGTAACAAGAAATTGTAGCACTTTTTACTTAAGACACATTATGTAA
This sequence comes from Rehmannia glutinosa, assembly GCA_016081115.2. NCBI lineage: Eukaryota > Viridiplantae > Streptophyta > Magnoliopsida > Lamiales > Orobanchaceae > Rehmannia > Rehmannia glutinosa. The sequence continues at coordinate 74,790,972 of CM071928.1, forward strand.
CACGTGTTTGTAATACTTTTTATATTACAATATTTATGTAACACTTTTGCAGCGCATCTATCATTATGTAACGCTTATATGTAACATTGTTAAATGAGTAACAATTTTTAAGTATCACTGTTTTTGTTATTTCTTTTGTAACATAAATTAGTATCACATTAGTTAAACAACACTCTAGGTAATACTATATATTTTTAATTGTAACACTTTTTTGGCTTGTTTTGGTGACACAAAATTATATCGCTTTCATTAAATAATGCCAATAATTTGTTAGTTAATTTATATCACAAAATACGTTAAGACAAAAGCAATCACTAAACATAATAATTGTAGACATCATGTACTCTGTCTTTTTATTGAATTTTTGTTTTCTTTTATATTTTAACTTTTTTACGAAGGTAATTAATTATGTCGTAATAACCATGAAAAATCCGTAGCTAAATAGTTTATTATTATTATTTTTAATTTTTTTAATTTTTAGTGATGGAAACCAGTTTCATTGGTAACCTTTTATTTTTATTTTTTTTAATATTTGAAAAATATTTACCAACAAAAGTTGATGTTGTCGGTAACTACTTACCAATTCCTTCTGCCAGTAAATTATTATTGTGAAGCCCCGATTTTTTCTAGCATGTAATTGATCTTTTTGTCGTCTATGTATTTGATCGACTATTTTACCGCGTCACTTTGACGGGTAAATATTAATAATATATATATTTTGCAATTAATTTCATTTTTAATTATTACTTGTGGTCATGATCATTTCCTAATTCTATTTCGCATTTATGATCACTTGATTGATCATTATTACTTTTGTGTATTTATTAGTCACCTTAGAATTCTAAGAGACTATTTATTTTAGAGACTTTTATCTTATAGGATTAAGAATTTGATTTAGAATAAGTGATCAAGGAAATCACTAATTATTTTAGAGATTGATATTATTCACCTATTATTATCAAATTTGGGAAAAAAAATATGAAATTACCACAATACCCCTAGGTGGACGGCAATAGGGAGTATTTTGGTGTAGAAATACCACCCAACTCTTGTATATATACATCTTATGTAGTCATCTTCTGTATAATTACACCATTAATTCAAACATTATACACATTATCTTATACACCAATTCTTTATTACTATTTTTCCCAACATCACTCCACATAACCAACATTCCTTCTCTTCTCATCCCTTGCCCATACCTTTGACTACCCTTTTGTCTCCATGTAAGAGACAAATTTCAAGACACAAAATTAAACAAAAAATCCTCTCCCTCTCATCCAATGTGGACGGCCACATTGAAGAAAATGAACAAAAATTGTTCATTTCATCCAACACATTCTAATCTCCTAACTAATTCTCCTCATTCTCTCTAATCTCTCTCTAAGAATCCTTCATATCTTCAAATCTTCAAACACCAATCCTTCATATCTTCAAATCTTTAAACACCAATTCTTCATATCTTCACACCTTCAAGAACCATTTCTTCACATCTTCAAATCTTCAAACACAAGTCTTTCACATCTTCAAGCATACATTCATACCTTCAAGAACATCTTCTTAATATCATCAAACACTCTTTCTTTCTTCAAACATCTAAACAAAAACAAACATTCTTCCTACTTAAATCAAAAAATTCGAACCCCCTATCTCTAAGGTAAGAAATTTCATTCCTCAATTCAACTTGATATCTTACAACTCATCACCTTCTCTTCTTAATTTAAGTTTGAAATTTTGATTTTGAGGTACTTAGAAGACTACTTGAAGACATGCATGCACGGTGGTCAATTTAGAAGACTTGAAGAATAATTGTTAGAGAAATTGGACTACAAGGTAAGATTTGGACACTAGAGCCCTTCTCTCTTCTTCTTCCTATTTTCTTCAAATTTTAACACCTCCTTTTCATTTTTGAGAAATAGGGGCTGACATTAGGTGATTTTGAAGGTAAACCAAAAATTTCAAATTTGAAGCTTCAACTAGTTCCAATTCACTTACTACACAAGGTAAAGTGTAGTATTTCCAATTTTCTTATCTTCTTCTTTTTCTTCTTAATTTTTTACTCATTTTTCTAACTCTAAATTTTTGATATTTCTTGACTTAGGGGCTGACCTAAGTGACCTCATACCAAGTTGTGAAATTTATCCTTTTTATTTCACAACTCTCCAAATTTAAGGTGGGTGGAAAAATCTTTCCAACTTCTAGGTGTTTTGTTAAATGCATGTAGACTTTTGATCTTGAGCACTTGAGATATGTATATTTTATGCATCTCATGTCAATTTTATGTATCAAGTTATGAAATTTCTCAAGTATTGCTCAAAAATGCTATTTATTGAAATTTAGGTGCATGCATGTACAATTTAATGTTCTATTTGATGAATTCTTGTATGAAATGAACATGCATGTGTATGATCTTTGAAATCCATATTTTGTATGACTTATAACCTGGACAAGTCGAGCATAATTGATTAAATTTCAATTTTTGGACTTAAAATGCAAAAATGGAAAGTTGGTGGACTTAATTGCAAGAAAATAAAACTTAAGGGACCCCTCTGCAAATTTTGAATTTTGGGACTGTACTCAGGTTCAAAAATGACTTCTGGACATTTTAATAAAGTTTTAAGAGTTTTAGGATAAATAAAATCAACCTTTAAAAGCCCAAGGACTAGATTGTAAAATTTGAGAAGTTCAAGGGATACTCTACAATTTTGAAACTGTACCAGACCTTAATTTTAAAATTTGAAATTTTAACTCTTAAGGGACTGGAAATGAAATATTTTACATGTATTCCAAAAATCCAAGTGTTTAGAGCTTGGAAAGTAATTTTACTAAAATTGAGGGACTAAATTGTAAAAGATTAAACTTGAGGACCCAAATGAAAATTCTAGGATTTATACAACCCATGTACCTGAAAATATTAATTTAACTATAACTTAATTATATTTTAGACCCAAGGTTCAAATCTCATAACAATTGGACCCCTAAAAGCCTTAAAGGCAATTATTTCAAAATGGGACAAAAATGAGATTTTCAAAAGTTAAGGGATCTATACTTATTTGTTTTTAAAAATGTTTTTGTCCCAATATCCTACTAATTACCTTAGTGACATTTTCCAACTAGAATCACATTTAAAGCCCTTCCGGTTTGTGAGTTCCAATTATTTTAAACTTAGGGCCCAAAATGACAATTTTATCAAATTTGGGGCCAATGTGAGAATTTTATAAAAACGCGACCTCAAAACTTTAAAAACCTGAATCTCTGAACAATTTAGAGAATTTAGGAACTGACTTCATAATTTTTCAAGGTCGGGATATTTATTTATTCAATTTTTAACCCCAAAAGTATTGGTTTTTACAAAACGGGGCTAATTGTAAATTTTCTTTTTATCAAGGACCTACCTCAAATTATTTTTCCTTTTACTAAAACAGCCCTGGACCCTCTGACTGTAATTATTAATTAAAATATTTTATTTTCTCAAAAATCCCTTGACTTATCGGATCGTCTTGACCGATTAATACCCGATCGCGGGGCGACTTCCTCGTATTGCGATTTTGAATCTAGAACGGGACTTATGTTCCATCTAATCTTTCAAGATATCGAAGATTGCTTATCCTTCCGATAATCATCTTCATCCAAATAACTCCACCAACGCCATAATTGCCACTCGCAATTTTCGAAAAGTTTTCTGAACTGCTTCCCTGACCGACTGCCTGGTTGACTACATGAACCTGTATTTACTTTCCTGCCTGAGTCAACTTGGTGTGTCGTGCTCACAGTCGGAATGGATACATCGGGGATGGAACCAGGCAGCTCGGCTGCTATTCCACTCTCCGGCCCCATCTTCCTAATCCCGCAACTGAGGGACGGAGTTTGTCCAAGGGAAGCGGGTCGTAGTACTTGAGGTATAATCATTATTATGACAAATCCGAGCCTTGCTAGCTCCATGTAGATTTTGTCTTTGCCTATGGAGCGATAAGGTGACCGGTCTTGGACCATCTTGCTCGGGGAGTTACAAGGAAGAATGAAGGAATCGTTGTCTGATCCACACGATTCTGGAGTTAATTGGACCCGTTTGGTTAGCGCTACAAATCCGTACGCAACTATTAATTGTCTTGCATAGGATTGGCGTTACATTCCGTACGCAATCCTACCTGTCTTGCCTGAATCACATAGTGTATAAGTATATTACTTAAATATTTATCACGACGCTTGTGGACTGTGTGTGAATTCATGCATCATTTCTCACGCGTTTTCATACAACTATTTCTCGCATTAACTATATATCACCACACTTGCACACGATCACTCTATCCACTGAGATTTCTGTCTCATCCCCTCCTGTTTTCTAACTTTTAGATGAGGACCTTGTTGGGGATGTTGAACCTACCACGGACTGAGCTCCTGTGCTCCGCTTGTTGGATTTATTATCTATTGTTGTTGATGTTACTGGACTTATTTTTTGTATTTGTTGTTGGACTCTTTTATTCTCTTTTCATTCTGGTCTGTAATATAAGGGCGTATGACCCTTGACTATTAAGTTGTTATCTTTAGTTGTTCTCGGGGATGTAATTTGGATATTTGTTGGATTGTAAGTTGTAACTTGTACTTGTTCTTTATTTCTGCTGCTATTTGACTCTGTTCCATTGGGAATTCGTTGATATTGTCTAGACTGTTTGGTTTACTTGCATTTAAGTTGTGGATCATCGTCGCGTCCCCATTTGGGGCGTGACAGTTATTAATTTATTTGTTTTGTTTTTTATTGTTAGAATTTTTTACTCTATTGGTTTTAGATTTTTTTATTTTTACCAATGAAAAATTAATCAGTCGATAATTTTGATTTATAAATTTTTTTGTATTTTTTATTTTTATTATGCCCTTTAATGTATTATAATAGATTTTTAATATATGTAATAAAAATTTTAATATATAGTTTATAATATTATTTTTAATACATATATTATATAATATGATCTTTAATACATAAAATATATAATATATACATATAACATAATTTTAATATATATGGATATATCTATATATAAGACAATGCAAAAGTTATGATAAGAATCAACTTAGCTTAGTGGAAAATTGCCAGCTCCACACATAATGGGTCTCGGGTTAGAAGCTCTCAGGGGGCAAAATGAGATAAAGTGCTGCAAAAGGTGCTACATGAGATTCATATGTTACACTCGATAAGTATTTTTTTTCAATGTGCTACCAAAACGTGTTACATAAGATTCATATATAACATATTATAAGTATTTATTCAAAGTGATACAAACCGAGATGTTAATATAACACATAGAAAAAATATCACTAAAAGTTATTAAAAGTGATACCTTAGATTATAGGTAGCACGGACCAGTGTATCACCATAAAAAGTGATACATATTATCTAAAATAGCATTTAATGACTATTAGGTAATATTTTTCGGTGTTACCTTATATCATTTATATTGTAGTGAATATACAAAATCTCCAGAGAAGAAGGAAGTCCATGTGAAGAAGAACGGATTGGGGGACGAGAGCCATCTTCTGGGGCACGCCCTCCGGGCCACAGGAGGTTACAAGGGCCTTGGCACGCGCCCTTGAGGCCCTTTTGGGAGCACTTCCACTCACTCCTCTCCTCTCACCCATCTATCCACTCTTCCATCTTTGTGTTTGCGCCACTCTCAACTCCCGACAAGATTTTTACTAAATTTTCCACCAAACAACGAATTCAAAATTGATGAGAGTTTGGGAGATAAATTCTACCTCAGAAAACACGGTTAAAGCTCCCGAATTGGTCCTTGGTGCAAGAATGAGTGAAAACTCTCAAGTCAAGCTGAATTAAGAAACAAGACATTGCTACACAATATCTTTCATCTCCCGGACTACTCCATCCATCTTCTGCAGCCTGGGCGCTGAGGGGCTTTTGTTGGGGACAAAATCAACTTTTCCTAATTGTTCTTATTTTATTTATTTTTCATTTTATTTAATTCCAAATTTCTTAATAAATTACCCAATATTATTAACTATTATTCGATAAAATATATAATCATCTAACCCACACGATCCGTACCGACCCACGAGCCCCATTTTGTCCTGCGAGGTTCAAGCAGCCCATCAACCCAAATATAAAAAGGTTGCTCTCATTATTTGTAAGTATTCTCAATTAATTGGTCTCAATTGCGATTTTGTTTGCTTTATATTTTCTCTTACACAATCTTACTTGAGCGTCACAAGAGTCTCTCATACGGCCCGTCTAATGTTTGTTAGTGTCACAGGAAAATTCATGTACTACCAACTCCAGAGAAGAAGTTGGACATCAATTCAGAAATGTTAACTTGAAGTAATAGATTTGCTTATTTAAGCAACATCAATTATAGGTTTCGCACATATTACAAACGGGCTAAATTACAACTAGTCCCGTAGCTATAGGCGTTTGTAAAAATGGTCTTTCAAAAATGGCAATTTGCAAAAAAATTGCATAATTTTCAAAAAAACTCACGGAACTGTAAGAATATATATCTACATTCTGACTGTTAAAGTATGAAGATCAGTTAGTTTTTCAATTCATTATTAGTTAGTTAGTTATCAGTTAGTTAGTTAGTTATTGTTGTTAGTTCCTAACTTATTCTCATGGTAACTCCTATAAATGTATCGTGTATTCTCACATATGTCAAGTCTAATAAAAAGAATCATTTCAGTCTCTCTTTATATTTCAATATGGTATCAGAGCTGGAAATAGTGCGTCTAAGTTTCTACCGGTGTCTTCTTCGGCGAATTTTTTTCCGATGGCGGCTAACTTAGTTTCTCATTTTGTCGCCTCTATTCCGCATTTTGCTCCTCTCTCCATTTGTCTAGATCGTAACAATTATTACTTTTGGAAACTTCAGATTCTTTCCACGGTTCATGTGCATGGCTTTGAAGGCATTCTCCTTGGTACTGATTCAATTCAATCTCAATTTGTTACTTCTTGTGAGGCTTCTACCTCTGCATTCAATCCAGATTATGTTACTTGGGTAAGAAGTGTCATAATCCAAAACTTTTGCATTTTAATGTTCAGGGTTACATTCATAAGCATAGTTAAACGCATTTGACATTTAATATTCACACTAGAATTCTTGCAAAATCATGAAGTTTCCGGTTTTAACTTACTTACATTAAGGGTCAATAAGTATATATATTTGTAATTTACACGTCGCATTTTAAGGATGACATCGATGAGTGTATCTACACAATATAAATTAAAATGAGGATAAATTAAGTAGAACGATGAATAAAACGAAAAGAAAAGTGAGAAATGACATCGGTCTACGTATCTGAAATATATATACATATAATGATAGTTGAATATTAATTTTTAATAATAGTATTGTTAAAAAAGATGACAATAATATAATATTTAGTAATAATTATGATATGTAAAAGAAAGAAACGATAATAGACAATGAAATAGGTATTTATAGAATTCATATCTATATATGCGTTGTGTAGTGGCGAGGAATTCATATACAAATATTAATATATATGTGTATCTTATTATAATATATATAAATATAGGGAGAGGATCCTGTGAGACCACCCTCCTAGGTTAGTCCATAAGACCGAATCTAAACCATCCAAATAGTAAATCAATGGCCAAGATACATTACAATCTATACAGGTTTTCGTAACTAATTATACAATAGAAAGGGTAAAATTGGAATCCATAAAATTAGACATGGTAACCTCCTCCTACATTATAGGGACATGATCTGTTATTGATCACGTCCCCATAAATCACGTCCCATAATCAAGCAATTCACCTTTCCTTTTTCTCCCTTCCCATTCGAACCTGCATTTTATTCATATATGGCAACAGAATCATGCAACAATTAATGAAAAGTATACAATTACACTAAACTAACTATACATTAAAACATTACTAAGTATACATAAACAATTAACTAAGTATACAATTACACTAAACTATCTGTACATTAAAACATTACTAAGTATGCATAAACATTTAACTAAGTATACAGTTACATTGAACTAACTATACATTAAAATATTACTAAGCATACAATTACACTGAACTAAATACACAATTTCACTGAATTACTTATATAACTAAGTATACAATTCCATTGAACTAAGTATACAAATCTACAGAACAAAGTATACAAATCCACTTAACTACTTATATAACTAAGAATACGAATCCATTGAACCAAGTATACAAATCCACTGAACTAAATATACAATAAAACATGACTAAGTATACAAGTCCACTGAACTAAGTATACAATAAAATGAATGTTCACAAATATGGCGGAAAGAAGTATCAATTTTGACAAAAATGCTTGAAATTGATTATTTTTCCTCCCTAAAAATCGGGTAACTGAAAAGGTAGGACTATGTTTCCTTAAAAATAGCTAATAACTATCCAATTAATAAAACTGATTAAATATAAAAGTACAATCATACCCTTATAACCCAAAAATAACAAAAGAGATCTACACCATCAAAAATTTAAATCAAGGGTTCATAGGTGTTCTTATGGACTAACCTAAAGAGGTTGGTCTCATTTGAACCAATCCCTATAAATATATATACATACATGAGTATCTTAATAGTCATTTACCCCACCTAGCCACCTCATGCAAAGAGTTGAAGACACATAACTTCTGCAAGGATATCTTAGATTATAAAATTAGGAAAAGTACATACAAAATTTATATTAACATATATATTATATTTATATTTCACCGCCTCAATTGGTAAATGAGGATATACATATATCTTCCTATCACTTTCAAAACACACACCTAGAGAATTAATCGAACAGAGAGAAAGCTCGGTAGAATAAAAAAAAGGATCGAACAAAATAATTTGCTGAATACGGGTAAGTGGTTTAATTTGAGTTTAGTTCTACCATTCGAATTGTAAATAAGAGAAATAGAATAAAGTAATAATATATGAAATAGTTACATTTATAATTGTATTATTCGAATTCATTTACGGTTGAAACAAAATAATAGATTTGATCAATTCATATATGCCTTTAATTAGTGGATATAAGAATCAATTCAATCAGGATCTGTTAAAGATAAATGTTATATTTATATTTCAGTAAGTATTAATTATTGGTTTTAAAGTTAGTTATGTATTTTGACATGTTAATAGGTCAAGATCCCATTAAAGGAGCAAATAAGGCCAACTAGACAAAGTCATCAAAATAAGAATATCACTTGTAAGTATAATCTTTTAGCTTGTTATTTGACTTGTGTGGTTATATAATTGACATGTTCGAATGAATTGCTTACTTTGGCTATAGTGAATAGAAGTTTGTCTCTAATGTGAATTGTATGATTCTCTTTGATGATATCGAGATATATGATCTCTATGTGATGACACTGAAATTGAATTGAGATATGTGATATCCATTGATTTTATTGATATGAAAATGAGATTTGCGATCTCTACTGATGTTATTGATACAGAAATGAAATATGTGATTACAGAAAATGCATTCATCAGAGATTAATGGATTCTGTTATGGCCGCTAATAACCTTGAATCATGTGTTAAAGAATTGCACGTATATCCGTAAATTCTCGATTACTGATGCAGTCGGCGGCCACTCCGAGTTCACTGAACTCTACGTGAATTAAGAATTACAGAGTGTCATGTCCATCTTCGTGATCACGATTTATTCTCTGTAGTAGCTGGCCCATAACAGCAAAAGAATATGATCAAGCACGTGCATTTATGTGTTTATGAATATTCTGAACAAATGGTGTGAAATGGTTACTAATGATGTGCTTATCTGATGTTAAATAACTTGTTATCGGATTATACTTGTTGAGCTTGCAACTCACAAAATGCAATGTTGTCAATATTTAGTTGTTGTGGATAAAAGTTGAACCGCGGAGTGTGACAGAAGTTTAAGGCATGGATCAAAGGTCGGCTGGCTGGATTCCTATCCTTCTCCCTCAGCTCATCATTTGCATTTCATATAGGGAGTCTGTTTTGATCTGTATATAAAAGGGCACGGTCGTTAATGTCCTATAATATAGAGAAGTTTACATGTGTGAATAACCGTTGTTAAATTTTTTTAAGTGAATGTTTCCGCTTGCGTAAAAGGGTTATAGATAATGATTAATAAGTTAATATCATGTGCAATACAACTGTGTTGCTTATGAACTACAGTTTTATGCTATAAAATATGTGTTACAAGGGTAAGGGTGTTACATGTTAGTTTGGTATCAGATCCTGGGTAGGGGTTCTGTTGACCATAGCATGACATGTGCATTATCATTAAATGTTATACGAAAGTTACAATTTCAGTCATATTTTAGGCAAAGGGTTGTGAGTCAAGAAACACATGTACATAATGATGAGCAAAGTGTTCACGGAGGGGAAGGAGCAGCCGAGCCAGAGTCACACTCATCTCATTCACCTCTGCGTCATGTGCATGGAATACCCGCTTATTTTGCGTATCCACCATACCTACCTGTAAATCCCCAAAAACCACGGGAACAAAAGTATGATAAACTTAGAAAAATGAGAGTTGTTGATTTTTTGGGTACTACTGATCCAGGAGAGGCAGAAACATGGCTGAAATGAACAAAAAGGGTTTTGAATTTGATGAAATGCACTCCTGAAGAAAAGTTTGATTATGCAGTATCACTCCTTCAGGGAAATGCATATGATTGGTGGGAGACTATACCCAATAGTACCGTTCAGCCACCTGTATTAACCTGGGATGATTTTCTAAGAGAATTCCATCATACATACTTACCAGAGGTTTATAGGGATCTGAAAGAAAAAGAGTTTCTTGAACTTAAACAGGGGAGTCGACCAGTTGTTGAATATGAAGTATTGTTTAATCAACTTTGTCATTATGCCCCACATATGGTAGCCACAGAAAAGAAGAAATGTACTAGATTTGAATCTGGACTTCGGTTTGCTATTCGAAACCGTATTACACCTACATATTTGGAGTCTTATAGTAAGTTGAAGGCTGCAGTAATACGTACTGAGACATTGGAAGCTGAATCAAAACAAAACTTTCAATATAATTAGAAGAGGCAGAGTGACGAAATTGGAGGATTTAGAAATATAAAGGAATCTACTGTGCCTGCACAGAGAAGCTTCCCGAGCAGTTCAAAAAGTGGTAGTTTTAGGGGTGCAACACCAAGTAGTAAGAGGGCTGGCTCTACAGCATCAATTCCCACATGTGCACATTGTGGTAAGAATCATTATGGAGAATGTAGATTGCTTACAGGAAAATGTTTTAGATATGGTGAACCTGGACATATAGCAAGGAATTGCACAAAACCACACGAGGAACCCATAGCTGAGCAAATTAGATTTAGTAGTTTCAATCCTAATAGGGGTAGAGGTCGAGGGAGATTCGGTATAGGAAGAGGCGCTAGTGTAGAGGAAAGTCAAGCGAGCATACAACAAGGTCCAACTCGAGTTTTTGCTATGACACAGGAAGAAGCTAAAGATGTGTAGGTCCCAAGGGGTGTGAGTAAGGTTTAGAAGGGGGGGTTGAATAAACCTTACCAACTTTTCGAATTTAGTCCTTTTAAATTAGTTCAGAGTTAATTTCACAGCTATGTCCTTGATGGACAGCTAAGTTAGTTAACCGGCAGAGTTAGCCACTCAACAGACTCGACTGAGCTGTTGATAGAATAACTCAGCTGTTTAGTCTAATACTTAACCCACCTGTGATGAGATTTTCAGCGGAAGACTTAACACCCTTGAATTTGGTTTAAGTTGGTTCTAACACTTGGTTTTAGCACTTTGTTAATTATCAGTTAGATAGCAAATTATCAGAAAATATTAAATGATATGTAGAAAGTAAATGCTGAAATGTAAATGACACAATAAATTTTATAGAGGTTCAAAGATGGGGTAATTCTTCTACTCCTCTCTTCTCCAACTCCTGGAGGAATCCACTAAGTATTGATCGTAGTACAAAGTGGTTATCACCCGTATACAAGTCTTGATCACACAAATGACTTGATCCTTTGGGACTCGATCGAGATGCCTTGGTCACACAACGCTTCTCGTATGACTCGAGCTTTCTTCACAGAGACCGCTTGCTACTACAAACTCACTTGCTCAAGCTTCTTGGATTTGATCACGGCCCTCCAATAACTTAATACTGGTTCGACCTTGAACCTTTATACAATCCTCCTTGGAATGTAGACCCCTTTTGATTCTTCAAAAGTTTCCTCTTCAACAAGTTGAGGTTGTCTTTCCTTCACAGCTTGGTGTTGGATCGATTTCCTTCGAAATTTAGGCTTGAGGATTTTTTTGAATAACTTGAGAATATTTTTCAGGTTACAGTTCGAATAGTAGCTTCAATGCTCAGGTATGCAAGGTTCTATTTTTTTTCCTCAAAGTGATTCCTCAGCCTTTTATAGTGAACTTTCCTAAATATGCCCGTTGAAGAGATAGGCTGATTTCAAGAGTCACTTGTGTTCGTTGTCTTGTCTTGTTGCAGTCCTTGATATTGACATTTCCTCGTATTAAATGAATATTCAGCTTTTCAGGGTCTGACACAAGGTGCAATACTTCCCATTGGTTTGTTCCTTTTGCACACTTCTGGGACTGAGCACTTTAAGACATGGCAGCATGGAAGTGTTACTTATTTAAGTAACCTTCTTGACTTCTGTGCAACGGATTCTTTTCAGTTGTCTTGACTTGATCATAGCTTCCTTAACTTCCCAGTGACTTCGAGTCGCTTCCAATCATTGGATGACTCATCCGTCACTTCAACTTGAGACTTGGCTATGTTGAGTTGACTTGATCGACACTTCACACACCGTAGATTATCAGCCGATACTCCTTCAGTCGAGTTCTTGACTTCTCTTCCTTGCTATACTCAGCTGCTTCACAACGGAGTCTTAATCCCAGTCTTCAGTTGACTTCTTGTATGTCCAGGCGTAGCTGACTTGACTCAGCTAGTACATCCCTATCTATTACAATACAAATTACAAAGAAAATGGGGTGCCAAATTTCTAGTCTATGTTTTACATGGCATTCATCAAAATCTAATAGGTAAATTTTCCCAACAATTTCCCCCTTTTTGATGATGCCAAAACTTAAAACATACAAACAAGATGTGCATACCAAAGATACATACAGACAATTTAGAAAGAGAGAATGTATGCGTAGAATCAATCTTTTTATTGATCATAACATTCTTGTCCTTCACACAACTGTTTACAAAGTGTATGAGAGCAACATGGTATTCTATATCTAAGCAAAAATATAGAAATTGCATAACTTTTATTCATAATACAAAAGACTTACATACAAATGCATTTACAATAGTAAAATACATGAAGGGGTGGACATCAGCACTTCATCGCCTTCGCTGCATCCTTCTTTCCTCTTTAGCTTTGTCGTCTTCTGGTCTCTTTCTCTTCTTTTCTTCTTCAACTGCTTTCTTTTTCTCGTAGGCTCTTCTGGCAGCTTCATCTTTTCTTCTTCTTTCTTGTCTTTCTTCCCACAGCTGAGTTTGTCTTTTATTTTCTTCTTCAATCATTTTTACATATTCAACATTCTTCCCTACTACTTCCATGTTGGCTACTACGTCATATCCGGCCCAATAGATCCCTCCTTTCTTTCCTGGATATATATTTGATGTTTTTGGGTAGAGGTCTAGGTCTGAAACCTCTTCCTCCATCTCTTCTTCCTCTTCCTCTGGGCGTGTATTGTATTGGGGCCTTCTTCTTTCCAGCTGAGTGACCAGCAGATTGACTACCAGTACTCTGATGTCTGTCATCTTCTTCGCACAGCTTGAGACCTTTTTCCCAATACAAGTCCCAGGCTTGGGCCATGGACATGCCTTCGAAGTATCCTTCGGATTCGAGCATTTTTAATTCATCAACAGATCTAGGCTCATTTCCGATGTCTGAAATAGCATCAGTGTCTCTTCCTGTCGGAATGCCTCCGTATTGTTTCAATATGTCCATCGCACGGGCATCCATTTTCCTTTCAATCTCCTTCATCTCTGCTTCTACGATTTTTCTCTTCTCAGACATAGGCACAACAGAGTGTTGGAGCGGCAGAGTCACTGGAAGTTTGCTGATTATGTCAGCTGTGACAAGTCCTTGTTGAGGAGTTCTAGAAACCATTAAAGTCATGTCTTTTGAACCTTCCCCTCAACCCTTTTCCCTTTTCTTTCTTCTTCTTCACTGCTTTTTTCTTCTTCTCAAAGAACAAGTCGCTCCTTTTCTATCCTTAAAACCGACCCTTTCTCCACTAAATGACCCTTTTCAACGTCTTTAGGTATTCCTCTTCCCCCTTTTTGGCATCATCAAAGGAGAGAGGAACCCCTGGAAACATGCCAACAAGCATAAAGTCTAGGCGGCTGATAGCTGAGTCTTGCTTGGAGTCTGCTGCAGAGTATGTTGCACGGAATTCTGAGCGGGTGGCCTTGGATTTGGCTGCCACCAGCTTCATTTCAGCCATAAGAAGGCTGAACTTTTCATTCATATTTTCCTCCACGCGCAGAAGTTCATTGCGATGAAATTCTCGCAGCAGTTCCATTTTGGTGGTATGTGAGGCATGCACCTATTAATATTTTCTTGCATCCTCGTCTTCATGTCAGCATAATCGGCGCTCCATACCAGCATCTTAAACTATCTGCTGTTGTTGCCACCATTCCCTGATTCTGACCACTTTTCCATGCAGATCAGCTGTGAGATTTGCATCTCTGTTATCCAGTCGCATATCCAATGAGGCCTGGTGCCTTTCCATCTTCTCAATCTCTGCGAAGATTGCCTTGAAGACTTCTCAACCACAAATGCCACCTCTGCTTTCACCGAGGCCAAGCAAAGATTGAAATCAAAATCTATGGGGACAATGGAGTCGGTGGGAATGACTGGATCTGGTCGAACATTGAAACGGTGCTGTTCACGGACTATTTCTTCTTCAAGATCGGGCAGCTCAATGTAAAGGGAAAAGTTTCTTCAAACGCATCATCATGCACATATGGAATCGAGGATTAAGCTGTTCGCGCTTGTGATGATTCAGGTTGAGTCGAGCCTGCTGCAGCTTTGGGAGCCTGCGCAGATGACTCGGTCTCAGCTGGGCCTTGGTGTGGGGGTTGGCCAGCTGACTGCGCCTCAGCTATCTAAACAACTTCTTTGGCCTCAGTGGTTATTTTTAAATAAATTTGCGTGTCCTCTGCTGTACCATCAACATCATCGGACGATGATGAGTCTTGAAGGCTTGGCTCATCATCAAAATTGAACTTTTGATGAGCAGCCTTGAATTCTAGCTTACTCGTGCTTGGTAGAGCGTCCTCAACTGAGTCTTTTTGATGTACAGTTGGGGTAGACTCAGCTTCATCTGTAGATCCCAGGAAGGTTGTATCATGATCATCCTGGGAGTCATGAAGAGCACTAATTTCCTCCTCTGAATCAGCAATTATAGTCTGACGAATGCTCTTATCTACTTGATTTTTACCTAGGGAAGTCTCAACCTCCCGTTGGCCTTCATTATCTCCTGCAGTCTCAACTGCAGCAAGGCCTTGGACATTCCATTCGACAGTCTCAGCTGTCTTAGGGTCTTCTACGGTGGCATCCACAAGAGTCTCATCTCCGTGGATTGCACTTTCATTGCCCAGAGTGTTAACTCCCAGGGCAGATCCATCCTGTGCCTCGACTGCATATGCAGCGTCCTCAGCCTGCAGATCAGTTGGCACTTCAGCTGAGACAATCTCAACTGTCCGAGCTTTGTCAGTGACAACCTACTGTGTTTCTGTTTGTTGTTCATTCTCCACTTCGCCTCCTAGTTTCTTTGTGGAGTTATCTGCAGCATCCTCCAACCTAGCTGCAGTGGAGGGAGTTTTACCCTCAGCTGGCACACCAGCTGAGTGACTTGTGATGGGGTCACTCTTCTCCAGACTCCCGGCTGTGTCCTTTGAGTGTTCAGCCGTGGGGGTAGGTGGTAAGACATCTTCAATAGGGGTTAGCTCGACTTGGGTCCCCAAGTTCCCAGTTTCATTGCCAAGTCCCCTAGATCCATCCTCTGAGTGAGCTGGGGAAGTGGTTGCAGCAATAACAGTGGCAATTTAATGCACCACTCCCAATGGATCAATTTTTCCAGCTGATATTTGGAAGACTCTCCTGGTCCTTCCATCAGCTGTTGCTTATGCAGCATCCTGGATTCCCGCATGGCTTGCTGCGTTTCTAGCTTTTCTGTCGCAGCAACAGGGTCCAGATCCTCATCACTTCCTGAGAGAACATCGCAGTGGGGATGAGTGTGATCAGTGGTTCCAGTGAAGGGACATATGTTGGCCTTCTCACGAGCTTCAGCCTCTTTTGCCAACCTTTCATTCTCTTTTTCTTTGAAGATATTCAATATATCCAGGCAGTTCTCTTCATCGAGTGCTTGAACCACTGTTGTGAACCCAAGGAAATTCAATAGTTCTTCTTCTTCTTCAATAAACTCAGGTCGTTGGAACTGTTCCCTTGAGCGACTCAGCTTCCACTTCCTCCATTCACGCAGACGATTTTGGATTTCTAGATATGGTGGAGATAACATGATCACATCATCGTCATCATCTTCCTGTTGTACTTCTTTTCAGGAATGGAGAGTAGCAGAGCTTGCTGCTCTTCACCCTCGCCAGCAGTCATCTGTCACAAAGGAGACACATCCTGTCGGACGTAAGACTTAGCTTGTCTCAAATTACATTTGCTCCTCAGCTGGGTCTTTGACTTGCCTCTGTTGATCGACCTCAGCAGACTTGGCGGTTACATCAATGATCTCTAGAGACTCTACTTATCCAGCTGTTTCAGCGATCTGTTCCAGCTGAGTGGCAGACTCAGCTGTTTTCTCAAGCTCTAAACGCTTGTAGAGTCTTCTTCTTTTGGTCCTTACAAGAGGAATTTCTGGTTCGGATACGGTTTCCTCAGAGTCCTGGGCGGCGGGGGCCGATGCTACTTTCTTGGTCTGATGAGCTGGCTTTCATGGCTTGTCAGTCCTCTTTTTCTTGACAACTGGAGAAGGTATTTGAGGTTCTTTCTCAGATGCGGCTGCAGGGGCAGGAGACACGGCTGCAGAGGCAGGTGACTCGGTTGCAGGGGCAGGTGCAGTTGTTTTCTTTGCTGCAGGGGCAGCCTTCTTCTTTGCAGCTGTGGGAGCAGCTTTCTTCTTTGGAGGGGAGGAGACAGTTGTTTCTTCTGGGTCAGCTGATTCCCCCTCACTTGTATCTGCCCTCTTGGCGTAAGCTCTCTTCTAAGCTCCAGAAAGATTTGATTGGAGCATCTTCTTATTGACATGGAGCGCCTTTCCATGTCTGAGTGGAACTCCTTTTACCTCCATCAACCGGCCAATCACAAGGCCATTCCCCAAGGATCCTCCGAACGACCCATCTTCCTTGAAGGACTTATTTCCAACATTCTGGCAGAGTCTGCTGTATACAAACTCAGTCCAGTATACCTTCTTCTCCTCCATGATCGCAGCCATGACGATCAGCTTGGTTTTGGACAACTGGTTAAAGCTTCCAAATTTTATGTCTACACATTTGGCAACAATATCCAACAGCTTATGATAGTCTTCCTTAATGACTTCTTGTCTCATTGTGTAGACAACTTTAGCAGCACTCTCTGGTTTGGCCACTTCCTTCCATGCAGCAACCAAGTTTACATCGGCTTAAAGTATTTCTGGCACTCCTTCCGACGGCAGCAAACAATGCTCCGCTAAATCTTCAATGGTGATTGTAAACTCCTTTCCATGAATGGAGGACTTGATGCCCTCATCATGAACTTCAGCGTTCACGTAGAACTGTGCTATCTCCTCAACATAAGTCATCTGAAACTCCATTGTGAGAAAGGGTTTCCGTCCAGACTTTTCGATTTTGTCGGCTATCTTCTTCACAAGGGTTTCATCGGAACCCTATTTGATCATCCCTTCGAAATCCATGGTAGAACCAGTGTGGATTTGCTTTCCCAACTTAGCGAAATCATTGGTAGTTGCCATTTTTGAGTTTTACCGAATGAAACCTTAAAAATTTGCCTAGGAGATTGATAGGGTTTTGAGAGAAAAAGGCTTTCTTTGTTTATGGATAGATGATCAGTTTGAGTAATGTGAGAGAAAACGGATGAAATGGTATATGTATGGGTTATGAAAGGACGTGCATATGGTTTTCGAAATTTGATCGAGATCAATGGCTCAGATTTAGCACGCCGATTGGTATTTAATTTCTCGCATTTAATGCGACAGCATTTATATCCAATCATATGCTTTGTCGTGCAGCTTTTGACTGTACCTGTCATTATTACGTTGACGTCATCCTTAAAACATTCCCGCTTATTAAAAACGACTGCGTTTTTGTCACTTAGCTCATAAATGACTCAGCTTACTCCTTAGCTGATTCAGTTCTTCTTCTCTCTTTTCACGTAGGTACTCAGTTGTCAGCTAACTCGATACAGCTGATTTTTCGATACAGCTAATTTACTTAGCTGATTCATGAGCTCAGCTCTATTTTCATCTTTTCTTGTTTTATCTCTTCTCCTTAAGTCTTCTGGGAGTTAACTCAGCTCAATTAACCCAAGCTCATGCTTGAGTTCTTCAAATCTTGATTCACGTAATGGCTTTGTGAATATGTCAGCTAACTGTTTATTAGTTGAGATGTATTCTTAGGTGAGGTCCTTCTTTTCAGCATGGTCTCTTATGAAATGATATCTGACATCAATGTACTTTGTTCTTGAGTGCAACACAGGATTTTGAGTGATTGCAATAGCACTTGTGTTCTTGAGTGCAACACAGGATTTTGAGTGATTTTGAGTGATTACAATAGCACTTGTGTTCATCCATACGATTTGGGCACAATAGCTGCCCACAACTATGTACTGAGCTTCAGCTGTGGATGTGGCTATTGAGTTTTGCTTCTTGCTAAACCAGGAAACCAATCTGTTTCCAAGCATTTGACATGTACCTGATGTACTCTTCCTGTCAACTCTACATCCAGCATAGTCAGAGTCTGAGTAACCAATAAGCTTGAATCCTCCTTCCTTTGGATACCATAAACCGATTTCCTGGCATCCCTTCAAATATCTTAGGATTCTCTTAGTCAAATCATATGGCTTTCTTTTGGTGCAGATTGAAATCTTGCACATACACCTACAACAAAGGTGATGCCTGGCCTACTTGCTGTGAGATAGAGCAGTGATCCAATAAGTGCTTTGTATCTTGTTTGATCCACAGGCTTGCCATCTGCATCCATATCCATCTTGACTGATGTATTCATTGGTATTTTTACAGAAGATTTTTCTTCCATACCAAATTTCTTCATTAAATCCCTGGTATACTTTGTTTGACTTATAAAGGTTCCATCCTTCAGCTATTTAACTTGAAGTCCTAGAAAGAATATCAGCTCTCCCATCATACTCATTTCAAATTTCCCTTGCATGAGGTTTCAGAACTTATCACACAGCTCTATGACTAAATTTGGAACTAAAGTCTTGAATCTTTTCAATAGAGTTTTGTGTTAATTTTCATAAAGTACGTAATTTGTTGTCACTATATGTTAACTAACTTGAAAGGATATATAACTTTAAAATTATTTTGAATAACTGACACGATGTTGGACAATATTTTATTTCCCTTAAAATCAAGAATAATTAACCCTAGTCGAGATAAGATGAATTACCCACGTTGCCTTATCACTTTTATAAAATTAGAGAACTTCTCACATGCGAGATAGACGACTTCTGTTAGTAGTCGTTAAGATTGAGAATTTATATTCTAGCGTTGTAATATTAGGTGCATGAGTATTTTAATTACTTTATACTCGTTTCATTTGCAATTCATTATGATGTGCATCATTTCCCTATTTGTAATTTATTGATATTTTGCCATTATCGCTTATCATTACGTTCGTTTAATTGTCATTGAAACTGGTTTCCCCAGTCTTGTGATGAACCCGTTTGCCGTGTGTAGTTTGGGGAAATCAATCGAACATGTCGCTTGTTGGTGTTTGCTCGACTACACATGTGCCTATTCCCATTTTTCTGGTCAGGCCGGAGACGGCGACAGAACTTGGGTCGTAGTATTGGTATATTCCGGAATATGACAAACTCTGGGTATGAACCCACAGCTAAAGAGGCGTCGAGCCACTCGGGAGGAATAATGTGAATATGAGGCTTCGGCCTGATACGTTGGAGAATGCAATAGGATTCAGTGTTTGATCAACATCGATCCTGCATTTATTTTGTGCATCCCGTTGGATTTTAAAATGGGGAATAGAACCTTTTTCATTTTAAATCATGCTTGAATTGGAACGTTAGGGTGCGGTGTTTATTCCACATCGACCCAACGTTATTTTGTATATCTTGAATGTTGGATTTTAAAATGGGGCATATAATCTTGTCTGTTTTAAAATTGGCGTGAATCATCGAAATGTATTTTACCGTATTTGTGCTAATATTGTATTTGATGCAGCAACCTGAACATCGTCATGTTAGTACAATTTTATATTCCATTACAATATTATTTGTGTATAATTTGCTTATTCATGATATTGCCTATTTGTGTGTGGTATTTATTTGGTAGAATTTGTAATTAACATTAGTCTTGATAATTCTTCATTCATTTGCATGCATGAAATAGTTTTTTCACTAAGTGATTAACTCAAAGAATTTTTCAAGTTTTCATTAATAACTCTTGCATTCCCTTTCCCCTACCCACGGAGCTAGTTTAGGTCACCCAACATTTTCCTAAAAAAATTCAGAGATCGACGAACTTGTGTACGAACACCAATACAAGATTAATGCAGAATCCAAATTGTGTTGTGCCATTTCTCGGATCTTTGCCCTAAGTATTTCAAAACATAATTGTATTAGTTTTGGTTTCTATTTGTTTTGTTGTATTATTTCTCGTTATAAGTTTTTTTGTAAATTAGACTTTCATTGTAATATTTATAATATACTTACGACTCGTTTGGCATTTGATGATGGGATTGGATAAAATAATAAGATGGGATAGGATTACAATGTTCACTGATTAATTAGTACCATTTAATATTGTGTGTGGGATGTTTGATTGAAATTGATTGTAGTTGGGAATTATAATCAAATATCTAGTTTGGGAATACTGATTAAGTGGGATAACTTGTAAATTGTCTTTTATACCCTCATTCAAGCTCACACTGTCTATCCCCCAAAACCCAATTCAGTTCATTTCAAAAAATTGATTGGAAAAAATAAAAAATGGTTCCTCCTATCAAGCCCTCATTTGGGATTCTGAAACCCGTATTGTTAAATGTTCATCGGGCATCATGGATCACACGGTTGGAATCTCTCCTACAATCGACACTCAAAACTTTAAGGCTACACATCCCAAAATCGAACATCAGAAAACTACGAATTTTTTGAGGCACGATTGGCGATGAGGTATCGATATAGGTTAATGAATATTTCGATTTGTTCTGTGACTTATCCAATTCCTTTATTTGTGTTTTCTTTTATAACCTGATGAATCATCCATGAATGGGCTACATTACATTCATTAATTAGGGTTTATGGAATTTGTTTTATGGATTTATGGTTGCCATTGTTAATCCAATTTCGAATATTTTTTTGTTGGTTTAAATCATGAAACATCCTTTAATGTCCCTTAAAATAATGAATATTGACTTTGTTATGTAACGATTTTTGGCTGGATTTAGGTATTCCTGGTGTCAATTAAACTTTACAAATGAGATTTTTATGGAGAATCATTTCAGTGTTTTTTCAATAAATTTTGTAGCCCATTTTTCACTAATATAAATTTCAGTTCTCTGAATTTGTTATATGGCTATTGGTGGATAGTTTGATGTAAGTCTTAAATGTTTCCTTTTTTTATATTATGTCATTCGTTTATTACAATGCCAAATTTCTTGCCAATCAGCATAAATGTTCTTGCAAACACCTCTGCTTATTAATAGATTTTCATTTATCATGTGGCTAGCTTATATTTTCAGTAATATTTAATAAATAGAACCAAAGATGAGCACCACCAATAGCGAGCCCTTTAGTACTACTAGCAATGGAACATGTCGTTGTAGAAGTCACTCGTCTGAAGCTCCACAAATGTGTCATTGCGGATTTCAATTGAGAATCCAGACTTTATGGACAACAGCAAACCCTGGAAGACGTTTTATGTCTTGTCCCGAGAGAGGGGTATTCAGTCACAATAACTTTGGTTTACATCTATAATTTTGATGTTTACAAGATGATAATTGCGTATCCATTGATACTTTTCTAATTCAAATTTTAAAATCTAGGTGAACAATTGCGGTTTCTTCAAATGGCTCGATGGTCCTATTTGTGCCCAATCCAGAAACATTATTCCTGGTTTACTAGAGAAATTGAAGATTGTTTGAGGTGACTTGGCTTACTGCAGACAACAAGTGCAGTTCTTCAAGAAGATGGATATCATATCATGGCTTATAATATTCGTGGTTTGCTTTGTGGCATATCTACATTACTTAATGGTTCGTCACTCTTGAGCTGGATGAATGTGTAAATGTTTTTGTGGTTTTATGGGTACTGTGTTGTTTTGATTAAATATTTAAGTAAAAGCAATTACTTTATATTAGTGAAATATGTTCATGTAATACCTATGAACTAGTGTTAGCCTCTGTTTGTATTTCTGATATTCTGTTGGGATGTTAGGCAGTCATGGGCTGTGCAATTATGATGAATTTCTGTGACACTATCATATTTGCTGTATAATTATGACTTTATGATTACTGCGGATTAATTAATATTTCATTTTATTCAACTGACCTTTATATGGATCTTGATGTTGAGTTTTATTGATGTATAAGTTTATAGAGGAAATGTATGATTCCTTAATGTAAATATACTCTGTTTTGAGGGTAGATATACCATGTCTTGTACATGATCAAATTCCTGCATCTATAATATATACTTCAACAAATTGTTGTCAAATATTGAAGCAGTTGTATTGTAACTGCTAAGACATGTGAATTTAAAGGAAACAATCAGTTTTCTATTATTTGTAATATCTTCAATTGGTTGATCCATATAAATGTAGCATATTATTTTAAAGCTTTTGGATGCATCTAAAGTGGGTGAATGATTGGACCAATGTGGATATGCGAGACAGTGAATCTTTGTACAAGATATAAAGTTGGGTTCCTTTTTCAGTTGATTTGGCAATACACAGTGTCCTTCTATCAACATTTTGCAGAGAATTGATTAAACATTTTGTTGGGAAATTTATTGTTTAGATTTTGATGAATGTCATGTAAAACTTAGACTAGAAAGTTGGCACCCCATTTTCCTTGTAATTTTTACTGTAATAGATAGGGTTGTACGAGCTGAGTCAAGTCAGCTATGCCTGGATATGCAAGAAGTCAACTGAAGATTAATATGGAGACTCCGCTGTAAAGCAACTGAGTATGGCAAGAAGGAAAAGTCAAGAACTCGACTGAAGGAGTATCAGCTGGGATACAGATGTGTGAAGTGTAAGTCAAGTCAACTTAAGAAGACAAGATGAGTTGAAGTGACAGATGAGTCTTTCAATCATTGGAGCAGACTCAAGTCACCTAGGGAAAAGGCAGTCAAGTCAAGACAACAGAAAAGAATCTGTTGCACAGAAGTCAAGAATATTACCTAAACATGTAATACTTCCATGCTGCCATGTCTTAAAGTGCTCAGTCCCAGAAGCGTGCAAAAGGAATAAACCAATGGGAAGCACTGCACCTTGTGTCAGACTCTGAAAAGCTGAATGTTCATTTAATACGAGGAAATGTCAATTTCAATGACTGCAACAAGACAAGCCAACGAACACAAGTGGTTTTTGAAATCAGCCTATATCTTCAACAGGCAGATTTTTGAAAGTTCACTATAAAAGGCTGAGGAATTACTTTGAGAAGAGGTAACCTTGACAACCTGAATCATTCAAGCTATTATTCGAACTGTAACCTGCAAAATATTCTCAAGTTATTCAAGCAAATCCTCAAGCTAAATTTCGATGGAAATCGATCCAACACCAAGCTGTGAAGGAAAGACAACTTCAAAATGTTGAAGAGGAAACTTTCGAAGAATCAAAAGGGGTCTACATTCCAAGGAGGATTGTAGAAAGGTTCAAGGTCCAGCCAGTCTCAAGTTATTGGAGGGCTTCGTGATCAAATCCAAGAAGCTTGAGCAAGTGAGCTGAAGTAGCAAGGCAACCGCCGTGTGAAGAAGTTGAGTTGGACGAGAAGCCAACTGTGTGACCAAGGCATCTCTAGACTGAGTCCCAAAGGATCAAGTCAGCTGTGTGATCAAGATTTGTATCTGGACTGATAACCACTTTGTACTCTTATCATTTACATTTCAGCATTTACTTTCTGCATATCATTTTATATCTGCTAACAATTTGCTATCCAATTGATAATTAACAAAATGCTAAAACCAAGTGTTAAAATAAACTTAAAACCAAATTCAAGGGTGTTAAGTCTTCCATTTGAAAATCTCATCATAGCCAAGTTAAGGCTTAGACTAAACAATTTTGAGTTATTCTATCAACAAATCAATCGAAATCGTTGAGTGGCTAACTCGCTAGTTAACTAACTTAGTTGTCCCTCAAGGACTCAAATGTGTATTTAACTCTGTATTATTTTAAAAGGACTAAAATCGAAAAGTTGGTAAGGTTTATTCAACCCCCCCTTCTAAACCTTACTCACACCCCTTGGGACCTACAAGTGGTATCAGACCGGTTGGTTCATTGAGCCTTCCGCACTGGTTACTGAACTAGATCTCCAATCTTTCAAAGTAGTTTTTAACACTTGTTCTTTCAAAAACCATTTTTATTAACCGCAAAGTTATTATCATGGAAGCAAATTGGACACGCATTCCTATGTTCACCATTGGAGAATTTGATGACTGGAAAATATGTATGCAGGCTCATCTATCAGCTTTACATGATGAGATGTGGATAGTGATAGAGGATGGGCCACTGCAAATAATCAAGGTGAACACAACTGCAAGGAGAGTCACATAAGGAAGGAGAGAGGCTCCTCTTTTCCTAGACCACTATGGTTGAAAAACCAAGAGCTGAATGGACAATGATGACAGAAAAAGATACAACCTTGACAATGTGGCCAAGGATATACTTTACAAGACTTTGGACAAAGCCATGTTCAACAAAGTCAAATCTTGCAAGACAGCCAAAGAAATCTGGGATAAATTAACCTTAATTTGTGAAGGATCTGAGCAGATCAAGGACTACCCAAGGACAAAGCCATGTTCAACAAAAGAAACAAAGGTGAATCCTCCAGAAGGCATTCAGCTCCCTCCAAGTCAAGGGAAGATAGGCCACCAAAGAGAGCTGAGTATCAAAAGGTCGAATATCAAAGTGACAACCCAAGAAATGAGAGGGCTGATCAAAAAGTTGAAAACCTGTGTTGGAATTCCAGACAACCAGGACACTTTGCTATTGACTATCCATATCCTGTAGTCAATAAATACATGAATGCAGAAGAAAGAAGAGTCTTTAGAGAAAGAAGGCAAGAAAAGAAAAGAGCAATGTTGGCTGCTGAGACTGTTGATACAGCTAAGTCAAAAGAAGAATCAGACTTAGAGAGCAGTGAAGCTGACTACTCAAGTGACTCTGAAGAAGAAGCCTTAATCTGTCTAATGGCTAAAGAACAAGACCAACCTGACCAAGAAGATGAGGTACACTCTAACTCATCTCATTCAGATTCTAGTGATAGTGATTGTGACATACACACTTCATCACCCACTAATCTTTATGATTCATTAGGCAAAATGATGAAAGACTTTGAGCACATTAAATCCTCACACTCACTATTAAATGAGGAAAACAACCAGCTCAAAAGCCAAAACTCACAACTGACTAAGGAGCTGAGTACTCTAAGTCACATAGCTGATGAGAACAAAGAGCTGAAGGCTGAGAATGCTAAATTAACAGTAGAGAAAAGAGAGAAAATGATCTCAAAAATGTGATTGCTTCATTCACAAAGGCATCTAAATCATTGGATGACCTTATTATGAGCCAAAAAGAGTGTGGAGATAAGACAGGCATAGGATTCAACTCCTTTGTGCATAGTCAAACTCCCAGAGTGATCTTAGAAAAAGGATCTTCAAGTAATGAATCATCTCAAAAACCCAAGACACCAAATGTTGCACAAACATTCATTCCAAAGCACAATCACAAACAAACTGGCCTTGGATATAAAGGAAAAGGAAAACAGCCAGTTGAGTATGCTGAAAGGACAACTGAGAAGAAATCTTGCAGAGTTTCTCAATAAACTCCAAACAGGAAGTGCCCTGTGAAAAAGAAACAGAGCTACCAAAATCCCCAGAAGTTCTATCAAAGGAACACAAATGATGGGAATGGTAGAAACTACCCAGGTCAAGCTGATTGGAATAATGTGAAATATCAGCCAAGACCTATGGAATACATGCTAAATTGGCAAAGACCTAGAACTCAGCAAAGGTCATTCCAAAGGCAACAGAGCTATCATCAGCACGCATATGCACCCAAGCACTACACTCAGAAATATCACAACTACCCAAAGAAGACAATTGCTAAAACACACACACACAGGCATACAGACAAAAGAGACAGCTGTATGAACCTAAAGCCCCCAAACAATTTTCCAAAGTGAATTATGATTATGGCATATATAGATGGCAACCCCTTAGAGTCAAATCATTTGGCTATAGGTTGGTTGGTTCATCTTACAGTACTAACCCCTCAGGACCCAGGCAAGTATGGGTACCTAAAAACTGATTTCCTTGATTGCAGGTTCAAGGAACAGCTGAGTGCCAAGGAACCTGGTACATGGATAGTGGCTGTTCCAGACACATGACAGGAAACAAGAAAAATCTGTCAAAATTCAAGGAGATTAGAGGCGCAAAAGTCATATTTGGAGAAAATGAAGCTCCAGGGGAAATAAGAGGCATTGGATCCATCAAGAAAAAGGGATTAGAAATTACAGATGTTGCATACGTTGAAGGCCTCAACTTCAACTTGTTAAGCATCAGTCAACTCTATGACAAGGGCTACAATGTTGGATTCAATATGGGAGTATGCCAAATCAAAGACACTGAATCAAATGAAGTAATGTTGCAAGGATCCAGACAAAAGAACATGTATGTGGTAGATTGGTCGACTGCCACACCAAGCACTTGTCTGCTAGCAAATAGTACAGCCGAATCAAGTTGGTTGTGGCACAAGAAGCTGAGTCACCTGAATTTCAAGACAATCAACAAGCTTGCAAGGAGCAATCTTGTAGAAGGATTACCAGACTCAGTGTACAAGAAGGAAAGTGTTTATGATGCATGCCAGATGGGAAAACAGATCAAATCATCATTCAAAGAGAAGTCAAGTCCATCTTCAACAAGGATATTGCATCTATTGCATATGGATCTATTTGGTCCAGTTGAGCCAGCTAGCATAAGTGGAAGGAAATACACTCTAGTAGTGGTGGATGATTATTCAAGATATACACGGACAATCTTCATGTGTAAAAATAAGGAAACTTTGTAGAAGTTACCTCAACTGATGAAAATAGTTCAAAATGAGAAGAGTCAAACCATTATTAAGATAAGATCTGATAGAGAAACTGAGTTTGTCAATGGAATAATAACTCAGTACTGTATTGAAAATGGTATAGCTCATGAATTATCTGCAGGAAGGACTCCACATCAGAATGGAGTAGTAGAAAGAAGAAACAAAACTCTCAAGGAAGCTGCAAGAACCATGTTAGCTGAAGTTGGATTGCCAAAAGAATTTTGGGCTGAAGCTATCAACATTGCATGCTATACTCAAAATAGATGCAGGATAAATAGACAGCTGACAAAAACTCCCTATGAGATTTGGACAGGGAGAAAGCCAAATGATGCATACTTTAGAATATTTGGATGCAAATGCTTCATCCACAACAATGGCAAGGATAATCTAAAGGCTTTTGATGCTAAAGCTGATGAAGGTATCTTCTTGGGATACTCAGCTGAAAGCAAAGCCTATAGAGTGCTGAACAAAAGGACTATGGTCACAGAACAGTCTATCCATGTGGTTTTTGATGAACCTAATGTAAATGGAGAAGACATTGAAGAGTTAGCTGATAAGCTAAATCAGCCAACTATGCTGAAGAGTCCCTATGTTGAAGCTGAAGCTGGAGCAATTAATCAAGATGAAGGTGAAATAGCTGAATCTCAAAGACAGCTAGAAAATCTGCAGCTAAGTGATGATGAGAGAGCTGCTCAAGACAACACAACTGCAAGATGACTGAACCTAGCTGGCTTACTCCAACCAGATGTGAGATGGCTGAGAGACCATCCACCAGAGCTGGTCATTGGAAATGTAAGAGATGGTGTAAGAACCAGATCCAGAGCTCAACAAGAAGCAATGTTCACTTGTTTTATTTCCCAAATAGAGTGTCCCAAGCATTGGAAGATACTCATTGGATTCAGGCCATGCAGGAAGAGCTGAATCAGTTTGAAAGGAACAAAGTGTGGGAATATGTGAAAAGACCAACCTATCAAATTGTTATTGGCAATGGGTTTTCAGAAACAAGATGAATGAAGAAGGTTATATGGTAAGAAACAAAGCAAGATTTGTAGACAAAGAGTATTGCCAAGAAGAAGGAATAGATTTTGATGAAACATTTGCTCCTGTTGCAAGATTAGAAGCAATAAGGATGTTTCTTGCTTATGCTGCTCACAAGAACTTTATTGTATATCAAATGGATGTGAAAAGTGCATTCCTAAATGGATTATTGGAAGAAGAAGTATATGTTGAACAACCTCCAGGATTTGAGCAGAAGACTCTCGGAGATAAGGTGTACAAGCTCAAGAAAGCTCTAGATGGATTGAAACAGGCACCTAGAGCATGGTATGATAAATTATCTCAATTTCTGACAGATAATGGATTCAGCAAAGGCAAAGTGGACCGAACATTCTTCAGAATTCAAGATGGAGAGAGTATACTTCTTTTTCAAATATATGTGGATGACATTATTTTTGGATCCACAAACAAAGAGCTGTGTGATAAGTTCTCAAACCTCATGCAAGGTAAATTTGAAATGAGCATGATGAGAGAGCTGACATTCTTTCTAGCAATTCAAGTTAAACAGTTGAAGGATGGAACCTTCATAAGTCAGACAATGTATACAAGAGATTTAATGAAGAAATTTGGTATGAAAGTGAAGTCATCTGTGAAAATACCAATGCATACATCAGTCAAGATGGATATGGATGCAGATGGCAAGCCTGTGGACCAAACAAGATACAGAGCACTTATTGGATCGCTCTATTTAACAAAGAAGCAGCCGGACATCACGTTTGCGGTAGGTGTATGTGCTAGATTTCAATCTGCGCACCAAAAGAGAGTCACATGATCAAAATAAGAGAATCCTAAGATATTTGAAGGGATGCCAGGAAGTCGGCTTATGGTATCCAAAGGAATGAGGATTCAAAGCACTGGCTACTCGGACTCGACTATCTTTGGATGTAGGGTTGACAGAAAAGCACTTGTGCACATGTCAAATGTTTGGAAACAGATTGGTTGCCTGGTTCAGCAAGAAGAAAAACTCAATAGCCACATCCACATCTGAAGTTGAGTACATAGCTACGGGCAGCTGTTGTGCCCAAGTCTTATGGATGAGACAACAGCTGAGAAATTATCAAATTGAAGAAAAAGAGATTCCAATTATGTGTGATAACACAAGTGCTATTGCAATCACTCAAAATCATGTGTTGCATTCAACAACAAAGCACATTGATGTCAGATATCATTTCATAAGAGATCATGTTGAAAAGAAAGATATCACCTTGGAATACATCTCAACTGATAAACAGTTAACTGACATATTCACAAAGCCATTATGTGAATCAGGATTTGAAGAGCTTAAGCATGAGCTAGGGTTAATTGAGTTGTGTTGACACTCAGAAGACTAAATGAGAAGAGATGAAAAAATGAAAAGATGAAACTTGAAAAGATTTCTTGAATCAGCCAAGTGAATCTGCCGTATCGGAAAGTCAGCTACATTGAGTTAGGGGGAATCAGCTGACCCTGAGGAAACAACTATTGCCTCCCCTCCGAAGAAGAAAGATGCCCATGCAGCTGGAAAGAAGACTGCTGACCCAACAGGGAAGAAGAAGAAAGATGCACCTGCCCCTGCAGTTGAGTCACCTGCCCTTGCAGCCGTGTCTCCTGCCCTTGCAGCCGTGTCTCCTGCCCCTGCAGCCGGAGTGGAGAAGGAATCTTTAATACCTTCTCCAGGAATGAAAAAGAAGAGGACTGCCAATGTGAGAAAGACAGCTGCCTCTAAGGCGATTCCAAAGGCCTTTACCTTTGAGGAACCGGAGGAAGTAGAACCAGACATTCCTCTGGTGAAAACTAAGAGAAGGAGAAGACTTACCATGCTGCAAACCCTTGATGAGGATAACTGTATTAACAAACTGCAAATTCGGAAGGAGAACGAACAGGCTAGAGCAGCAGAAGAAGCAGAAGCTCGTGAGAGAGCCAGCATTTGTCCTCTCACTGGAACCACTGATCATACTCATCCTCATCTTGACGTATTCTCAGAAAGTGATGAAGATTTGGACCATGCTACTGCGACAGAAAAATTGGAAATGCAGCAAGCCATGCGGGAATCCAGGATGATGCATGAGCAACAGCTGACGGAAGGACCTGGAGAGTCTTCCAAATCACAGCTGGAGATTGATCCATTGGGATTGGTACAACAGATCGCCATTGTCATTGCTGCAACCACTTCCCCAACTCACTCAGAGGATGGATCCAGGGGACTTGGCAATGAAACTGGGAACTTGGGTACCCAAGTCGAGCCAACCCTTGCTGAAGGTATCTTACCACCTAACCCCACAACTGAACACTCAAAGGACACAGCTGGGAGTCTGGAGAAGAGTGACCCCATCACAAGTCACTCAGTTGGTGTGCCAGCTGAGGGGGAAACTCCTTCCACTGCAGCTAGGTCGGAGGATGCTGCAGCTGACTCCACCATGAATCTAGGAGGCGAAGTGGAGAAGGAACAAGAAAAAGAAACACATCAAGTTGTCACTGACGACGCTCGGGCAGATGAGCCTGTCTCAGCTGAAGTGCCAACTGCTCTGCAGGCTGAGGATGCTGCTGATGCAGTCGAGGCACAAGATGGAACTGCCCCGAGAGTTAACACTCTGGGCACTGAAAGTGCAATACACGGAGTTGAGACTCCAGTGGATGCCACCGTAGAAGACCCTAAGACAGCTGAGACTATCGAAGGGAATGTCCAAGGCCTTGCTGCAGTTGAGACTGCAGGAGGTAATGAAGGCCTAAGGGAGGCTGAGACTTCCCTAGGTAAAAATCATGGATATAAGAGCATTCCTCAGACCATAATTGCTGATTCATAGGAGGAAATCAGTGCTCTTCATGACTCCCAGGATGATCCTGATACAACCTTCCTGGGATCTGCAGAAGAAGTTGAGTCTACCCCAACTGCACATCCATAGGACTCAGCTGAGGACGCTCTACCAAGTACGAGTAAGCCAGAATTCAAGGTTGCTCGTCAAAAGTTCAATTTTGATGATGAGCCAGGCCTTCAAGACCCATCATCATCCGATGACGCCGATGGTGCAGCTGAGGCCACGCAAATTCATTTAGAAGCAACCACTGAGGCCGAAGAAGCTGTACAGACAGCTGAGGCTCAGTCAGCTGGCCAATCATCTCACCAAGGCCCAGTTGAGACCGAGTCATCTGTGCAGGCTCCCAAAGCTGCAGCATGCACGACTCAACCTGAATCATCACAAGCACGAACAACTGAATCCTCAATTCCATATGTGCGTGATGATGCGTTTGAACAAACATTTCCTTTCCAGATTAAGCTGCCTGACCTTGAAGAAGAAACAACCCGTGAACAGCGCCATTTCAACGTTCGACCAGATCTAATAGTTCCCACCGACTCTATTGTCCCCATAGATTTTGATTTCGATGTTTCTTGGCCGCTAGCTGAAACCAAGGTGACTGATGAGGTACGTGAGGTATTCAAGACCATACTCGGTGAGATTGAAAAGATTGAACGGCACCAAGCATCACTTGACATGCGACTGGACAATAGAGATGCCACCCTCACAGCAGATTTAAGGGAATGGTGTCAGCAGCAGAGTACGATGCGGCTCGAATAGGTTCGATACTTTAAGGCATTGTACAATAAGATGCTGGTCTGGAGCGCTGATAATGTTGATATAAAGACGAGGATGCAAGAAAATATTGATAGAATGCATGCCTCCCACACCACTGAAATGGAACTGCTGCGTGAATTTCATCGAAAAGAACTTCTGCGCGTAGAGGAGAATATGAATGAAAAGTTCAGCCTTCTTATGGCTGAAATGAAGCCGTGGCGGCAATCAAAAGTCACCAAATTTCAAATTTCAAGAGCATACCCCAAAGCGAGAATCCAAGCAAAACTCAGCTATCAGCCGCCTGGATTTCATGCTTGCTGGCATGTTTCCAGGGGTTCCTCTCTCCTTTGATGATGCCAAAAAGGGGGAAGAGGAATATCTAAAGACGTTAAAAGGGTCAGCTGCTGAGAAAGAGAAGGTCGCAGCTGTTGAGAAGCAGAAGAAAACAGTTGAAGATCAGATGAAAGATAAAGGAAAAGCAGTTGAGGGGGAAGGTTCAAAGGATATGACATTAATGGTAGCTAGAACCCCTCAACAAGGACTTGTAACAGCTGACATAATCAGCAAACTTCAGTGACTCTGCCGCTCCAACACTCTGCTGTGCCTATGTCAGAGAAGAGAAAAATAGTAGAAGCAGGGATGAAGGAGGCCGAAAGAAAAATGGATGCCCGTGCGATGGAAATATTGAAACAATACGGAGGCATTCCGGCAGGAAAAGACACTGATGCCAATCCACGATCAGTGGAAGAATTCAAAATGTTTGAATCCGAGGGATACTTCAAAAATATATCCATAGCCCAAGCTTGGGACTTGTATTGGGAGAAGGGTCTGAAGTTGTGCAAAGAAGCTGACAGACAGCAGACTACGAGCAGTCACTCTGCTGGTCACTCTGCTGGAAAGAAGAAGACTCCAGTACAATATACGCCCAGAGGAAGAGGAAGGAGTGGTGGAGGCAGAGGTTTTCAACCTAGAGCTCTACAAAAAAATATTGAATACATAGATCCGGGCAAGAAGGAAAGGATCTACTGGGCTGGATATGATGAAGTAGCCAACCGGGAAGTGGCAAGGAAGAATGCTGACTATGTCAAAAGGATTGAAGAAGAAAATAAGAGACAAGATCAGCTGTGGGAAGAGAGTCAACGAAGACAAGAAAGAAAGAGAAAAGACGAAGCTACCAGGAGAGCCTACGAGAAAAAGAAAGTAGCTGAAGAAGAAAAGAAGAGAAAAAGACCAGAAGACGACAGAGCTGAAGAGGAAAGAAGGAGGCAGCGAAGGCGATGAAGTGTTGTTGTCCACCCATTCATGTATTTTACTATTGTTAACGCATATGTATGTAAGTCTTCTGTACGATTGAATAAGAATCTATAATTTCTATATTTTTGCGTAGATTTAGAATGTCGTCTTTGCTCTGATACACTTTGTAAACAGCTGTGTAAAGGACAAGAATGTTATGATCAATAAAAAGATCGATTCTACATATACATTCTCTGTTTCTACATTGTCTGTATGTATCTTTGCTATTTACTTTTTGTATGTATGTTTTAAGTTTTGGCATCAACAAAAAGGGCGAAATTGTTGGGAAATTTATTGTTTAGATTTTGATGAATGCCATGTAAAACTTAGACTAGAAAGTTGGCACCCCATTTTCCTTGTGAAATCAAGTGGCTTTTGAAATCAGCCTATCTCTTCAACGGGCAGATTTTTGAAAGTTCACTATAAAAGGCTGATGAATCACTTTGAGAAGAGGCAACCTTGACAACCTGAATCATTCAAGCTATTATTCGAAATGTAACCTGCAAAATATTCTCAAGTTATTCAAGCAAATCCTCAAGCCTAAATTTCGAAGGAAATCGATCCAACACCAAACTTTGAAGGAAATAGAATTTCAAACTGTTGAAGAGGAAACTTTTGAAAAATCAAAAGGGGTCTACATTCCAAGGAGGATTGTAGAAAGGTTCAAGGTCGAGCCAGTCTCAAGATATTGGAGGGCTTCGTGATCAAATCCAAGAAGCTTGAGCAAGTGAGCTAAAGTAGCAAGGCAGCCGCCCTGTGAAGAAGCTGAGTCGAACAAGAAGCCAGCTGTATGACCAAGACATCTCCAGACTGAGTCCGAAAAGATCAAGTCAGCTGTGTGATCAAGACTTGTATCTGGACTGATAACCACTTTGTACTCTGATCAATATTTAGTGGATTCCTCCAGGAGTTGGAGAAGAAAGGAGTAGAAGAATTACCCCATCTTCGAACCTCTATAAAAATTTATTGTGTCATTTCCATTTTAGCATTTACTTTCTGCATATCATTTTATATCTGCTGACAATTCGCTATCCAATTGATAATTAACAAAGTGCTAAAACCAAGTGTTAAAACAAACTTAAACCAAATTCAAGGGTGTTAAGTCTACCGCTGAAAATCTCATCACAGCTAAGTTAAGGCTTAGACTAAACAACTGAGTTATTCTATCAACAAACAATCGAAATGCATGAGTGGCTAACTCACGGGTTAACTAACTTAGTTGTCCCTCAAGAACTCAGCTGTGTATTTAACTCTGTATTATTTTAAAAGGACTAAAATCGAAAAGTTGGTAAGGTTTATTCAACCCCCCCTTCTAAACCTTACTCACACCCCTTGGGACCTATACGTTTTTGGCCACATTCAATAGGTTTCAAATTTTGTTGATATATACGCCCAAAATGGAAGCAGTGTGTGTTGATTTAACTGGCCAATAGTGTATCTTATCTTCTAGATTTGTACATTACCTTTTTCAGGCCAAGTGTTTGCTGCATTTTGGAAATAATAGAATAGGGAATATTACTTCAACTCATGTTACCGTAGTTTCACATTTTGGGAGAGAGAATACGTTCATAAATGCGCTATAAATAGCCTAACACCAATTTCAGTCGAATATCACCAAATAAATCAAATTGTAAGTTCACTCTCTTACTTGTCTACCCAATTTATTTTCCCTATTTACTATGGCACCCAAATTTCCAGTGACCATGCAGATTTCCTGTATGATAATGAATAGACTAAAGAAGAAGATCGCCTGTTTGTTTCTGTGTTGCTGGAACAGCAGTCTTTGGGCAACTTCTGTCCAACGGCAGTTAATGCCCATGCGGTTCTTACGGCCATGAATGATGTTAACATGGAATTTAACAAATCATTCACGTATGAATATTGCTGTGAAAGGTTGGAATTGCTTGAAAAATGTTACCGCACCTTTTACTGGGAAATCAGAAAACACGGGGTTACATATGACAGTGTGAATAATAAAGTTACCGCTGCACGTTGGGTCTTTGAGGAAATTTATGAGGTCAAACATTACACTCCCTAATTAGTTTTATTTATTCTTAGTAGTTGACATTTTCTTATTAATTTAACACCAATCCGCTAATATGTTTTAGGAGAATCAATTTGGAATTGCATATCAAGAATTTGGTGATCCATGCTGGACTGAGTTGTGTCAATTATTTAGTAGCATTTATAATCCTGCTAATTTTGATGTGATCGACATTTCATCATCAATAGATACGGATGACATTGGAAACTTGACTGGACTGCCGAAACCACCCACTGAAGTCATAAATGTTTTGTCTTCCTCGTGGTCGTCTCAGGATGAGTCATTTTGGCGATACCTTGCTCAGTTTCCCAGTGGAAGTTCTTCTGAATCTGAGAGGTCAGTCAATCAAGCCACTCCTACTAAAAAGGATTCAAACTATCTTCAGTGGGGGCAACCCTGGCCTTGTTCTACTTGTTGGCCCCATCAACCACGTGCACCCCGCCCATTTATCCCATCCCCGAACAAAAGTGTTGATACTAGTGGATCTTCTTGCAAGCCAAATGAGTGAACTATTTGCATTGAGAAACTATGTCGCATTTTATTATCCCCTTGTGAGAAATTTAAATTTATGCATTTAAATTCCATGTTATAAGGTTGTGTGTTGCTTGTTTTCCTAGCTGATAAGGTGTGTTAATGTGTTAGTTGTAATATTTTCCATTCTGCGTGTAAGTTGTTCATAAGTATAATATGTTTGTGTGTTTTATGATTGTATCATATTATGGTGTATTTTTTCTATAATTTTAACGTCATTAGCACCCTTAATTTGAGTACATCCGCCAGATGACATCTTTCACTGGAAAATAAACACACGAAAATTACATAATGCAAACATTTTATGGTCAGTGCAATACACCAGATTACATCTTTCACTGGAAAATAAACACACGAAAATTACAAAATGACAAACCAAGTCATAAGGCTTTGGAAACCATCAAAACGTGCAGACCAATGATTTTGGTCTGTTACATGGGACACGACCATTTTACAACTACAACAAAATTTGACCAATGCTCATACCACCTAATTCAGTACCACCTAACTTATATTACATATTTAAATATTTTATAGTAACCGATAGTACGAAACCAACATAACATTCTCAATCACAGAACAAGAATAACACAAAAAAAAACTAGAATATTTTCACATACATTCTTGGCTGATAATTTTTCAAAAGGGCAGTAAAATCAACTAGATTCAACCTCATATTCAACAACTTCATCCTCATTAGCCTCTGGCTTATTTGCAGCAGGGGTGGAACAGGCACAAGTGGTGGTGGTGGAACAAGGACACCACGAGCCTCCCATTCGTTCAAGTAAGTATCAACCAACTCGTCACATTTGTCCTCAAGAGACATATAAGAAGATGAATTTGAGGACCCATTGTCAATGATAAGAGGCTCTTCTCTATAATAACCACTGTTTGGTCCAAAATCTATCTTGGCAGCCCGTTTTGAAATAAATGTGTCACAACATTTGTCAAACAATTGGAACCCAGTAGTCCTAAAATAACGCTGAATGTTCGACTCTTACATAATGACACATAGACGAACATCAGTACACATATTAATCTATATATCAGTGAGTGAAATGTGATTTTAATGATTACCATACCTTATCCATATTAACCCAGTATTTAGGCCGATTTTGATCAAGTTACCATCACTCTTAAAATGCACCCCAGACAGCTTTATGAATTCAACAAAATCTCTATGCTTTTTTCGGATTTGCTGGATCCGTATTTTGATTGACTCCACCTTCAAGTCCTTATTGAATCGTAGCTTAAGCAGTTAGGCTCTATCTGGAAATATCCCGTTAAAAACCTCGGAATTGTCCAGGGTCTCATGTCCACCACATAACCCGAAGAAAATATAGAAGCAAGCACTTTCCTCTTCATCACTTCATGCACCATGGAAATTCTTCTCCATAACTTGATTCCTAATCCGCACCATTGTTCCTGTAGTAGGTACCTAATATAGAAAACAAGCATATGTTAACAGAAGTATAAGATATTCATGTGAGAAGGCAAAGTCCACAAAGATAATTTACAATTGAATATACCAGTTAAATGTGTAAGTGATAAAGGGATAAGAGAAAGCTTTGATTTATAGATGTTATCAAATGGGCTGTCCACATACCAAAGAGTCACAACCAACATTAATTGATCAGCTTGCTGTGTGATCTCATCAGTCACATAGGTACATTATAAAATGTAAAGGTTGACTTACATTTTGCACTTAACTTGCTGCTAGAACAAATGATATTAATGTGTAGTTGTTGCATTCTTTTAATAAAAAAACCAACACATTCACAATGCCAACGAAGTGCAGTCCAAAAAATGGTTGTTTCAAATGTTGTTTTACATATATACTTTAAATCGCATTCGCAACTTAAAGCGAACCGGGATTATACTCAACATTCTTTAATCAAAATAAACAAGAACAATTATAAAAAGCTATATTTTTTAAGTTGCACATGTATACAATTGTTCAATATGATTTAACTGCACAGGTATACAACAACACACTATGATTTAAATAACCTGTAAACAACGAGAACATACAATGTCATTTCCACAAAATTAGAAATGATCCAATATATGTGCACAATTAACCCAAACAAGCATATGAACAAATGTCATATATTACGTGCCACATTGTGTCAATTAATGACATGCAAAATATTCAGGTATTTTTGTCCAAAATGAGTTGTACGCACATCATTACATTACAAGAGGAAAAGTATCATATTAAACTACTAGAATTAAGCACTTTGCAAAATCTAAATATGTAGATAATATATATTGTAATTCCATAACCATGTCTATATCTTCTCGTCTAATATCATCTTTACCATGACTGCTTTGTTTTCATCGCTTAGGCTAAAGAAAACATCAAGTTCTTTTGTTTTGCTGCCCAATTGAGTCGCAATTGATATTTTTTCTTCAATTGTTAAAAAGTTCATGGGCTCAAGTGCATCAAAAATAGCCTTCCTTGATGTCGTCGTGTTCAAATCCAATGCGGCGAGCAAGATCGGCCAATTGTTCATCAGTTTTCTCACAAAAGTTGGACATCAAATCAAGAAAACTCTATTTATCTGGATCTTTGTACTTTCTCTTTTTAGTCCCTTTGCCTTTGTCAGTAGCATTGCTAGGCGGGTGGTAAGAAGAAGTATGGTCGAGTGCATCATTAGGTGTTGGAGTTTCAGGAGTATCTACCCGTGGCTGTTGCTCTCTATTCATTTGCACTCCACTCAATACGTCTCGGACCACTTTCGCAAAACCTTCTGCATTTTCACCCATTGCACGGTCCTTACCAAAGATTTGTTGCCATTCTTTATAATAAGGCCAAGACTTGTAACACAATGGCTTTGTAGTTGGATCAGTCTATGACATAGATAATGTACAACTAATTAAACTGAATCTATTATTACTAAAGTTAATGGAAGGCATATATGATTTTGTATTACCTTTAGGTAATCAGTCCAATAATGTTCCTCATTGATAATCAAAGTGTTGGATGTATCATTCCACCCAAATCCAGATAGCCTAAGTATGGAGCTTATAGTGCCATAATCTTTCTTCCACACAAGTATTTTGGAATTAATGTGCAGCGTTGCCCTTAAATCAGTCCCAGGAAAAACCTGTAACATTAATGTTTCTAACAGGGCCTGGTATCCTGATTTAAACCTGTTATCACACTTATATCCCTGAACCACTAGTTCTTTCAACGCATGTAACAAAACATATTCCTCCTATGATGTCCAACTACGCCTACAAATAGTATTTTTACGTGTAGGACCATTTATTGGTACATTACTAGATGATTCCATGTCGTCACCTAATGCACGAATGGAGCATTAACAACACAATTGGAAAAAGTCTAAATTGAACAGCAACAATCTTCTATATTTAGTAGCATTTATAATCCTGCTAATTTTGATGTGATCGACATTTCATCATCAATAGATACGGATGACATTGGAAACTTGACTGGACTGCCGAAACCACCCATTGAAGTCATAAATGTTTTGTCTTCCTCGTGGTCGTCTCAGGATGAGTCATTTTGGCGATACCTTGCTCAGTTTCCCAGTGGAAGTTCTTCTGAATCTGAGAGGTCAGTCAATCAAGCCACTCCTACTAAAAGAGATTCAAACTATCTTCAGTGGGGGCAACCCTGGCCTTGTCCTACTCGTTGGCCCCATCAACCATGTGCACCCCGCCCATTTATCCCATCCCCGAACAAAAGTGTTGATACTAGTGGATCTTCTTGCAAGCCAAATGAGTGAACTATTTGCATTGAGTAACTATGTCGCATTTTATTATCCCCTTGTGAGAAATTTAAATTTACGCATTTAAATTCCATGTTATAAGGTTGTGTGTTGCTTGTTTTCCTAGCTGATAAGGTGTGTTAATGTGTTAGTTGTAATATTTTCCATTCTGCGTGCAAGTTGTTCATAAGTATAATATGTTTGTGTGTTTTATGATTGTATCATATTATGGTGTATTTTTTCTATAATTTTAACGTCATTAGCACCCTTAATTTGAGTACATCCGCCAGATGACATCTTTCACTGGAAAATAAACACACGAAAATTACATAATGCAAACATTTTATGGTCAGTGCAATACACCAGATTACATCTTTCACTGGAAAATAAACACACGAAAATTACGAAATGACAAACCAAGTCATAAGGCTTTGGAAACCATCAAAACGTGCAGACCAATGATTTTCGTCTGTTACATGGGACACGACCATTTTACAACTACAACAAAATTTGACCAATGCTCATACCACCTAATTCAGTACCACCTAACTTATATCACATATTTAAATATTTTATAGTAGCCGATAGTACGAAACCAACATAACATTCCCAATCACAGAACAAGAATAACATAAAAAAAAACTAGAATGTTTTCACATACATTCTTGGCTGATAATTTTTCAAAAGGGCAGTAAAATCAACTAGATTCAACCTCATATTCAACAACTTCATCCTCATTAGCCTCTGGCTTATTTGCAGCAGGGGTGGAACAGGCACAAGTGGTGGTGGTGGAACAAGGACACCACGAGCCTCCCATTCGTTCAAGTAAGTATTGAACTCGCTGTCGTCACTGTTCTCAAGAGACATATAAGAAGATGAATTTGAGGACCCATTGTCAATGATAAGAGGCTCTTCTCTATAATAACCACTGTTTGGTCCAAAATCTATCTTGGCAGCCCGTTTTGAAATAAATGTGTCCTCACATTTGTCAAACAATTGGAACCCAGTAGTCCTAAAATAACGCTGAATGTTCGACTCTTACATAATGACACATAGACGAACATCATTACACATATTAATCTATATATCAGTGAGTGAAATGTGATTTTAATGATTACCATACCTTATCCATATTAACCCAGTATTTAGGCCGATTTTGATCAAGTTACCATCACTCTTAAAATGCACCCCAGACAGCTTTATGAATTCAACAAAATCTCTATGCTTTTTTCGGATTTGTTGGATCCGTATTTCGATTGACTCCACCTTCAAGTCCTTATTGAATCGTAGCCTAAGAAGTTAGGCTACCTCTGGAAATATCCCGTTAAAAACCTCGGAATTGTCCAGGGTCTCATGTCCACCACATAACCCGAAGAAAATATCGAAGCAAGCACTTTCCTCTTCATCACTTCATGCACCATGGAAATTCTTCTCCATAACTTGATTCCTAATCCGCACCATTGTTCCTGTAGTAGGTACCTAATACAGAAAACAAGCATATGTTAACAGAAGTATAAGATATTCATGTGAGAAGGCAAAGTCCACAAAGATAATTTACAGTTGAATATACCAGTTAAATGTGTGAGTGATAAAGGGATAAGAGAAAGCTTTGATTTATAGATGTTATCAAATGGGCAGTCCATATACCAAAGAGTCACAACATTTAACTAGGAGAGGTTGCTTGGATTCCACAACAAACATTAATTGATCAGCCTGCTGTGTGATCTCATCAGTCACATAGGTACATTATAAAATGTAAAGGTTGACTTACATTTTGCACTTAACTTGCTGCTAGAACAAATGATATTAATGTGTAGTTGTTGCATTCTTTTAATAAAAAA
Source organism: Rehmannia glutinosa (assembly GCA_016081115.2). NCBI lineage: Eukaryota > Viridiplantae > Streptophyta > Magnoliopsida > Lamiales > Orobanchaceae > Rehmannia > Rehmannia glutinosa. The sequence goes on from CM071928.1 coordinate 74,832,555, forward strand.
ACCAACACATTCACAATGCCAACGAAGTGCAGTCCAAAAAATGGCTGTTTCAAATGTTGTTTTACATATATACTTTAAATCGCATTCGCAACTTAAAGCGAACCAGGATTATTCTCAACATTCTTTAATCAAAATAAACAAGAACAATTATAAAAAGCTGTATTTTTAAGTTGCACATGTATACAATTGTTCACTATGATTTAACTGCACAGGTATACAACAACACACTATGATTTAAATAACCTGTAAACAACGAGAACATACAATGTCATTTCCACAAAATTAGAAATGATCCAATATATGTGCACAATTAACCCAAACAAGCATATGAACACATGTCATATATTACGTGCCACATTGTGTCAATTAATGACATGCAAAATATTCAGGTATTTTTGTCCAAAATGAGTTGTACGCACATCATTACATTACAAGAGGAAAAGTATAATATTAAACTACTAGAATTAGGCACTTTGCAAAATCTAAATAGGTAGAAAATATATATATTGTAATTCCATAACCATGTCTATATCTTCCCGTCTAATATCATCTTCACCATGACTGCTTTGTTTTCATCACTTAGGCTAAAGAAAACATCAAGTTCTTTTGTTTTGCTGCCCAATTGAGTCGCAATTGATATTTTTTCTTCAATTGTTAAAAAGTTCATGGGCTCAAGTGCATCAAAAATAGCTTTCCTTGATGCCGTCGTGTTCAAATCCAATGCGGCGAGCAAGATCGGCCAATTGTTCATCAGTTTTCTCACAAAAGTTGGAAATCAAATCAAGAAAACTCTGTTTATCTGGATCTTTGTACTTTCTCTTTTTAGTCCCTTTGCCTTTGTCAGGAGCATTGCTAGGCGGGTGGTAAGAAGAAGTATGGTCGGGTGCATCATTAGGTGTTGGAGTTTCAGGAGTATCTAACCGTGGCTGTTGCTCTCTATTCATTTGCGCTCCACTCAATACGTCTCGGACCACTTTCGCAAAACCTTCTGCATTTTCACCCATTGCACGGTCCTTACCAAAGATTTGTTGCCATTCTTTATAATAAGGCCAAGACTTGTAACACAATGGCTTTGTAGTTGGATCAGTCTATGACATAGATAATGTACAACTAATTAAACTAAATCTATTATTACTAAAGTTAATGGAAGGCATATATGATTTTGTATTACCTTTAGGTAATCAGTCCAATAATGTTCCTCTTTGATAATCAAAGTGTTGGATGTATCATTCCACCCAAATCCAGATAGCCTAAGTATGGAGCTTATAGTGCCATAATCTTTCTTCCACACAAGTATTTTGGAATTAATGTGTAGCGTTGCCCTTAAATCAGTCCCAGGAAAAACCTGTAACATTGATATTTCTAACAGGGCCTGGTACCCTGATTTAAACCTGTTATCACACTTATATCCCTGAACCACTAGTTCTTTCAACGCATGTAACAAAACATATTCCTCCTCTGATGTCCAACTACGCCTACAAATAGTATTTTTACGTGTAGGACCATTTCTTGGTACACTACCAGATGATTCCATGTCGTCACCTAATGCACGAATGGAGCATTAACAACACAATTGGAAAAAGTCTAAATTGAACAGCAACAATCTTCTATATTTTTAAACTAAGTTAGGACTTGTGACTAAAAAATAAAAACAAAAGCTGATACAACGCTCACAAAGTCTGTTTTTGGATTCACTGCAAATAACAATACAAATCTAAAAGTATTTCAAATGTAACACAAATTAAAATACGAAAGAAAACACAACTTCAAATTAGAATTGTTCTAGAAGTCCAAAGATTAAGCACGCCATTCATTGAACATTGTCATAGCCAGGTTATCACGCCAATTATTCCACGGTTGAGTAGACTCAACGAAGTCAACATAATCAGCTTCATCTACATTTGTTGAAGTTGGGTCGTCATAGACAAATTCTTAAAATTGATGCTCTAAAGGATCGACGACCATGGAAGTGCGGATAAAGTTATGCAAGAGACAACAAACCAATATAATCCGATTTTGGGTCTTCACGGAATAGAAGGCCTTACTTCGCAAAATGGCCCAATGACCTTTTAACAAACAAAAGGCTCGTTCTATTGTATTGTGTGCCTTTGCATGTCTCAGATTGTACAGTTCTCTATAATTTTGAGGTGTCAGACGACATGTACCCCATTCATCCAGGTGGTATCTAACAGCTCGATATGGTGCTAGAAAACCCGGATTGTTTGTATAACCACAGTCACACAAGTAATAAGTTCCTGAAAATATAGGGAAGGACTAATGTCAAATTCCAGGAGTCTAAATATTTAGTAGTCAATTAAAGTAACCATCAGTATTTTTATTATATTTATGTGTTTTACAACTAACCGTTTAGAACTTTCAAACCACTGGAGAGACCAACCGCGTCACACAAAACACGACTATCAGCCGCAGATCCTTCCCAACCACTCAAAACGTAGGTAAAATTCATTGATCAGTCACAAACAGGGAGAACATTAAAAGATTCGTTCCCTTTTTGTTTCTATATCGCCCTTTGTTAGAAAGAGGGACTCGAACTTCAATGTAAGTTCCATCTAACGCTCCTAGGCAACCCTATGAAATAAAAGGCATGATATGAGAAAGCTTTTATCTTTAATTATTAGTTAAAATATGAATGATAATCAAACATAACATTTGGATGGTTATTAGTGGATCACCCTGAACCACTTCCACTTATCATCGTTGCATTCTTCGTTGACAGGTTCAGGAGTCACTAGGAGAATGGTATGAAGCCTAAGGACTACGTCTAGCACCAAATTGAAATGGGTGCTAATGGTGTAGCCAGAACGTTTGAAATCAAACTTAATAACACGATTTTTTTATGATGGGCCAAGACGGACAAGAAAATAGCTACTTGCTTGCTAATTTGGACGTTCCTAGTACGAACAAGGCCACCTAGATTTTCTAAAAGGAAGCACAACCTAGAACATGCATTCTTATCCATTCGAAGTTGTTCAATACAATCTTCGTCACTTATACTTATTAGGTCACACATATGGTCAATTTGTGCTGATAAACGATCAGTCATTCTATAACGGCGCCGAGGGGTTGTTGCTAGGTGACGACGACATTTTGGCATAAAGTGTTTTTCATAGTAATGTACAAACATGAAGAAGGTCTTGATCAAATTAACAATTTCTTCTTCAATAACTACCAGATTAATCTCTTCTTGATCCACAGATGCTTGAAAACCTACAAAATATACAAGACCTCAAACAATTTTCAAATTACACATAGTCCTAACGTTTGGTTTTAACATGACAGTTTGTTATATTTTACAAATTGGGAAAGTTGCATCGTACAAAGTAGTCTTCATATTTCCATTTCTCAAAAATAAATGAGGTCATTCAATGATACAAATATTCATACATGGGGTTGGACAATTTCATTGAAGTGTAATTTTAGTTTATGAAGTCCTGCACTATCAACGAAGGCCAATTGAAATTCAAAATTTTGGATCATATCTCAAATCAACCTCATCACAAGACCACAAGAAGTTCACAAAAACTATGAACATAGTTATATATCTTCAAAACCAGTTGGTACTTACAGACCATTTACCATATCATGGAAGTATAACTCCGAAAGGCGTATTTGAAATATAGCTGACATTGTTGTGTTTAACACACAAATCTTACAACAACTTTTATCAAAATTATCATAACTACTAAATATCAATCAAATATACCAGAAAACACAGAATAAGATTTTTTCAACTTACCAGCGATAATATTAATCGTAAAAAACTGAACTAGGGCAACAAGTTTCTAGAGCACAATGACTTAAAAAAATAAACTCACCTGGGTTATAATTTTCGCACATTAAAATTAGTTAAATACTGAACTTACACTTGCCAACTTCAATCGGCGACGCGAATCCCTATTATCCCGTGAGTAGCTCCTCCGGAAAGCCATAAAATATAGAAAACAACAATCATTTCCAACTGATAATCAAAATATCGGACACAACAAAGAGATTTCTACAAGTTGTTTGTAGATCTGAAGAACAGGTTATAAATAAACCTTGAAAAATCAAATGTTGTTAATATGGAACAACAAATAATGTATCTAATCATCTATAAAAGAACAAATATGATTTCAAATCGGTAAAAAATACACAGAAAAAAAAATTTACCTCGATTTCTCTGAGGTGTTCGACTCGTTAGGGTTTGGACGTGGGAGGATGAAGCCCATTTTATAAGGTGGCTACTTGTAAATATTGTGGTGGAAGGGGTAGAGGTGTAATGTAACCTGCCATTTATTGGACAAAATGGTAAAATCCGAACACCAGATTACTTGGGATTGAATAATACCACCACATGTGCTGATATTAATTATACACGGTTTGATGGATAATAATCACGGCCCGCAATCTTATACTGGGCCTCAATACCATACCCCAACCGATTGATTACGTGTGACAACTTATGTTATCATGCGTAATAACACTTCCCAAACGCGCCGTTAGTTTATGTGATTGGGTTTACTATGTAGTATTTTATTTTTTGGTAGACTTAGATCCCTAGTATTATGAGTTTAAATTATTGTACTTTTGGACCAATACGCTTGTGGAGCTTAAGTTAGTAATTATTTGGGGTCTGTTATTCATTAATCAAGATCTTTGTGACTATTTTGGTTTATTAAATTTGGGCCGTTACATTGTATATGTAATATACATATATACACAAACAATTTTAATAAATAAAAAATATTAACAAAATCTTAATGAATATACAAGTGAAATTTATTTCTACATAGATTTTTAGAGTAATTTTTTTATTTTCGGCATCGAAAGACTTAAATTTAGAGTTTTTTTTAGAAATTATGGAGCCTTTTTGCAAATCGTGATATTTGTAGGAATATTTTTGACAACGCCAATATCTACAGGATTAATTGCAATTTAGTCCATTCATAATATCAGCAAAACCCATGTGCATCTTTTGTTTTTAAAATTTAAAATTATAGATATATTTGTTACTTTTTACACTTGAAAGCATAAACAATGTACATATTATTAGTTTAATAATATATATTATAATCATTTTAAAATCTTATTTTACATGATTGTAGATGTAACGTACACATGTACATAATTACTTTTAATTAGTATGAAAAAAGAAAAAGAATGATGTAGAGTACTCTAAAAACAAAATCTTGTGAGTTGTGACTGCTCATGGCTCGATTACATGGGCTCGACCAAATGATTGATGCCACATCACTTGACAAAAGAATCCGACAGAATTCACTCGATAAATTAGCGACGACATTTAATAGCGGCCACATACACACATTCACAAGCACTATCCTCTCACACACACATGTTCATACATAATAAAAGTTATATATTTTATATTTTTATTAATGTATAAAATTATCATTATTTATACAGTAGAAATATTATATGTTTTAATTTTATTTACTATGTCAATTAAGAAAATGAATAGAGTTTTTAAATTTTTTTTATCAATATTATGATGGATTTGAAATCTCTATACAAATCCACATCACGACATTTACTAGCGGTCACATACATACATTCACAAGCACTATCCTCACACACACATATTCATACATAATAAAAGTTATATATTTTATATTTTTATTAATGTATAAAATTATCATTATTTATACAGTAGTAATATTATATCTTTTAATTTTATTTACTATGTCAATTAAGAAAATGAATAGAGTTTTTAAATTTTTTTATCAATATTATGATGGAATTGAAATCCCTATACAAATCCACATCACGACATTTACTAGCGGCCACATACACACATTCACAAGCCCTCACACACACATATTCATACATAATAAAAGTTATATATTTCATATTTTTATTAATGTATAAAATTATCATTATTTATACAGTAGTAATATTATATCTTTTAATTTTATTTACTATGTCAATTAAGAAAATGAATAGAGTTTTTAAATTTTTTATCAATATTTATGATGGATTTGAAATCCCTATACAAATCCACATCATGTGGATTTCAAGTACAAGGAGTTTGAAATCTATTCATATGAAATTCATTGGAATTTCAAATCCATCTATCCAAATAGACCCTTCGTGAATTTGCTAAAGCCCCTTTGGCACTGGAGCTTTTCAGGTGGTGTAGCGAGTTTGTTCAGTTCTCATCTGGTTCGGACCCAAGTGAGGACAAGGGCGGAGCCATGAAAAAAATAGGGTGAGCCGATGTACAAAAATTGGATGGGCTGAATGAGAAAATCATATAAATTATAATTAAAATTTTTTAAAATAACTTTTTCTACTTTAGATTTTTTTTATTTTAAATGGCGGGGTGGGGGGGGCGAGGGGGAGAGAGGGACCAGGACCCAGATTGCCCCCCTCCCTCCGCCCTTGAGTGAGGAGGAGAGTGTGGAGGAGTCAGAGAAGAGAAGACTAGAGGAGGTCCCTCGACCCAAATAACAAAATAGGCCTCCTCCGAGTGTAGAACTTTGGATCCGAAGAGGTTGGTGAGTAGAGTTACTTCCCTTTAACATTGGAGGTTATAAGAGCATTTGGGGTTGGTCCCAGAATTGGATCCACGCTGTTCGGAGGGTGGGAGGCACACTGGATCCCAACCCATCAACCATGCCGAGGTCGCCCCAGCCCCCCAGCCTCCCTATTTTTTGGAAAAAGATTATCATGTCTTATTTCTACTTTAACTTTTCAAATACTTTAAATTTTGAAATAAAAATAAATTTATATGAAAAACAATTTGAAAATTTTCTAACAATATATGATAAATATATATAATATTTTCATAATATAGAATATTAATCATATAAAATAAGTATTTCTAAAACCAAGATGTTGCAATTGATGATGCGGGATTTTATATTAGATTATATATAAATGTACCTCCTCATTATATACATATATATAATTATTATACCATAATATTATATTTTATTTTATTCTTAAAAATTAAATATATTCTATAAAATTATTAGTGATTGAACTAAATGCTTTAATAAAACAACAAATGTATTTCCAATGACACAAACTTTTTATATATATCATGAGCATATATATCTTTTTTGATAAGATATATTTTAATTATTATAAAGTTAGTATTCTCCGAATGATACTTTATATTTTAATAAAAAAAATTAATAATGCTTATTTAAAACAAAATATAAAATTTTATATTCAAAAATCAAATCTATAAATGCGGGAGTCATCTCCCATCCATAATCATATTGCTTAACATATCTATTGTTTATGTTATATACAAAATTATATATATGGGAATGGTCTCAAACTTATGGCCAGTATATATTAATGTCTTCGATGTTTATATTATATTCAAATCAATATATACAAAAATAATATCACACCCACTATCAACACAACTTATCCATTGTTGATGATGCAATATTTTGTGGGACTGATCACCATCATTACGGGCTATTGAGTATGAGTTGATATTTGGGAATGATAGAAACTACCCAAGCCAAGCTGATTGGAATAACCAAATGAGACATCAGCCAAGACCAATGGGATACAAGCCAAAGTGGTAGAGACATCAACCTCATTATAGGTCATTCCCAACACAAAAGAGCTATAATCAGCACATCTATGCACCCAGGCACGTGTTGGGCAAATTTATGGAAGGTTTCAATTTCGCAAATGGCTGAGTGTTTGGATTGATATGGCTAGTCGAGACCTGAATTAAATTCAGTCTCCGCAAGACGAAAGACGCTTCGTATACAAAGTGCTAACGGTTCTGGCGTTCGTCTCTAAGATACAATGACTATTTTGATTCCGGGTTTACAACACTTGCAAACCCGAAACACAGCGAACAACAAAATGTAAGAAACCTTCAAGTTTTTGAAGGAAGGAATGTCAATATGCTCATGATGCAAATGACTCGACTATTATTTGTTTTTTCTCGTGTCTGTGTTCATCTGCAGGGGCCCAAAATATATAGGCATCAAGGTACCCGGATGGAAAGAACATGTATTTTGGCTCCAAAAGACATATTTACACCAAACATGCGCATCTGTTCATCCCTTCGCATCGACGCACGACTAGGCGCACGGCCCGTTCGTGGATTCGAACCAAAATGACAAAGTTCCGGTCCGACGAATGGACCATGCATCCGCCCGTGCTCGGATGCGAATGAGTTCATCTAATACATGACCCGATGCATGGGCCGTGCGTTCGCCCGTGCTCGGGTGCGAACACTTCCCAGTTGTAAATCCGTTAATTAAGTAAAATATTAATTAATTAATTATTTTAAAGATTTTTGGTCCAAAAAGAATAAGGGCCTTGAAGCTCAAACCCAAGCCCAAGCCCAGGCCCACGACCCATGACCCAGACCTTGACCGAGCCGAACCGGCCAGCGGGTGGCGGCGGGGCGCGCGCGCGTGCGTCTGTGTTTTGAACCAAACCCACAAGCATGTAGGTCCTCACCCCTTTAAAAACTTGGGTACCCACAAGGGCCCAAACCCATAAGTCCAACTTGGAATATATCAAGTGTGCAAACTTTGCCTCCTTTTTCTATGTGGGATGAAACATTTCTTCTCACCACATTCTCCATTTTCCATACCATTTTCAAGTTTTAAGTAGCTAACTTCTAGCATTAATTTCTCATTCACCCGGAATTAGATTTGAGAAATTCCTAATGATATTCTCATCTACTCTCTTAGTAGATTTTTTACAAATAATTTAATTCTATTTTTCACTAATGGAAACCATTTAAAATATTTGGTCAAAATCAGGTCAATACCCATTTTACCAAACACAATTCCAAAAATCCCCCACATGAATGAAATTAATGTATGAGTGTATGCAGATTCGCTTGAAAGTCTCGACAAACTATTATTGCATCAGGATAGGTAGCTTGTGGCTTTGAACCTTCCTTAGTAGAATTACTCAGCCGTTTGTGTAAACCAAGACAACAATACTTACAAATTAAAAACTTTAACACTTGTTGTTCTCACGTTGTGTCCATTTCGGCCCTGGACCATATATTAGAGTCATAGGTGTTTCTTTAAAGCGGCCATTACTTCTCACTTATATAGGTGATCTCCTATTGAAGAATATCCTGCCATACTCCACCTTTCGGTGTAGGAATCATTAAAGGTCTTAAACTTAAACTCACCACATTCAACAGGTTTTTTATTCACTTGGATGTTTCGAGAATGAGCTAACACATTTTCCAAATGTTCAGCTGAACATTTATAATATAGCTGTCACATTGAACCAAGGTCTTGGGATATCCAATTCACAAGGTTGGGTTACCGCTGTGAACATTCTTTAGTTTGTGGATTTCAAACCCATTCCTCTTAACAATTTATACAATTGATCTCGATTTATGCCTTTTGTAAATGGATCCGCAAGGTTTTCCTTTGACTTCACGTAGTCAACCGAAATAACCCCATTTCGATATCAATTGTTTATTGGCATTATGTCTACGACAAAAAATGTCTAGACTTACCTCTTTCCTTTGCAAGAAAAGACAACTTTAATAAATACAACACTTCTTGATTTAATGTTCGTTCCATCATTAATATCATGTATGCCAAATTTATTTCCTTGGGTGCTACTACTTTAGCCAAAGCAACCCACACTTCAAGGTATTCTCCTTTATGTGGTTTGCTAAAGTAAAGCTTCCCGTATAATTTTTGATATCCTTGTTCAACATAAGATTATCAAGAACTTTTATGGCTCTTGGCCACTTTCCATTTAATTTGTTTAGAACCTTTTCCCAACATCCCAGTTAGAATCTCGTTCTAATAGATTTCAGACCTTAGTCCCAACACATGTGTAACCTTTGGTGTTTTCACATCTTTAGTAACACTTCGGATTTAACTTGATAGTGTGTCTACCTCTAGTGTTATAACACTTTGGGCAATACTTCATGCAATTGTGGTTTTGGTCCTACAACACTTTTGGCAACACATTCTATTATATTTAAAAATGCAACAGAAACTCCACTGGTGTTCCATAAAAATGTGGTCACACCCTCACATTTGCCAATTTATATTTGCAATCCTGGTTGTCTTCCTCAATCCGAAGTTGAACTATCAAATCCTCAAGCCCCATTTCCTTCCGTTCGTGCTTGAGGTAGTTCATAAAATCTTTCCATGATGGCGGCAATTTTTCAATAATCGCAGATACTTGGAACGACTCACTCAGAATCATCCCTTCAGACACTAAGTCGTGAAGTATAATCTGAATTTTTTGCACTTGGCTAATTACCGTCTTGGGGTCAACCATCTTATAATCTAGAAATTTACCGACAATAAATTTCTTTCTGCTGACATCTTCTGTTTTACATATCTTCTCCAAAGAGTCCCACAACTCTTTGGACGTTTTGAACGAACTATAGACGTTATAGAGGGTATCGTCTAACCCATTCAAGACATAATTTCGACACAGGAAATCGTTGTTATGCCAAACATCCACAACGATTCTATGTTGGTTGTTGGATTCTTTATCGCCAACGGTAGGGAGATCCTCCTTCAGAAATCGGGACATACCCAATGTTGTCACGTAGAACATCATCTTTTGTTGGCATCTCTTGAAGTCGACACCGGAAAATTTCACCGGTTTCTCGCCATGAGCAGGAGCAGCAGCCATCGGAGTGGCATTTAACATATATCATTCCAAATACTCAGCCATTTCCGAAACATAAACCTTCTAAATTTACCCAACAACACGAAACCCAATATGCACAGAAGTTCCACTATTATCCCAAGAAAGCAAATGCTCAAACACACACACACATGTATACAAACAAAAGAGACAATTGTATGATCCTCTAGTCCTCAAGCAATTTGCGGCGAAATAAACATTGTTGTGGCATTTAATATATATATATATATATATATATATATATATATTTGCATGCTTTTTTCCTTTTTCTATTTTTTAAATATCCTTCGAAATATTCATTCGAATCATTTTTTTATTTCATTAGTTACATTAAGATTTATTGTTGTGGCTTTTAAAAGATATTATTGCAGTGTAAAATATTATTAATTGATTTATTGAGTTTAATCCATCTTATTTTTGTAATCTTTTATATGACATGTGATTAAAAAGATGTGAAGGTTGTGTTTATATATGATTTTGTAATATTAGATAGATATGATTATCAACAACTATGGCTAAGGATTTTCATTAAATATATATTGATGTATAGTTATGTATATAATTATGCATTTTTAGTTTCTGTTTCGTGCATAGACGATGGTGGCCAAGGGATAGTTATCAGTGTTTTTGATGTATTGTTAGGTTGATTGTGATGCATACATAGTTTTTGGTTTGTGCCTAGTTTTAGATAAGTTATTTAATCGTATAGCAATACACAGTTATTAGTGATATTGTGTATATGCAGCTGTGACTTGATGCATTAGTAATAAATACACGTGATATGCTTGTTTTCATGTTCTGTATGATATATATTTATATAGTTTCTATGCAATGTTTGTTCACGTATGTGTGTATACACTTTAAAATTGGTGTTTTGTATCATGTTTAAATGGTATATACTTATTTTTTTCGTGTTAATGGCAGGTTGTACATAATTATTAGAGGTGTCAAAATGGGCCCGACCCTATGGGTCGGCATAGTTTAAGAGGCCTATAAGGACTGGACCCATTTGGTCTGAAAAGTTTACCGATTTGGTCATTCCATGTGTATTTTTCGTGGGTTGGGTCTCAAAAGTAGCCGCTCGATGGAATTTCGACTCGGCTCAACCCGATTTTTCTCCTTGGCCCAACGAACCAGCTCCTGCTAGCTTGCGCCGAGCCATTTGACAGCTCTAGTGGTTATTAGGATATCCGTGCATCGCACGGGGCCTCATCTAGTCTTATTAATTAATAATATATTTTGTTAAAGTAAATACTAGTTAAATTTATTTATTTTTGGTCAATGAATTAAAAAACATAAAATAATTAATGTCTATACATATAACTTTTTTTTAAATTGATATGGCAAAGTATAAATCGCTTAAAGTTCATATATCAAAGTACAAATCACTCAAAATTCAGATGGCAAAGTATAATAACTTAGTATAATTTGAGTTCAATGATAATTAGTTTGTCCCCACGTGCATGACACATGATAATATTTTGGTGGAATATTCCACTGGCAGCGAGTCTGAGAAGGCTGTGTGCAAAACCTATCAACTGGGAGGTAAAGTGTCCCCTAAAACAATATTTGGTGGCAAAATCGAAAAAATTGAAGAGTTCGGATGGCAAAAAAATTTGAGCTAATTATTAAGTGAAAACAACTTACATTGCATTAATTATATGTTAAAAGGTCAAACTTGAATACATTGTAAAGTTTATATTCATAGTGGCGAAAAAGCTCACTAGTAACCACGAGCTTATAACTCAAGTGGTGTCGCTCACTCTTTGTAAAGGTATGGATCAGGGTTCGAACCTGTATCTTTCAGTTTCTTTGAAATTTATCTCATCCACTGCAACCATTACTCCCAACTTATTAGAAAAAAAAAAGAAGCTCACTAGTAAGGAATGATACTCAATTAAATATAAATAGAAATATCTTTAAAATATATTTTAAACCTTATGAAATTAAGATGTCTGTTAAGGCTGATTTTATAAAACATGCATTATGCACACTACAAGAAATTGCTTTTTTACCAACGAAAAATACAGACGGAATTATTTTGTCACTGTTTACCGACGGATTAGCAACAAATTACCAACGGATACACATTTACAAAAATACCAACAAAACACCGACGGAATTTAAAGACGGGCAATAGTCTCTCGTTAATCTAAAGGTAAAGTTCCTGAAAAATTCTAACGCCAAATTTTCCGACAGATCTGTGACGGAATACTGACCAAATAGTTACCGACGAATATTTCCATCGTTATTTACCGACAGATAAGTTCTATCGGTAATTGCCGACGAATATATCCGTTGTTATCAATGATGGAATATTCTGTTGGTAATTACCGATGGATTGCCGATAGATTAGCGACTGACTTTGATAAAAAAATATAATAATAAAATAAAACAAAAACTAATAGTAAGACCAAATTTCCCGATAGATCTGCGACGGAATACCGACCAAATAGTTACCGATGGAAATATTCATCGTCATTTACCGACATACATATTCTATCGGCAATTGCCGACGGATATATCTGTCGTTATCAACGACAAAATTTTCTGTTGGTAATTACCGACGGATTGCTGAGGAATTAGCGACAGACTTTGATAAAAAAAGCAATGAATCTATGGCATTGGTAAATTTGGCGCGTCACATGTATTTTCTATTTTAGATATTACCAATTGTTACTACTTTTTGTTCATGTATGTTGATTATTTTCTATGTTATGATTGCAATTGCTCCCTTACATTTAACAGAGAATATAATCAACCCTCAAGGGTTTATTTGTAATTTTCAATCATATTTAGATTTTTGTAATTATCCAAAACCTCATGGGTAGTTTTTGTAATTATCTAAAACACATTTCATGTTAATTACTAGTTTTAGCTACTAGTTTTTTCAACAGGCAAATGTAATTTGCTGATCATTTTAGATGTTATGGTTGTTGTTATAGAACATTTCTGAAGGATCCCAGATGTCTCAGGCTGCAGCAGAGCGCCTAAGAGAGGAGAGAAGAGTTGAGGGTCGAACTGAGGTACAACAAAAGTTGGACGAGTATATAGCTCGGACGAGCACCCTCGAGGCATGGGTGGAGTGGATGATGGGGAAAATGAGCACCTCTCATATTTCCCCTCCCCATGACCTACCTATGCCCCGAGGCCCACAGACTGATGGTGATGGTGATGGTGCTGGTGATGCGAGTCTTAGTGAGGATTAGACTATTATATTTTAGTGATGTGTCTCTTGTGGTTGGATTATATAGATGTGTTTGATTTTGGATTATTTATGTTTGTTTCTTACATGTTGCACTTTTTGATGTTTATGTAGAATTGTTTTATGTTATTTTGGTAATTTGTTTGTTATGATTTTGGATGTTGTATGTTGATTTTGGATGTTGGATGTTGGATGTTGAATTTTGGATGTTAGATGTTGGTAGTGTTTGTCAATTCGTACTATTTTTTGTGAAATTTTAATGGATGTTGTTAAAATTGTTATTTGTAACAGGAAATGAGTAATTAAAAAAAATTCACAAAAAAATATGTATAATTTTTTTTTTAAATTTTTGTCATTCCGTCGGTAAAAGTTATTGACATATCCGTCGGTGTTCCATCGGCAAAATTCCGTTAGCGTTCTGTCGGTATTTGTCTGTTGGCGATCCGTTGGGCATATATCTATCGGGAATTCGTCGGTGACAATTTTATCGGTATTCCGTCGGCATTCTGTTATTACTGGGCGCCTTAAATTCCCGAAGGATATCATTTACCGACACAAACTCCGTCGGCCTATCGGCATAATGTTATGGAGTTTTGTTGTCGATCCATCAAAAATCCGTCGGTAACTTACCGACATATTGTTTTTTCTGTCGGTAAATTTTTACCGACAAGCATTTTTCCAACGGAAAAATCCATCGAGATTTCATCGCGGATCCGTCGGTAAAATGGGTTTGCCGACGGATTTTTCCGTTGGTAAAATTTCAATTTCTTATAGTGATGGTGTACTTTTTATTTATGCCATTTAGATTTTTATTTTCTCATTTGCGTTTGCTTATGGATTTATTATATTCCGAGATGAGATTTAACATATAATTAATTTGTTTGTTTCGTTTTCCTTTTTCAGATGAACTTTACCTTGTTATGTGAAAACGAAAGGGTCATTATGCACAAAATTACTATATATTGGTTGATTAATGTAATATTTATGTTGGTTACATAAACAACTACTAAATTTTGAGAATGAACAATCAGATTACTTGATAGTATGTAATATTTTTTGTTGATGACCAAATGAATGTTTGAAAAAGGGTGTGATGATAAATACTATCAATCTGTAATCAGTATATATTGACTGGTTATTGCAATCAGCCAAAGTTGATAAATACTATCAATCCATAATCATATCCTTCTTCATTCTCAAAATCTATTAGTTGTTCATGTAATCAATAAGTACATGGTGTGTATATATATTTATCATACTATGACCTTTCTCACATAGCAAATTAAAGCAAAGTCCATCGGAATAGGAAAAAAAATAGATAATAATAACTATGAGCTCGTCGTTGGTCCGTTATCCCCCTTGTGATAGCTTCCCATCATGCATCACTCGTGAATGCTGTGGTCAAGGCAAGTACAATACCTCATGGCCCAATGTAGTTGGTATGATCGCTCAACAAGCCAAACTGACTTTATTGTTCATGACAATCCCCGGTGACTATTGAACTGTGCGGAAAGGTGACGCAATAGAATTTGACAATTTCTGCTGCAACCGAGTTGTGCTTACATTTGATGAGAATAATCGTGTTTACGGTATACCTTTTGTCGGATAAAATAAGATATGATAAAATAATAGTAAAGAATCGAGTCTGATCGATATGATCTTGAATAAATGCATGAAGCGATAATAAAATGGTTTGACGTCATCATAATGTTAATACTACTAAAACATTGTGGTGATTTTTATTTATTTATTACGTTTGCCTTTTCTTTTTTTAGTATTTCGTGTTTACTTATAGATGGACTTAATTTTCTTTTTAGATAAGATTTAACATATAAGCACCAACTCTAACAGGCATCTTAATTTCAAAAACTTTGAAATACTCTTTTTAAGAATCAAAATAAGTTTCAGTCTTTCATCATAAGAAACTTACAACTGATTATAACGACGAGAGAAAAACAACTGCAATCCCTACATAATCTTAAATCTATACAAGTATAAAACAAATTTTTTAAACCTAACTAGATCTAACTGATCCGAAGAATTAGAACTTCGCAACGGAGGCGCTGGACAAAATACGTACCCAAGATAACATCACTTCTGCCGCACATTGTCGGGTAATGGCTTATCTGGTCTTTCGAACAAAATCCCACACATGGGACAAACTTATTAACTTGAAAAAAAAGCCATATATTGGGGACAAATAAAGCACATGTTGAGGAAAAATAAAAGCCACATGTTGGGGGCAAATATATTCAGATTAAGAACTATGAAAATTATTTCCCAACCCTCCATACGAGGATGAGGGAAGAAAAGAGGAAGAAGATGGAAATCAAAAGAATTGCTTGACTAATAATAATCTCATATATGTTGTGATAAACAAGAATAAATCAGAATTAAATGGGATTAATATCCACTAGGTAATATAAGTTTAGGATCCAAACAATCATCTGGTGTAAGAAAATTCTAGGTTGTTACAATAATCTAATAAAAGTGTTATTTTCTGGTATATTTATACCATTTTACTGATCAATCAGTTTTTTATTGTTATATAATTCTGATTACTTGGACATTAAATAGATTTTGAAAATGAACATAAGAAAACTTGATAGTATGCAAAAAGAACTTTTGAACATAAGACAAATTGGAAGCTTTAAAGACCAAGTTAGGCGACTCCTCAACTATTTCGATTGTCTTTCACTCATGTGATTCATCAGAAGCTATAAAAGCTCTGACAATTGTGGCTCGAGGATCCTGAGCCGACATTCCACATGATACAAAAAACCATCAGGATGATGCACAATCATGTGAAAAAATACGACATGACAAACCGATCAAAAAAAACAAAACATGACAATGTTATTCGAAAATCATTTAGAAATAGACGCACATCATTTAGATTGTGATTTTAAGTTATTTTTGTTGTTTCTTTTATGGGGTACTCTTTTTCCTATCAATTTGGGTTTTACTTTGATAGGTTTTAACGAGACCCCTATTTTAAAGCTAGCTGCTTGACTTGTAAGCATTGCATTACATCTTCATTTTTAAATAATATTTCGCATTTATTCAAAAACAATTGTTGACCAAATAAAGTCTTGAAGAAAGGCATGACTAAGTTAATTAGAAATATAATTCATTTTCGTTGACTCTTGTAATTTTAGACGGCTGATTCTTTTGCAGTTCACATTCAATTGTTGCGCGAACTAAAACTCAGATTCACACAAATATATTTATTCTCGTGTTAGAAGTAATAAATTAAAGTTTAATGTGATATTTTAAAATCATTCAAAGCTATTTTAATAATCCATTAAAATTGCAAGAATATATTTAAAAGAAAATAGTTACAAGAATTAATGTAACTAAATTATACTTTTAACATAATAAGTAACCCTTTTTCAAACCATTATATTATGATGACGAAAAAATATCACATATATATTATCAAGTAATACCAGTTTATTCTCAAAATATGTATTAATTGTAATCGGCAAATATTACAGTAATCGATCAATCCATAGGGTAATAAGGGGTGTGTGTGTGTATCCGATACAAGGCAAAAATTTATATAGAATCCTCCTACGGGTTCCTTTCTGTCACACGGATCCTATTGACCCGACCAGCTGCCTCTACTCGACCATTTTCTATTTTTTCTTTTTTTTTTTTGATTTTTATGGTTTTAAAATCCCTTCTCCCTTTTTTTACGTTTTTTTTTGTTTCTCCTATATTTATCATCTATCATCTCTCTTCTTCGACGAAGTGCTGTGTTCATCCTCTCAATTTTTGCCGCTTTCTTTCGCTATTTTCTCTCGCGCTTGCACTCTCTCTATATCTAATTAGGATATATCTTCTTTTATCTTTGTTTCCTAGTTTATCGGATTTAGTCTTGATAAGGTAAGGACTCTTATAGATTCCTATTTTAACTAGTAGTGTTATTTCTATTTCCATTGTATGTTATTACAAGTGTTACTGATATTTATATTAATACTTTTACTCTATAGACGATTCGTGGATTATTCCTGAACATCTGTGCCGTGCAAAACTTACAAAGTGTTTGACCCTATAGTCTTTTGCTCGTCGGCAATGTTTTTCCACCATTCAAGTTTGCATGTAATTAATTTGCTAATTAATTTCAAAAAAATTTATGAGCTATTTGTATTTCTTTTTTGGGATTTATATGTATTCTCAAGTATTTGTTATATTTTATAGTCTACAGAAGTATAGTGATATGTAGACTTTTGTTGAACTCTTTATTAACATGCAATTGTTAGATGGTGAAAGAAGACTGCATTTATGAGTGATTTTTTTGTTGACAAACTATTGTTATTTTAGATTCGTTTATCATTTATATGTTGTTAAAGTTCTTGTACTGATATAAAGTCATTCAAAAGTGCAGTTTAACATTAGATTTATTATATTACTCGTTATACGCCCATCCTTTGGATTAAAAGTATCACTAATAATGCTGAAAAGTATAAAAATTGAGTAAAAAATATCATCTTACAAAATGAAAGTTCCTTAATTTAAAAGTGATTTTTTTATTGACAAAGTATTGCAATTTGGTACTCCTTTTATTATTTGTATTTGTTTTGAAGTTCTTTTATTGATACTAAATCAATCGGACATAGTATTCATTTGGATTAAAAGTATCAGTTTTAATACTAAGAATTATCAATAATTACATAAAAAATATAAATTTTTATGTTAGAGTGTTAGGAAAATTACTGTTTAGATTTTGATGAATGCCATGTAAAACTTAGAATAGAAAGTTGGCACCCCAATTCTCGTTGTAAAATGCATTGTAATAAATATAGGCGCCAAGCCGAGTTAAGTCGGCTACGCCCAACATGCAAGAAGACAAATCAAGACTAGAAGGAAGACTCATTTGTGAGACAAATGAGTGTGGCAAAGAAGAGTAGACGGAACTCTATCAAGAAGAAGCAGTGAGATGCGGTGAGTGGAGTATCGATCAAGTCAACTCGAGAAAAGCCAAGTCTCAAGTTGAAGTGACAAAGAGTCATCCATGATTGGAAGTGACTCCAAGTCACCTGGGAAAGCAAGGAAATGCGGTCAGTCGAGATAATCAGAAAAGATCCGTTGTACGTAAATCAAGAGATTTACTTAAACAAGTAATATCTCCATACCACCTTTCTCGAGTGCTCACCCCGAGCGTGCAAAAGGAATGAACCAATGGGAAGCACTACACCGTGTCGAACTCCGAAAAGGTGAAAGAACAATTCATACGAGGAAATGGCAATTCCAAGGACTCGCAACATGACAAGCCAACGATCGCAAGTGACTTTCAAAAATAAGCCTATCTCTTCAACGGGCAAATTTTTGAAAGATCACTATAAAAGGCCGAGGAGTTTGTTTGAGAATGTGTGACACAAGAGACACAAATTACGGACCAACCAAAAACGTTCAAGCCATTATTTAATCAAACACTCTCAATCCTCAAGCCTACACTACGAAGAACATAAATCCAACACTCACCGTGAAGGAAAGATAACTTCAATCGCCAAGAGGAAAATTCTGAAAAATCAAGGTCTACATTCCACGAAGGATTGTAGAAAGGTTCAAGGTCGAACCAAGTCTTAAGCTTTTGGAGGGCTTCGTGATCAAATCCAAAGAGCTTGAGCAAGTGAGTCAGAGTAGCAAAGCAAAATTGCCCTGTGAAGAAGCCGAGTCATACGAGAAGCCACCAGTGATCAAGGCGTCTCAGATCGAGTCCCAAAGAATCAAGTCGGTTGTGTGATCAAGACTTGTATCCTGACTGCTACCACTTTGTATATTGATCATTACCTAGTGGATTCCTCCAGGAGTTGGAGAAGAGAGGAGTAGAAGAATTACCCCATCTTCGAACCTCTATAAAAATTTCATTGTGTCATTTACATTTCAACACTTTAATCTCTGCATCTTAATTGTTTAATTTTGCTGACATATTTTCTATCCACTTGATAATTTATAAGTACTAAACCAAGCACTAAATTCTTGCTTAATCGAACTTAAGGGTGTTAAGTCTTCCAATGAAAAACAAAACCACAATTGAGTTAATTTAGAGCCAACAAATGAGTTATTCCATCAACTCGATTGAGTCTACATGAGAGATTAACTCTCTTGAGTGACTAAATTAATCGTCCATCAAGGACACAGCTGTGTAGTATCAACTCTATTTATTTAAAAGGACTAAATCGAAAATTTGGTAAGGTTTATTCAACCCCCCCTTCTAAACCTTACACTTACACCCCTTGGGACCTAAAAGTGGTATCAGAGCGGTTGGTTCATTGAACCCTCCGCATTCTTAATCAACTAGATCTCCAAACTTTTCAAAGTCCGCTTTAGTACTTAAACTTTTAAAACTCTTTTTATCATTAAAAGTTATTATCATGGAAGCAAATTTGACACGCATCCCTATGTTCACAATTGAAGAATTTGATGATTGGAAAATTCGTATGCAGGCTCATCTATCGGATTACATGATGAGATGTGGATAGTAATAGAAGATGGGCCACCGCAAATCTTAAAGGTGAACACACCAAGAAGAGTCTGCAAATGAAGGAGAAGAGGATGTTGCTCCTGCACTGTCATGGTTGAAAACCAAGAACCGAGTGGACAAATGATGACAGAAAAGATACAACCTGGACAATGTAGCCAAGGACATCCTTTACAAAACCTTGACAAAGCCATGTTCAATAAAGTCAAATCATGCAAAACGGCTAAAGAAATGCGGGACAAGTTGACATTGATTTGTGAAGGTCCGGAGCAAATCAAAGAAAACAAATTATCGCTGGTCATCTGAAATTTGAGAACTTCAAAATGATCCCGGAGAAAACCTGGATCAACTGGATGCTCAGTTCACGTAAATCACAAATGAGCCTGACACTTGGAAAGGAATATACACGAGAAGAAATGTGTATGAAGATCCTAAAAAGTCTTCTAGTTGAATGGGAAATGAAGGTCATGGCACCGACATTCCATGGACCTATCAAAGACATCCAACCATGAATTATTCTCGGACCTCAAAGCCTACGAGTTTGAGCCGAGAAGAAAAGACCAGAAGAGACAACTGTACCCAAAACAATGCTCTAATTGTTAAAGATGGGAAGAGAGCCGAGGTCAAAGAAATCATTGATCCGGAAGAAATAGCCCGATGGTTAAGAGGTTCAACAAGTTCTTTAATAAGAACTACAAGAGAGGAAAGGGTGAATCTTCCAGAAGACACTCGGCTCCCCCAAATCAAGGGAAGATAGGCCAACCAAGAGAACAGATCATCAAAAAGTTGAGTATCAAAGGGCCGACAATCCAAGAATGGAAAGAGTCGATCAAAAGGTCAATATCTATGTTGGAACTCAGACAATCGTGTCACTATGCCATTGATCGCTCATATCCTGTAGTCAACAAATACAGGAATGAAGAAGAAAGAAAGGTCTTCGAGAGAAAGAAGACAAGAAAAGAAAAAGGCAATGATGGTCGCAGAGATCACAAAATAGCCAAGTCAAGAGAGACAGTTGATTGCAGAGCAAAGAAGCCGACTACTCAAGTGACTCAAGAAGAAGCCCGATCCGCTTGATGGCCAAGGAACAAGATCAACTCGACCAAGAAGATGAGGTACACTCTAACTCATCAAACTCGGACTCTAGTGATAGTGACCGTGACACACACACCTCATCACCCACTGATCTTTATGATTCATTAGGAAAAATGATGAAAGATTTTGAACACATTAAATCCTCACACACACTATTAAATGAGGAAAACAGCCTACTCAAGAGTCAAAACTCAAAGTCGACTAAGGAGCCGAGTACTCTAAGTCAAATAACTGATGAGAATGAAAGTTTAAAGGCTGAAAATGCTAAATTAATAAAGCAGAAATTGCTGCTATAGAGAAGAGGAGAATGACCTCAAAAATGTTATTGCCTCATTCACTAAGGCATCTAAATCATTGGATGATCTTATTGTGAGTCAAAGAGAATGTGGAGACAAGACAAAGCTTAGGATTTAATTCCTCTGTACCATGTCAAACCTCAAAAGTAATTTTGGAAAAAGGATCTTCAAGTCATGAAGAGTCCGAAAAATCCAAAACTCTAAATGATGCACACACATTCACTCCAAAACACAAAGAACAAGCAAACGGCCTTGGTTATAAAGGAAAAGGAAAACAACCAGTTGAGTGCGCTGAAAGTACAATCGAGAAGAGATTCACCAGTTCCTCAAAGAAACTCCAAACAAAAATATTCTAAAAAGAAGCGAGCTACCAAAACCCCCAAAAATCTATAAGAGAAATACATATGATGGGAATGGTAGAAAATATCCAAGCCAAGTCGATTGGAATAATGTGAACTATCAAAGATAGACACTTATGGAATATAAGCCCAAATGGCAAAGGCCTAGAACTCAAAGAAAGGCCATTCCAAAAGTATAAGAGCTTTTATCAAAGACACATATGCACCTAGCACTACACTCAAAGACACCACAATTACCCAAGAAAGGCAATTGCTAAAACACATATGCAGCATACGACAAAAGAGACAGTTGTATGAACCTAAAATCCCAAGCAATTTGCCAGGATTAATTATGATTATGGCACTCGATAGATGGCAACCCCTTAGAGTCAAATCATTTGGCTATAGGTTGGTTGGATCATCTTACAATTCTAACCCCTCGGGACCCGGACAAGTATGGGTACCTAAAACTTAATTTCCTTGATTGCGGTTCAAGGAACAAAATTTGGAAAGCCAAGGAACCTGGTACATGGATAGTGGTCGCCTGACATATGACAGGAAATAAGAAAAATCTGTCAAAATTCAAGGAAGTTAAAGGAGCAAAAGTCATATTTGGAGGAAATGAAGCTCCTGGTGAAATAAGAGGCATTGGATCCATCAAAAGGAATGGATTAGAAATCACAGATGTTGCATATGTTGAAGGACTCAACTTCAACTTACTGAGCATCAGTCAACTCTGTGACAAGGGCTACAATGTTGGATTCAACATTGGTGTATGCCAAATCAAGGATACTGAATCGAATGAAGTTGTGTTGCAAGGATGTAGACAAAAGAATATGTATGTTGTGGATTGGTCAATTGCAACACTGATAAGTGTGAATTTTGCATGTGTTTCGATGTGTATTTCGAGCTATAATGATAAGTAAACATGCATATACTCGCGTTAAATGTTACATATTCACTCCTTGTGGAAAAGATATTACACTTTGCTTATTTTGTAGGAATTTCATGATATTTGAAGCTAATTGAATAAGAATACGAGGAAAGCAAAGTGGAAACACGGAGAATTGAGTGGATATACGAGAAGTGAAGCCTAAAGGAGCGAAAATTGAGCGTTCACGGAAGAAACAGGGGGCACACGGGTTGGGCGTGCCTCAAGACACCACCCGTGCACACCTGTATAAGGTTGATTGAAGCTGCAGCATGGCGCACGGGTAGCCCATGCATGGGCGCACCACCGGTGCGCCCTACAGAGAGTCAGGATATCTCACCGGAGTGGCGCACGGGTAGGCCGTGCTCCGACGCACCACCCGTGCGCCTTCACAGAGTTGGGGTATTCCAAAGGGTGGCGCACGGGTAACCCAAGTGCGTGGGGCGCACCACCTTGTCTGGCTGAATCCCATAATCTAATGCATTAAGCCCTAAACATGATGGGGAGTATAAAAAGGCTTTTTGGGGGGCGCACACAAGGAAATCAGACATATTTTGGGATCTACAACACAAGACAATGGTCTATTCTTGGAAGAAGACATCAAGGAGACAATCGGGTTGCATCGGAGCTTAAGAAACGGAGATATATCGAGAGATCGTCGACTTTCCTAAGTTTTTCTTGCTTCTCTTTTAGTTTCAATCTTTCATTTTAGTTGTAATGGCTTTGAACAATTTGTTTATGAGTTGTTTAGAAATCATGTGTAGCTAAACTCTTGAGATTTCCGGGTTTTGGAAGTAGATTAATGAACTCTTGTTGGATGTTTTAATCTTAGTTGAAGTTATTATCTTAAAGTCTATTTGAGTATTTTGAGCTTATTCTTGTTTTATCACTTGATCAATGATTTAACTTGTTTGATATATTGATTCATAATTCGAGAGATGAGTTTCAATATTAGATCTTGAATACTCGACACAAATATTTGCATGAATCGAGAGGTTTGTAAATATTTGTGAGGATATTTGATCTTTTAAACTTTTGGGAGTTGAATGCTTCATGTTGAGTAGAGATGCTAGCATAAGTATTTCAATCTACATTTTATATGCATCTCGAGAAACCTTGGCTTTGATTTAATCGGACAACAAGAGGATTATTAATCGAAACCTTAACTCGGAAATCCATTTCATTATCTTGATACTTCTATCATTTGTATTATCTCAATCTTGTGTTTTAGTGATTTAAATTGTCTTAATCTCAATACAACAATCATCAAATTTCGATCGTCTAAATAAAAATAAGACTATCTTGGTTCAATACTTAGCATATTAATTTATTAGTCTCTGTGGATACGACCTTGCTACCCTATTCTATAAACTACACCGTACACTTGGGGTGAAGCTAAAAATAAGGCGAACAAGTTTTTCGCGCCGTTGCCGGGGACTTAATACAATTATTGGTGCTAATATTGCGATAGATAGAATTATTCTTAATTTAGACATTTTTCTTTATTATTTATTTATTTATTATTTTTTTTTTGTGTGACTTGAATTCCACATTATTTGACTTGTTTATTCTAGTTTGGTCCAGGTAGTGTATGAACACGCGCTCTAAGCGGGGGGACTTAATACCGCTTATACCGGAAGTTGAGGCTTTCGCGAGGAGGATCGAGTCTTTACACTAGACGAGCCGAAAGACAACACAATCCGATAATGGGGATTTGAATGAGTTACCAATACCGCCAAACAATGGTGGAAACGAGTTACCGATCACCGGTTCAACAAAGCCATTCGTGATTACTTTCGACCACAAACGAATCGTAATTACGGTGGTATTGCCCATATTCCCATCAATGCCAACAACTTCGAGCTCAAACCGGCACTAATCAATATGGTGCAACAAAATCAGTTTGGGGGGTTTGCAACAGAAGATCCTAACTCTCACCTTGCCCATTTTATCCAAATATGCAATACGATCAAGATGAACGGAGTCTCGGATGACGCCATAAGAATGCGCCTGTTCCCATTCTCTTTACGGGATAAGGCGAGAAATTGGTTGGGTACTTTGACGCAAGGCAGTGTAAGCACATGGGACGAACTGAGCTAAAAGTTTTTGTTTAAATTCTTTCCACCAAGCAAAACTTTGCAGCTCAAAAGTGAGATCACTCAATTCCGACAATTTGACTCCGAGCCTTTGTACGAGGCTTGGGAAAGATTTAGGGATTTGTTAAGAAGATGTCCACAACACGGCTTTCCTGGAGGATCAACGATTATGTTTCTTTTACAATGGTCTAATGGGGCAAACGAGGGCCTTTGTTGATGCCGCAATGAGAGAGCTTTGTTGGCAAGGTTTCCACAAGATGCCTTAAATCTTCTTGAGGAAATGGCCATGAACAGCTACCAATGGCCATCCTCGAAAGATCCAATGTACAACGAGTAGCGAAATCTCGATTGGACCTATCAAAACATTGTCGGCACAAGTAGCGGCTTTGACAACTCAATTGAATGTATTTACGAAGGGGCCGTGGCGATACGAGCACGGGTAGTGAAGCTCTTCTATATCCGATGGAAGAGGTAAGTTATGTGAATAACCTAATTTCAGCAATTTCCTAATAATTCAAACCCAACGCACTACCATCCAGGGTTGAGAAATCATGAAAATTTTTCCTATGCAAATACAAAGAATGTGTTACAACCTCCACCGGGATTCAATGCTTCGAGTGGAGGCGGTAATGGAGGAGGCAAATCGTCGTTGGAAGACATACTCACCTCTTTCATAAATCAATCTAGTGCTTTCATGAATGAGACGAGGAGCCGCCTCGATAAGCAAGACCTTAGGATGGATAAGTTAGAACAACAAGTGGCAAGCTCAATAAAGAATCTGGAAACTCAAATAGGTCAATTGGCTGCAATTGTGGGGAGTCAACATCAAAAGGATCAATTTCCAAGCAACACAGAGGTCAACCCGAGGGAACATTGCAATGACATCCATGTGTGGGGTGGAAAAGAGAATGAAGAGTCTGAAAATGCTGATATTGGTGTGACGTTGGAGTCACGCACGACCCGTATATCAACGCACGACCAGGTCGTGTGTGATGCCGAACCTACCATTCAAATTCAGGGAAATGATAGAAACGAAGCCCAAGGCAATATGAAAGTTAAAGGAGGAACCGAGCAACAAATAGATAAACAAAAAAGAGCCAAGAAACGTGAATCGTATCCTAACTCTAATTTGTTGAAATATAATATTCCTCTTCCCTTTCCCCGATTGTTTCACAAGACTAATCTGAATAATCAATTTGCTAAATTTGTGGGCATGTTTAAAAAATTGCACATTAACGTTCCTTTTGCAGAAGCAATGAAACAGATGCCAAATTATGCGAAGTTTTTAGGGGAAGCGATGTCCAACAAGAACAAATGGGCGGAGAATGGGATTGTAAACTTGACGGAAGAATGTAGCGCACTCATACAAAGGAAAATACATAAAAAGCTGAAAGATCCGGGGAGTTTCACTATCCCTTGTACAATAGGCGATATTTTCTTTGATAATGTACTTTGTGATCTAGGATCTAGTATTAATTTGATGCCACTGTCCGTTCTCAGGAAGCTTGGACTTGGAGAAGTGAGACCATCCACGGTCACCCTACAACTCGCGGATAGATCACTCGTATATCCAACGGGGATACTAGAAGATGTGCTCATAAAAGTCGATAAATTCATATTCCCCGTGGATTTTCTAGTGCTAGATATGAATGAGGATTGTGACACCCCTCTTATACTTGGGCGTCCATTTTTGGCAACCGCGGAAGCACTAATAGATGTTAAAAAAAGGGAGCTTACATTACAAGTTGATGATGAGCGTATTTCATTTTCCATTTTCCGGAATGTGAAAGGACATGATTATCTTAATGGTTGTAAAACAAAAACAATTGCTAATTCCTGTACTCAAGCTAATAGCTTGAATAATTGTGTGCATTCTAAAGATAATATGCAGGAATTATCAATGAAGAAGAAGGAAAGGCACAAAAAGCCTGAAGTTGAACCAAGAGCGTGCACGCACCATTCGCACGATGAAGAGGAGAACACATGGATAGTTGATTTAACATGAAAAACCTCCTTTAGTAATGATCGAGGGAGGTGTAAATCCAAGTGAGTGGGATTGGCATGGAAAACTGCACGATGAGGTGACAAGCCTCATTTCGCAAAGATCATAATCGGAATCAAAAGACGTCAAGCTAACGACGTTAAATATAGCGCTTGTTGGGAGGCAACCCAATGGTTTTTCGTGTGTGTTTAGTTTCAAAAATTTGTGTGATTTGAGTGCTTTGATATGCGAGTTTTTATTAATAAGTGTGATTAGTGTGTTTTTGTTGAATTTTTGTATGTTTTTATATAAAAAAAAAGAAAAAACATTTGTTGTAAGTGCGCACGGTAGCCCGTGCGTTGCTGCACACCACCCGTGCGCCCTACGAGAGGTGAGGAATTTGCCGGGGGTGGCGCACGGGTAACCCGTGCTTCGACGCACCACCCGTGCGCCTGCGAGAAGAGGCTTAAATATGACGATTTTAAACTGTCTTCTTCTTAAAAATCCCCCAAATCGCGCGCCACTACCCCCAAACTTCATTGCCATCGATATTTCTTGCAAATTCTACTTAAATTCTTCCTTTTAATCCCTCTCCCATCACAATTGAACGTCACTTTACATTGAATTCAAACTTACTTGAAGAATTGTGAGAACAAGCACCTGGGTTCAAATCTTCCACTTCGAGTTTAACTTAGAGAATTCCGTAAGAACACCGTTTCTCCTTGTCAATTCGTTGTTAATTATGTATTAAGGAGCATGGTAGGTGTGTATTTTGATATTTTTGCTATAAATGATGTGAATTATTCTTTGAGGCAAATTATCAAACACCTTGTGGGCTTGTATAATTGAGGAGATGTAGGGAGAATTGTTGATGAATAAGGCATGGCCAATGTTTATTTGAGCTAATATTTGTCGAGAATGGCCATAATTTTTGTTTGTTTGGGGTAGTTGATCGATCAAAGTGACTTGGGCATGTGAATTTACATCACTTAATATGTTAGCTTTACTTTCCTACTTTGTTGTTGCCATTGATGATATTGGGATGCTAATAGAATGTATTCCGTACAAATTCCTTATGGCCGAGCGAAGAAACCCACAGAGTGGAAGGAGACGTGCACGCGGGGCGGCACAACGCGACGTGGCACCGCTGGAGGTCGACCAAAACAGTCCCGAGGCATATGGGGTCAACTTGACAAATGCCGATGATCTTGAGCGATGGAATCGCTTGATCGGTCGCCAAATAGCTCCATCTCGCTACGCCGACAATGATTGTACCCAAACTTTGGGGATACATGAGGGCGTGTGGCGTCTTTTTCGCCAAGGTAGGATGGACGAACTTCATGAGCCGAAGGTGGCCGACATTTAAAAAGTATACATTGGAGTTCTTGAGCACTTGTGGAAGTACTCGGACAAAGCGGACCTTTGAACCGTATATGATAAAATTTCGATTGGGGAATGTTCGTAGACAACTCTCTATGACCCAATTGAACACCATTTTCGAGGTCCCAACAAACGCTCGTACCCGCCGATGCCCCATTATGATCAATACGACTGGAGAATGCTTGTGGAAACACCACAAACGGGGCCAATGTTGTATGCCGCGCGGACCGCAAAAGCCTCTTGATCCTAATCCGGTTTTCCGGTATATACAACGCGTGATCGCTTCTCTCTGTGTTCGCCCGAGAAAACATTGGAGGGATGACGACTAAAGAACTCTATCTCCTCCGTGTATGGTCACAAACACCCCCTACAACACCGCCCGTTAATTTTGCCGAGCAAATTGAACAGTTAGCTAGGCGGGAAGGGGGCACGATTTCTATAGGGGCCTCATTACCCCTATTGCCCGGCATTTCAATGTCGATTTTCGAGGCTTGGAGCCTATCCCGGCAGCACTGGTTAATTTGGCATCGTTGCACCATATGAAGTTCATAGCGAATGAAAGACAACAGATTGGTGCTTCTACAAAAGAAAGGTGCTTCATTTCCGTTGCCTAACCCACCATACACCACCGTTGATACATTGATGGACACCACCAACTTCTTAATGAACTCTGACGCACATAACCGAATTACCGAGGCTATAGAGTCAAAAAAGAGGCGCAGAGTTGAAGGTTTCTTGGATGAAGAAGATATGGTGGAGGAGGAGGATGAGATACATGGACGCGAAATGGGGATGGAACCTCATCATCCCCAAATTGGGTATGATATACCCGAGTCCTCACACGGAGGCGATTATCCTCGACATTCTCAAAGCGGGGATCGCCCCGGTCCGTCTCACAGTGGAGGACCCCATCGCGACGCCAATTTTCAAGACATGTTTTATGCGTTTGGGGAGAACTTGAGGCGGCAAGAAGAAGAGTTGAGGCGGCAAGGAGAGGATTTAAGGCAACATAGGGCTGATTTTCGCGTTCAACGAGCGATCGGAGCAGCGTTCGAGGAGACGTGGCAAGTGCTCCAACAGCTACAAATGTGGCATATTTCTCAAGGCCACTTCCCACCACCGCCGCCGTGATGATTCAGGTATATCCCCACTTTTTGTTATTGAAATTCTATTTTTCCCCTTAGGACACTATAATTT
This sequence comes from Rehmannia glutinosa, assembly GCA_016081115.2. Classification (NCBI taxonomy): domain Eukaryota; kingdom Viridiplantae; phylum Streptophyta; class Magnoliopsida; order Lamiales; family Orobanchaceae; genus Rehmannia; species Rehmannia glutinosa. The sequence continues at coordinate 74,862,208 of CM071928.1, forward strand.
CATTCAAGTTTGGGGGGAGAGATAGTATTTTAATATATGAAAAGTGTGGATACAAAAAAAAAAAATCATGCATTTTGTGTTTCATATAGTTGCATTAGAGCACTCTAGATTGCATTTGCATTAGAGCACGTTTATAGCTTTAGCACGTCTATTGCTTTAGTAGTGGTTAGAGAGTGTGTTGACCAAGCATGTGCAACTTGTTGTTTGTGTGTTGATTGAGAATTCATATTGTTGGGATTGGATGCTGGTTATGGATTGATTGAGCCTTGAATAGATAACTTGGAGCATGTTGATATGAAAAACTTGGTGTGATGCTTTGAATTACATCTTGACTAGCTGTGAGCTTTGAGCCTTTACCGCTTATATCTTGTGCGATCTTATTGTAATTTGAGTGTATCATTCATGTTGATTAAAATTCTAGAACTTGCTTGGGTATCTCAATCAAGGCCACATGTTGTATGCGAATGTGAATGTGATTAAAGGCCATCTTTTCTAGCCTTTCAAGCCTTTTACCTACCTAAAGATGTTGAAATTCCTAGTTAGCCAAGTTGAGCCTATAGCCTATTTCTTTGATAACCACAAAATTTAACCCTTGATCTTAATATATCCATCACCTTAAACTCGAATGTATAGCGTTGAGTAAAGGAATGAATGAGGATGAATGGGTGGGAATTGAAAAGTAGGATAAGTGGGCATACTTGGTTAAATGGGACATAAAGATGAAGGAAAGGAGTTGAATAAAAAGTGTTGAAAATACACAAATGAAAAGAAAAAAATTGATTGAAAAGTTGATAAACTTGGAGGGCGAAGGATTGTGAATGGAGGCAATTCTCAAAAGAAAGAAAGGAAATGGAGATAAATGAAGTTGATAAAAATGAGAGATGATTGGAGTAGCATATGGGATTGTAATGAAAATGATTGATATGCTCATCGGTCTATACACTCGAGTTTGAGTCACTTTATCCAAAAACATTTCCTACCTAAACCAAAGAGCCTTCATTACAACCAAATGAGAAAGTCCTTTATGATTCACAAATTGCATACACTCTCGTGGCGGAGATATGAGACGAATTGCAAGCCTATGGTAATTTTGCGACATCGAATTGATTTGAGCGTAAACACGTCCTATAACCTCGTGAGATGAGAGTATACACTTAACTTTGAGAGTTGGATTGAGCATTTCACTTTGTCTTATTTGGAGGCGTGTTCTTTGATTAGATATTTGAGGCTTGATTGAGTTGTACTCGGCATTCATGACGAACAATTTGGATTTTCGTGTAGACTCTTGGTGTGCGCTTTATTATCTTTATCTCCTGTTATGCTTTATCGTGTTCTAAATATTGTTGATCGGACGGTCAACATTTAAGTTTGGGGATTTTGATAAGTGTGAATTTTGCATGTGTTTCGATGTGTATTTCGAGCTATAATGATAAGTAAACATGCATATACTCGCGTTAAATGTTACATATTCACTCCTTGTGGAAAAGATATTACACTTTGCTTATTTTGTAGGAATTTCATGATATTTGAAGCCAATTGAATAAGAATACGAGGAAAGCAAAGTGGAAACACGGAGAATTGAGTGGATATACGAGAAGTGAAGCCTAAAGGAGCGAAAGTTGAGCGTTCACGGAAGAAACAGGGGCACACGGGTTGGGCGTGCCTCAAGACACCACCCGTGCACCCCGTATAAGGTTGATTGAAGGCTGCAAGATGGCGCACGGGTAGCCCATGCATGGGCGCACCACCCGTGCGCCTACACAGAGTCGGGATATCTCACCGGAGTGGCGCACGGGTAGGCGGTGCTCGACGCACCACCGTGCGCCCTATAGAGAGTTGGGGTATTCCAAAGAGGTGGCGCACGGGTAACCGTGCGTGGGCGCACCACCCGTGCGTCTGCTGGCTGAATCCCATAATCTATTTGCATTAAGCCCTAAACATGATGGGAGTATAAAAAGGCTTTTTGGGGCGCACACAAGGAAATCGACATATTTTGGGATCTACAACACAAGACAAGGGTCTATTCTTGGAAGAAGACATCAAGGAGACAATCGGGTTGCATCGGAGCTTAAGAAACGGAGATATATCGAGAGATCGTCGACTTTCCTAAGTTTTTCTTGCTTCTCTTTTAGTTTCAATCTTTCATTTTAGTTGTAATGGCTTTGAACAATTTGTTTATGAGTTGTTTAGAAATCATGTGTAGCTAAACTCTTGAGATTTCCGGGTTTTGGAAGTAGATTAATGAACTCTTGTTGGATGTTTTAATCTTAGTTGAAGTTATTATCTTAAAGTCTATTTGAGTATTTTGAGCTTATTCTTGTTTTATCACTTGATCAATGATTTAACTTGTTTGATATATTGATTCATAATTCGAGAGATGAGTTTCAATATTAGATCTTGAATACTCGACACAAATATTTCCATGAATCGAGAGGTTTGTAAATATTTGTGAGGATATTTGATCTTTTAAACTTTTGGGAGTTGAATGCTTCATGTTGAGTAGAGATGCTAGCATAAGTATTTCAATCTACATTTTATATGCATCTCGAGAGAGAGATAAAATAGTTTTGTGATCGTCTTATAGGAATATTGATAATAACCTTGGCTTTGATTTAATCGGACAACAAGAGGATTATTAATCGAAACCTTAACTCGGAAATCCATTTCATTATCTTGATACTTCTATCATTTGTATTATCTCAATCTTGTGTTTTAGTGATTTAAATTGTCTTAATCTCAATACAACAATCATCAAATTTCGATCGTCTAAATAAAAATAAGACTATCTTGGTTCAATACTTAGCATATTAATTTATTAGTCTCTGTGGATACGACCTTGCTACCCTATTCTATAAACTACACCGTACACTTGCGGTGAAGCTAAAAATAAGGCGAACAAACACCCAGCACCTGTCTACTAGCAAAGAGCACAACTAAATCAAGTTGGCTGTGGCACAAAAAGCTGAGTCACCTAAATTTCAAAACGATTAACAAACTTGCAAAAAGTAGTCTTGTGGACGGACTTCCAGACTCAGTATACAAGAAGGAGAGTATATGTGACGCATGTCAGAAGGGAAAACAAATCAAGTCATCATTCAAAGAAAACACATGCCAATCTTCAACAAGAATATTGCATCGCCTATATGGATCTATTTGGCCCAAAGGAACCAAACCGGATAAGTGGAAAGAAATACACCTTGGTGGTAGTAGATGACTACTCAAGATATACATGGACAATATTCATGTGTAAAAAGAAAGAAACTCTACAAAAACTACCACAAATTGGTGATGAAGAGGATTCAAAACGAGAAGAGTCAAACCATTATCAAAATAAGATCGGATAGAGGAACCGAGTTTGTCAATGGAATAATAACTCAATATTGTATTGAGAATGGTATTGGTCATGAACTATCGGAACAAGAACTCCACAAGAATGGAGTTGCGGAAAGAAGGAACATAACCCTCAAAGAAGAAGCGGAAGGACCATGTTAGGCAAGCGGGGTTACCAAAAAGATTTTGGGTGAAGCAATCAACACAAACTGCTACACCCAAAACAGATGTATGATAAAATGGCAATGAAGACTCCCTATGAGATTTGGGATGGAAGAAAACCAAATGTTGCATATTTGAGAATATTTGGATGTAAATGCTTCATCCACAACAATGGCAAAGACAATCTAAAGGCTTTTGATGCTAAAGTCGATGAAGGTATCTTCTTAGGATACTCAAATGAAAGCAAAGCCTACAGTACTCAATAAAAGGACTATGGTTGCGAGAAGAATCCATTCATGTGGTATTCGATGAGTCAAGTGTAAATGGAGAAGACATTGAAGAGTCGGTGATAAGATGAATCATCCAACCATACGAGAAGAGTCCCTATCTTTGGTCAAGCCGGAATTATCAATTCGAGAAAGAAGATGAGATAGTCAATCTCAAAAACAATTTGGAAAATTTGCGGCTAAGTGATTACGAGAGAGCTGACCCGCAAAGAACAACACGGTGCAAGTGGATCAATCCAATTAACTTACTCCAACCTTGATGTAAAATGGCCGAGAGACCATCCACGAGAACTTGTCATTGGAGATATAAGAGAAGGTGTCAAAACAAGATCCAGAACTCAACAAGAAGCCATGTTCACATGCTTCATCTCGCAAATAGAGCCCAAAGACGTGTCACAAGCATTGGACGACACACATTGGATTCAAGCTATGCAAGAAGAGTCAATCGGTTTGAAAGAAATAAAGTATGGGAATTAGTGCAAAGACCCATACATCAAAATGTTATTGGCACCAAATGGGTGTTCGAAATAAGTTGAACGAGGAAGGTTACGTGGTAAGAAACAAAGCAAGACTAGTAGCCAAAGGATATTGTCAAGAAGAAGGGATAGATTTTGATGAAACATTTGCCCTCGTAGCAAGATTGGAAGCTATAAGGATGTTTCTTGCCTATGCGACTCACAAGAATTTCATTGTATATCAAATGGATGTAAAAAGTGCATTCCTAAATGGTTTATTGGAAGAAGAAGTGTATGTTGAACAACCTCCAGGATTTGAGCGAGAAGACTCTTGGAGATACGGTATACAAACTCAAGAAAGCTCTATATGGATTGAAACAGGCACCCGTGAGCATGGTATGATACTTTGTCACAATTCCTAACCGAAAATGGATTCACAAAAGGAAAAGTAGATAGAACACTTTTCGAATTCAAGACAAAAAGAGTATATCTTTGCTTGTTCAAATATATGTGGATGACATCATTTTTGGATCCACAAACAAAGAGTCGTGTGAAAAGTTTTCAAACCTCATGCAAAGTAAATTTGAAATGAGCATGATGGGAGAGCGACATTCTTCCTTGGACTCCAAGTGAAACAAATGAAGGATGGAACCTTCATAAGTCAAACAAAATACACCGAGAGATTTAATGAAGAAGTTTGGTATGGAGGAGAAGTCTTACGTAAAAATACCAATGAATACATCACCAAAATGGACATGGATGCGGATGGCAAGCCTCAGAGATCAAACAAGATACGAGCACTTATTGGATCATTGCTCTATCTCACGTTAGCAAGTAGGCCGGATATCACCTTTGTTGTAGGTGTATGTGCAAGATTTCAATCTGCTCCAAAAGAGAGCCATATGACAAAGACTAAGAGAATATTGAGATACTTGAAAGGAAGCCAAAAAGTTGGCTTATGGTATCCAAAGGAAGGTGGATTCAAGCTAATTGGCTATTCAGATTCGACTATCTTTGGATGCAGTGGGCGGGACAGAAGAGCACCTCGAGGCACATGTCAAATGTTTGGGAAACGACTAATTTCCTAGTTTAGCAAGAAGCAAAACTCAATAGCCACCTCTACACCAAGCATAATACATAGTGCATGGGCAAATTGTTGCCAAGTCCTATGGATGAGACAAAGAAATGAGAGACTATGAAGTTGAAGAAATTCCAATCATGTGTGATAACACAAGTGCAATTGCCATTACTCAAAATCCTGTGTTGCACTCAAGAACAAAGCATATCGATGTCAGATATCACTTCATAAGAGATCACGTTGAAAAGAAGGACATCATCTTGGAATATATCTCAACCGATAAACAATGGTGACATCTTCACAAAACCATTATGTGAGTCAAGATTTGAAGAACTCAAACATGAGTTAGGGTTAATTGAGCTGAGCTGACACTCATAAGAATCAAAGAAAAGAAATGAAACACAAAAAGGGTGAAAAAGAGCTGAACACACAAATCACTCAAGAAATCACCAGATCGGAAAGACAGTTACACCGAGTCAGCTGGTAGCTGAGTCACTAAGAGAACTGTGAGAAGTAGAGTTAAATCAGCTAAAGGATAAGCTGAGTCACTTATGAGCAAAGTGACAAAAACGCAGTCGTTTTGACAAAGCGGGAATGTTTTAAGGAATACGTCAGCATAATGATGATGTGTACGGACATAAAGCCGCACACCAAGCTTATGATTGGATATAAATCTTTGTCGCATTAAATACGAGACATTAAATGCTAAATAGGCGTGCAAAATCTAAGCCGTTGATTTCGATCACATTTCAAAAACCACCCGCACGTCCTTTCATAAACCATACTTAAACCATTTCCGTCCGTTTCTCTCTCACACTACCAAAACTGTTCATCTCTTTCTCTCAAAAGCAAAGGCAAAAAAATTCTCTAGAAACCCTATCTATCTTCAAATCAATCTCTTAGTTTTTCTTTGATAAAATCTGAAAAATGGCACCAACCTACGACTTTGTCAAATTAGGGAAGCAAATCCACACCGGTCTCTTTGTGGATTTCGAAGGAATGGTGAAACAGGGTCCGAAACGACACCCTAGTGAAGAAAATCGCTGAAAAATTGGAAACGTCCCGGTGAAACCATTTCTCGACGTTAGAATATCGATGACCTATGTGGAGGAGATCGCACAGTTCTACGTGAATGCCGAGATTCACGATGAAGGAATAAAGTCATCTTCACGGAAAGCGGCTAACTATCTCTCGCGAGGATTTGGTGACCACCGCCACTACCAATCGAAGGAGCCTCGAAATCAACGAAGTTGATGTAAACTTAGTGATGCTTGGAAAGAAATAGCCAAGCCCGACTATGCTTGATAAAATAGTGTACACATCAAACAAGAGACTCTTGAAGGAGGATTATCACAAGTCGTTGGACATAGTTGCCAAATGTATTGACATCAAATTTGGCGCTTTGACCAATCGTCAAAAGCAAAGTGATGGTAATGGCTGCAATCATCGCAGAAAAGAAAATAAATCAACAGTTTGTCTACAAGCAGATTTCCCGAACGTAGGAACAAATCCTTCAAGGAAGATGGCTCATTTGGAGGATCCCTACGATATGGCCTAGTGATTGGCGGTTGATGGAGGTGAAAGGAGTCCCTCTTAGACATGGGAAGGCATTCCATGTTAACAAGAGGATGTTCAGAGCAAACCTCTCTCGCGCACGAAGAGAGCCTACGCCAAGAGAGCCGACACGAGTGAGGGGAATCACCGACCACAAGATACTGATTGTTTCCTCTCCACCCGAAGAAGAAAGCGCCCTGCCAAATTTGCTAAGAAGATCACGCCCCTGCGAAAGAAAGCCAAACATGCTCCCGCCCCTGCAGAGAGTCACCCGCCCCTGCGGCCGTGTCTCCTGCCGCTGCAGAGCGGTCGAGAAGGACTCACAAATACCTTCTCCGATCGTCAAAAGAGGAGAACGAGAAGCCAAGACGGCCCGCTCCTCGAAAAAAAGACACCAAGACCGACCCCCGCCACCCAAGACTCGGATGACACTATTTCGAACCGAAATTCCTCCGGTACAAACTAGGAGGCGAAGATGAATTATCAAGCACTCCGAGTGGAGAAACCAAATGAGTCAACCACTCACCGGAGCAGACATCTGAAGACTGCTGGAGAAGTAGAGTCTCCGGATGTAATTGATGAAACAGCTAAGTCTGTGGGCGATCGCGAGGCAATCAAGACACAAGACACACATGTAGTCCACACAAATGAAACACAAGAAGAAGCTAATAAAGCGGATAGTGATGTGATGATCCTATCTCCACCTTACCCGGACATCCAAAATCGTCTGCGTGAGTGGAAAATGGAAGTTGAGTAAATCAAGGGAACAGTTCCAACGGCTGAGTTTATAGAAGAAGAAGAAGAGAACCTGTTAAACTTCCTTGGACTAACCACTGCTGCTCAAAGATCGGATGAAGACAACCCCACGAGACATCCTGCGGATCTTCAGGACAAGGAGAAAGAAAAGCAAGCGGAAAGGCGAGGCACGTGAGAAGGCGGCCAAAGATCGCCCTATCTCCCGGCACCCACGAACACACACATCCTCTCCTTGATGTCTTCTCTGATGATGATGAGGATCCGGGAGAATCTTTGCTTTGCCGCGAGAAGAGTTGCAAATGCAGCAAGCATTGCACGAATCCGAGAATCCTTCACGAGCAAAGACTCGATGGAGGGACCAGGAGAGTCCTCGAACACAACCGAAATTGATCCAATGGGAGTGGTTCACAAATCGCCACCGTTGTTGCTGCCACCACTTCCCCAAATTTCACTCGGAAGAAGGAAATAAGGGACATGGCGATGAAACGGGATAGTGGGGACCCCAATCGAGCCAACCCCTATTGAAGGTGTTTTACCACCCGCCCAACTACTGAACATTCAATAGAAACAGTGGGAGCTTGGAGACGAGTGACCCCATTCCAAGTCACTCAAAGTGCCACCGGTGGGAAACTCCTCCACTGCAACAGGTCGGAGGATGTGCGGATGACTCCACAACGAATCAAGGAGGCGAAGTAGAGAAAATACAAACACAAGAAGAACATCAAGTTGCCATCAACGAAGCTCGGACGATTGAGACTGTCTCTCACCGAGGTGTCAACCGCTCCGAAGTAATGACGCTAATGATGCAACAGGCACGAGGCAGGAAGGAGCGACAGGGGAGTTAACACTGGCGGCGATGAAAGTGCAATCCATGGGGTTGAGACTCCAATGGATGCCACATGAGAAGACCCTAAGACACCGACACTGTCGAAAAGGGAGGACCAAGGCCTCGCTGCGAGAGAGACTGCTGGAGGTAATGAAGGCCCACGGAGGTTGAGACTTCCCTGGGTAAAGAAGTCAAGTAGAGAACATCCCTCCCGCTATCATCGACCCATCCGAGAAGGAGATAAGCGCACTTCATGATTCCCAGGATAATCTGATGTAACCTTTCCGGGATCGGAAGGCGAAGAAGAAGCCGAGTCATCCCCGTGTGAGATCCAAAAGACTCACCGGATGTTCCAAGCACGAGCAAGTCGATCCCAAGACTACTCGTCAAACATTTAATTTTGATGATGAGCCACCAATGGAAATCTCATCATCGTCCGATGACGCTTCGATAAGGCCAAGGACCGTCTACTCAATTGGAAAAATCACCGAGACCAACGAAGCTGCTGAGACAGATGACCGAGGCTCGGCTCAAGTGGGTCCACTTCACAACAAAACCCACAACCCGAGTCCACTGCGCAGGCTCCTCAAGTCTGCAGCAGGTCGATTCCAAAAAGAACTTCACACGCACCGCTCATCATCGAACAAATCCCGGTTGGCGGTGATGAATCCTTTATAGAATCTTTTCCTTTTTCCCCGGAGGTACCCGACCTCCATGAAGAGTCGAGAACGAACGCAGCACGCTACCACGCACCAGCTCCGTTTTCCATCGCCGCACCATTGTTCCACTGATTATGATTTTGACGCTGCATGGCCATCACCGCAACGGAAGAATCACCAAGTCCACGAAGTGTTCAAGGCATTATTCGGCCGAGATTGAACGGATGGAGAGGCATCGGCCTCTATGGACATGCGATCGGACAACAGATGCCAATCTCACTACGATTTAAGAGGCATAACGGTCGGGATCGGGAATGGTGGCAACGGCAAAACAATGCGTGTGGAACAAGTTAGATACTTGAGGACATTGTTCAACAAGGCTCAGGTATGGAGAGTCGAAAATGCCGATGCAAAAACAAAGTGAGAGAACATATTGAGCACATGCATGAAGCTCACATTGCCGAGATTAAGGCTGCTGCGTGAGCAAAACAAGAGTGATCTACAACGTTTGGAAGAAACCATGAATACAAAATTCAGCCTTCTCATGGTTGAGATGAAACCGATTTCAAAGCAGAGTCCAACGCTACTCGATCCGACTTTCGTCTTTGCATACTCTGCAGCGAGACTTGAGACAAAACTCAACTATCGCCGGCTTACTCGACTTCCTACTTGCAAGTCTGTTTCCGGCGTTCCTCTCTCCTTTGATGATGCCAAAAAGGGGAAGAGGAATACCTAAAGCGCGCAAGGATCTGAAGTTGAGAAGGAAGGAGCAAAATGCGAAGGGAAAATCACCGATGAAGTGTTGAGACAAAAGAAAGGAAAGCTTGTTGAGGGGGAAGGATCGAAAGATGTGACCTTAATGATTGCACAAACCCCTCAACGAGGTCTCACGGTGACTTGATCGGCAACAAACTCCCCAGTGACTCGCCACTCCAACACTGCTATATCTATGGTGAAAAGAGAAAAACAATTGAAGCGAGGGATGAAGGAAGTGGAAGGAAGAATGGATGCCCGAGTTATGAACATCTTGAAAGAACATGGAGGCATTCCGGTGAGACGAGAGACACTTATGCCATCTCGGATGTCGGGGCGGAGCCACGATCGTTGATGAATTTAAAACGCTCGAATCGAAGGATACTTTGCAAATATGTCTATGGCTCAAGCTTGGGACTTGTCTTGGGAAAAGGGTCTCACGATATGTGAAGAAGGCGACGACACGGAGACTACGGCGGTCACCTGCCGGTCAATCACCGGTCAATCAAGGAAGAAGACCCCTGATGACAAAGACACGCCCGAGGGTAGAGGAAGAAGCGATGGTGGAGGAAGAAGATTCGGACCTGGGCCTCTCCCCAAAAACATTGAATACGTGGATCCAGGAAAGAAAGGAGGGATCTCTTTGGTCTCTTGACCAAGTAGCAAATTTGCAAGTGGCCAAAAGTAACACCGAGTATGCAAAAAGATTAGAAGAAGAAAACAAGAGACAAACTCAGCTATGGGAGGAAAGACAGGGAAAGATTAAGAAGAGATGAAGTCCCGGGAAGGCATATGAAAAGAAAAAGAAGGCGGTGACGATGAGAAAAAGAGAAGAAGAGAAGAAGATCTTTGAACAAGATGAAAGAAGGAGACAACGAAGGAGATGAAGTGTTGTTGTACACCCCTTCGTGTATTTTATTATGTAAATACATACAATGTAAGTCTTCTGTAATAAAGCTATAAATTCTTTATTTTTTTGTAGACAAATATGTGCTCTCATACACCTTGTAAACAGTTGTGTAAAAGAACAAGAATGTTATAATCAATAAAAGGATTGATTCTGCGCATACATTCTATGTCAATACACTATCTGTATGTATCTTTGCTATTTGCATTTTTGAATGGTTTAAGTTTTGGCATCATCAAAAAGGGGGAAATTGTTAGGAAAATTACTGTTTAGATTTTGATGAATGCCATGTAAAACTTAGAATAGAAAGTTGGCACCCCAATTCTCGTTGTAAAATGCATTGTAATAAATATAGGTGCCAAGCTGAGTTAAGTCACTACGCCCCAACATGCAAGAAGACAACTAAAGACTAGAAGGAAGACTCATTGCGAGGCAATGAGTATGGCAAAGAAGAGTAGACGGAACTCTCTTTGAAGAAGCGGTGAGATGCAACTGTTGAGTGGAGTATCGATTAAGTCAACTCAAGAAAAGCCAAGTCTCAAGTTGAAGTGACGGAAGAGTCATCCATGATTGGAAGGCGACTCCAAGTCACCTGGGGAAAGCAAGGAAATGCGGTCAAGTCGAGATAATTGTAAAAGATCTTTGCCGAGAAATCAAGAGATTTACTTAAACAAGTAATATCTCCATACCACCTTTCTCGGAGTGCTCGGTCCCCGAAGCGTGCAAAAAGGAATGAACGATGGGAAGCACTACACCGTGTCGAACTCGAAAGGTGAAAGAACAATTCATACGAGAAATGGCAATTCCAAGGATCGCAACAAGACAAGCCAACGATTTTGCAAGTGACTTTCAAAAATAAGCATATCTCTTCAACGGGCAAATTTTTGAAAGATCACTATAAAAGGCCGAGGAGTTTGTTTGAGAATGTGTGACACAAGAGACACAAGTTACGGACTGAACCAAAAACGTTCAAGCCATTATTTAATCAAACACTCTCAATCCTCAAGCCTACACTACGAAGAACATCAATCCAACACTCACTGTGAAGGAAAGATAACTTCAATCGGTTGAAGAGGAAAATTACGAAAAATCAAGGGGTCTACATTCCACGAAGGATTGTAGGAAGGTTCAAGGTCGAACCAAGTCTTAAGCTTTTGGAGGGCTTCGTGATCAAATCCAAAGAGCTTGAGCAAGTGAGTTTGTAGTAGCAAAGGCAATTGCCACTGTGAAGAAGGCGAGTCATACGAGAAGCCAAATGAGTGATCAAGGCGTCTGTGATGAGTCCCAAAGGATCAAGTCACCGTGTGATCAAGACTTGTATCCGGACTGTACCACTTTGTATATTGATCATTACCTAGTGGATTCCTCCGGGAGTTGGAGAAGAGAGGAGTAGAAGAATTACCCCATCTTGAACCTCTATAAAAATTTCATTGTGTCATTTACATTTCAAAGCACTTTAATCTCTCGAATCTTAATTGTTTAATTTTCTTTGACATATTTGCTATCCACTTGATAATTTATAAGTACTAAACCAAGCACTAAATTCTTGCTTAATCGAACTTAAGGGTGTTAAGTCTTCCAATAAAACAAAACCACGGTTGAGTTAATTTAGAGCCAACGGCTGAGTTATTCCATCAACGGCTCGGTTGAGTCATTGAGAGATTAACTCTCTGAGTGACTAAATTGATTGTCCATCAAGGACAAATGTGTAGTATCAACTCTGTTTATTTAAAAGGACTAAATCGAAAATTTGGTAAGGTTTATTCAACCCCCCCTTCTAAACCTTACACTTACACCCCTTGGGACCTAAAAGAGTATTGTGCATGTTCAACATGGAATATGTACATTGTGCATCTTAAAAGTATCATGTTTAACATTGAAAAGTATCACTATTTATCTAAAATTTTTGACATAACTTATACATTGTATTGGAGAATATGTTAAATGTGAAACTATCATTGTTCTTCTTAAAAGTACCATATTTACTGCTGAAAAAATTATTAATTACGTGAAAGTACCATTTACAATCTTAAAGCATTTGTCTTTAAACTAACCGAACATTAGGAGTTTTGGAACTGAACTTCTTGGCTTGAGAACAGTCAAACACATCAATAGTCTTCTTCTTGTTGTTTTCAAGACTTCAATTTCCACAATTCTTGTGTTATCTTCATCACTAGAAACAAAAACTACTAATCCAAGTTTTCACCTATAAATACAAATAAATAAATTATTACATCAAAAAATCATATATAAAAAGTCTCACTATGCAATTTTTTTTGTAATATGTAAAATTTGAAAGTATCATTGTTCATTTTAAAAGTATCACATTTAATGCTAAAAAGTATCACGATTTTGTGAAAAAGTACCACTTTTGATGTTTAAAATTTGAAAGTATCACAAAGCATCCTTAAAGTATCATATTTATTGTCCAAAAGTATCACTGGCGAGCTTTATGGCTTTGTTGGAGGAGATATGTGAGATAAGAGGAGATAGATAAATAGATCATTTGGAGGGGACTGCGGGATAATATGAGAGAGAAAGAGAGATTTGTTCAAAAGATTCCACAACTTCCAGATAATATGAGATTTCCTTTGTTTCTGACTGGATCCAGATTTTAGGATCCATGAGATGATTTTACAAGAGACCTTTCTCATTATACAGTGGCCAAATTTGTTTTTTAGTCCTTTAAGTGGACACACTTGGAGATTTGGTCCTATTGTTTCCGACTTTGGACCTGGTCCTATAAATTGGAAATATTTGGATTTCTATTACATGCTACAACAGGTGAAAATGGCTGGTTCCTGCTGACATAGAATTTCTTTTTCCAAAAATTAAGGTTTCAATCACACTGATGAGGTGGATGTTTATTTGGCAAGACACTTAGCAAAAGGCTTAATTGCAAAATGAGGATACTAACTAGACCACAGTGGCAAAGAAAGACACTAAGTTTGCGAGCTTTCAATTTAGGAAAATAACTTAAATTTTTTTGGGAATTGAGTGTAGGTACAAGGGGTGATAATGTAAAGTCTCGAGGAGTGGTTGAATAAACTTTACCAAGTTTTCGATTTTAGTCCTTTCTAAATCAAAGTTTTAGTCACAAGTCATCTTAGTCCTTGAGGGACACCTTAGTTAACCTTACAGTAAAGTTAGCCACTCAACAGACTCAAGAGAGCTGTTGACAAGATAACTCCGCTGAGTGAGGTAACCTTTTTAAAAAAACAACAAACTTGATTTTTCAGCGGAAGTCTTTCACCCGTTGATTAAAATATTTTTTCAACACTTGTTTTTAGGTTTATTTATTATCACTAGACTTTAGCAAATATAACAAAAATTGGATAAGATATGCAAGAATTAAATTGTTGAATGTAAAAGACGCAAAGCAATTTTTATATTGGCTCGATGATGGGGTAGTTCCTCTAATCCACTATTCTCCATCCCCTGGAGGTGATCCACTAAGTAACAGTGACTTTGTTGCAAAAGGCTGACAGTCCAAAGCAGCCTTGTTCACCCAGCTGGCTTCTCATGGGACTCAAATTTTCACAAGACGGTTGTCCTGCTACTTTAGCTCCTTCAGACTTTTGGATTTGATAACGCAACCCTCCAACAAGTACAAAGTTTTGGTTCGAACTTTGTTGATCATACAGCCCTCCTACAAGACAACTATTTGAAGTTGTCTTTCCTTCACTGAGTGTGTTGGATCAATTTTCTTCGAGTTTTAGGCTTGAGGATAGTATTGAATGCTTGAGAGTACTTTATTCGGATTGCTTAATTTCTTTTGCGTGTTTTAAGTTGCATTCATCCTCTCTCATATGTTCCTCAGCCTTTTATAGTGCATGTTTGAAAAATGTATCCGTTAAAGATATAAATGCATTTTTCAAACTACACTTTAAGGTTGTTGGCTTGTCTTGTCTTGCAACATCGATGTAGACTGATTCTTGAATTAATGCTCTGCAGCCTTTCATAAATCTCTGCAGGTTTCCAGGATCATCACATTGGTTCCTTGCTTTTTGAACTCTTTCTACAAAACAGTTTTATGGTATGCAGTCTGACATGTTTCTACTTTCAGCAAACATTTGACTTGGCTTGGCAACAGATCTCTTAAGCTTTCTTGAGTCCTTTTTGCTGCTTAACCCTTTGATAGTCATCTCCACTTATCTAGGAGTGACTCAGCTGTTAGTGTGCTGACTAAGACAACCATTCTAGTAATTGACTGATACTTCACTACAATACTGTTAGATTGAAATTATTTTTGATTTTGTTGATTTCACCTTAAATATTTTTCAATTTTTCAAAACAATTTTTTCGGGCATTATAAAACTTAATTTCACTTCTTAAAGTGTTTTTAACAATTACCGAATATCATCAAGGTAATACAGAACTCGAAATACTTAGCCGAATTTTCTCACGGACCAAATACCCCTAGACGAAGGTCAACCGGTAGGTTTACCGATCGACCATGTGCTCGACTGGTACCAGAAGTTGTTTAAAACTTCTCCCCTGTTTCATCAAGCCCCAAGCACAGGTCAACCCCAGGTCAACTAGTAGATGGACGGGTCGACCCCCAGGTGGACCGGACGACCCCTCTAGTGGACCGATCAACCCCCTTGGTGGACCGGTCGACCCATGGGATGACCTGTGCTAGATTCATTTTCAACGGTTTTAAAATTTAAAATTTTCTACTAGTGGTCGACCCATTCAAAATCTGAGGATTTTTAACCTATGGGAGACAACGAGATTTACTTTTATCATCTTATCATTTTTATACATTATTTGTGGATCTCTTAATCTCATTTTTGCAGACAAAATTCAAATATGAGGACCCTATGTTGGGATCTAAAGCATGAAGCTTATAGGTCCCAATGGGTGTGGTATAAGGTTTAGAAGAGGGGGGTTGAATAAACCTTACCTAATTTTCTATTTAATCCTTTTAAAGAGTTAAACAGAGTTGACTCAAATCAATTGTGTCCTTGGGGGAGAGCTAAGTTTGCTATTCAGCTAAGTTACCCACTCAACAGACTTGATAGAATTGATGATAGTATAACTTGGCTACTTAAGCCAAATACTTAACTTGGCTGATTTGGTTTTTAACAGTGGAAGACTTAACACCCTTTGATTTGTTTTAAACTTGTTTTGAACACCTGATTTTTAGCACTTGGTTAATTATCAGTTAGATAGAAAATGTATACTAACAGCAGATATAAGTAAATATGCAGGAATGTAAATTGCTGAAAGTAAATTGACATAAGTATTTTATAGAGGTTCGAAGATGGGGTAATTCTTCTAATCATCTCTCTCCAACTCTTGGAGGAATCCACTATGTAACAAATCAGTTTACAAAGAGGTTATCAATTTGGAGACAGCCTTAATCACACAACTGGCTTCTCTTGCGACTCAGCTTCTTCACAGGGCAGTTGCCTTTCTACTTCAGCTCACTTCTCAAGTTCTTGGATTTGATCACGAAGCCTTCCAACAAACTTGATAATGGTTCGACCTTGAACCTTTCTACAATCCTTCAACTTGGAAAGTAGAACCCTTTGTTTTCTTCAAAAGTTTTCTCATCAACTGGTTGAAGTTATCTATCCTTCACAGCTTGTGTTGGATCAAGTTTCTTTCAATTTAAGGCTTTAGGAATTACTTGAATTGCTTTGAGAATATTACAAATTACATGCTTGAGTATTGCTTGTTCGTTCGTGGTTCCGATAACCTTTTCTGAATAGCTTCCTCAGCTTTTTATAATGCACATTTGCAATTTGCCCGTTGAATAGATAACTAGTTTCAAATGTCACTTTGTGTTCGTTGGCTTGTCTTGTCTTGGTCTGCAACCTTTGTGATGTTGACCTTTCCTCGTATTAAATGGCATTTTAGGTTTGCAGGTTCTGACACAAGGTGCAATGTTTCCTATTGGTTCATTCCTTGTGCACATTTCTGGGCCAAACAATTTAAGACCTAGCAGCTTGACATATTACTATATCGAGTAATATTCTTGACTTTATTCCAACGGATCTATGTCAGTAGTCTTCACTTGACTGTTGCATTTACCCCAAGTGACTTGAGTCTGCTCCAATCATGGGATTGACTCAACTATCACTTCAACTGATAGACTTGGCTTCTTAAGTTGACTTGACTGACACTTCTCACAGTTGTTCCTCACCTGACTCTTCTTCAGACGAGTCATTGACTTCCTTCTAGTCCATACTCAGCTGACACAAAACAGAGTCTTCATTCCAGTCCGCAGTTGACTTCTTGTAATCTTTGACATAGCTGACTTGACTCAGCTCTTTTATTCCTATCTATTACAATGCATAATTACAAGGAAAATGGGGTGCCAACTTTCTAGTTTATGTTTTACATGGTATCATCAAAATCTAACAAATAAATTTCCTAACAATTTTCCCCTTTTCAATGATGCCAAAACTTAAAATATTCAAAATAAGTAAACAGCAAACATACAAGCAGTGCAGTAACAAAGAATGTATGCTTTGAATAATCATTTTACTGATCATAGCATTCTTGTCCTTTACAAAGCTGTTTACAACAAGTATCAGGACCTTTTATATAAATGTGACAATACAGTGTATATCTAAGCTAAGATACATAAAGAGTAAAAATTACAATGAAATTCAATGAGCTTATTACAGAAGATAACTTACATTAAAGTATTTACAACAAAATACATGAAGGGGTTCGCATCATATTTCAACACCTTTGCTGCTTCCTTCTTCTCTCTTCTTCATCAACTCTCTTCTTCTCATCCTCTGACCTCTTCCTCTTCTTTTCTTCTTCCTTTATCTTCTTCTTCTCATAAGCTTGTTTGGCAGCAATGTCATCCCTTTGCTTCCTCTCAAGCCATTCTCTTGTAGACATTTCATTTTCTTCATCTTGCCTCTTCTTTGACTCAGCCAACTTATAGGTGCCAAAGGGTATGAGTAAGGTTTAGAAGGGGGGGTTAAATAAACCTTACCAAATTTTCGATTTTAGTTCTTTTAAAATTACAACAGAGTTGACTCAAACAGCTGTGTCGTTGAGGGACAACTAAGTTGGTTATTCAGCTAAGTTAGCCACTCAACAGACTCGATAGAGCTGTTGATAGAATAACTCTGCTATTTAACCTTACCTTAACTTGGCTAGTTTGGTTTTATCAGAGGAAGACTTAACATCCTTTGATTTGTTTTAGGTTTGTTTTTAACACTTGATTTTAGCAACTTAGTTATATGTCAGTTGGATATCAAATATGATTGTGTCAGCAGATATGATGTAAATATGCAGGAATATAAATGTGCTGAAAGTAAATGACACAAATGTTTTTATAGAGGTTTGAAGATGGGGTAATTATTCTAATCCTCTATTCTCCAACTTCTGGAGGAATCCACTAAGTAACAGATCAGTTTACAAAGTGGTGAACAATCTGAGACAACCTTGATCATACAAATGATTCTCTTGCGACTCGAACTTCTTCACAGGCGGTTTGCTCTGCTACTTGACTCACTTCTCAAGTTCTTGGATTTGATCACGAAGCCCTCCAACAAACATGATTCTGGTTCGACCTTGAATCTTCCTACAATCCTCCGTGGAATGTGGACCCCTTTTGGTTCTTCAAAAGTTTCCTTTTCAACAGATTTGTAGCTGTCTTTCCTTCACTACTTGTGTTGGATCGATTTTCTTCTAGTTTTAGGCTTAAGGATTTGCTTGAATGTACTTGAGAATATTGCAGGTTAATTGCTTGAATAATTCTTGCTTGTTCGTGGTGCAGTTAACCTTTTCTCAGTAATTTTCTTAGTCTTTTATAGTGCACTTTTGAAATTTTGCCCGTTGAAGAGATAAGCTAATTTTAAAAGTCACTTGTGTTCGTTGTCATGTCTTGTCTGCAGTCCTTGATGTTGACATTTCCTCGTATTAAATGTCTTGCATCATTGCAGATTTTATGACACACGTTGCAATGTTTCCCATTGGTTTATTCCTTTTGCACAAAGCTGGGACTAACACTTCACACCTGCCAACTTTGACATGTTAATATTCTGAGTAACATTCTTGACTTTAATCAACGGATCTAAGTCAGTTGTCTTCACTAGACTGTTGTCTTTACCCAAGGTGATACTTCTTACAACTGTTCCTCAGCTGACACTCCTTCAGTCGTGTCATTGACTTCTTTCTTGGCCATACTCAGCTGACACACAATAGAGTCTTCACTCCAGTCCGCAGTTGACTTCTTGTATTTCTAGGCATAGCTGACTTGACTCAGCTTTTCAGCCCTATCTATTACAACACAAATTACAAGGACAATGGGGTGCCAAACTTCCTAGTTTAAGTTTTTCATGGTATCATCAAAATCTACTTAATAAATTTCCTAACAATTTCCCCCTTTTTGATGATGCCAAAACTTAAAACATTCAACAAAACATAGGCAGCAAAGATACATACAGACAATGCAGTAACAAAGAATGTATTCTTAAAATAGATCGTGATATTGATCATAGCATTCTTGTCCTTTACATAGCTGTTTAAATTTGGTATCAGAGTATTCCTTATCAGAGCAATGTACATATCTATGCTAAGATACAAGAATACATACAGAGTGAAAAATTAAAGGAAATTCACTAAGTATACTACAGATGACTTACATGAATGTATTTACAATAGTAATATACGTGAAGGGGTTCGCAGCAACACTTCAACGCCTTTGTTGCTTCCTTCATATTTCTTTTTAGTAGAATTTTTACAAATAATTTAATTCTATTTTTCACTAATGGAAACCATTTAAAATATTTGGTCAAAATCAGGTCAATACCCATTTTACCAAACACAATTCCAAAAATCCCCCACAGGAATGAAATTAATATATGCGTGTAAGCAGATTCGCTTGAAAGTCTTGACAAACTACTATTGCATCAGGATAGGTAACTTATGGCTTTGAACCTTCCTTAGTAAATACTATCGGATTTACTAGCTGCTTAGTGACGCGATGTCTTGAATTACTCAGCCGTTTGTGTAAACCAAGACAATAGTACTAACAAATTAACAACTTTAACACTAGTTGTTCTCACGTTGTGTCCATTTCGGCCGTGGACCATATCTTAGATTCATAAGTATTTCTTTAAAGCGGCCATTACTTCTCACTTATATAGGTGATCTCCTATTGAAGAATATTCTGCCATATTCCACCTTTTAGTATAAGAATCATTAAAAGTCTTAAACTTAAACTCACCACATTCAACAGGTTTTTTATTCACTTGGATGTTTCGAGAATGAGCTAACACATTTTCCAAGTGTTCAGCTGAACATTCATAATATAGCTGTCACATTGAACCAAGGTCTTGGGATCTCCAATTCACAAGGTTGGGTTACCGCTATGAACATTCTTTAGTTTGTGGATGTCAAAGCCATTCCCCTTAACAATTTATACAATTGATCTCGATTTATGCCTTTTGTAAATGGATCCGCAAGGTTTTTCCTTTGACTTCACGTAGTCAACCGAAATAACCCCATTTCGATATCAATTGTTTATTGGTATTATGTCTACGACAAAAAATGTCTAGACTTACCTCTTTCCTTTGCAAGAAAAGATACCTTTAATAAATACAACACTTCTTGATTTAATGATCGTTCCATCATTAATATCATAAATGCCGAATTTATTTCCTTGGGTGCTTCTACTTTAGCCAAAGCAACCCCACACTTCAAGGTATTCTCCTTTATGTGGTTTGCTAAAGTAAAGCTTCCCGTACAATTTTTGATATCCTTGTTCAACATAAGATTATCCAGAACTTTTATGGCTCTCGGCCACTTTCCTTTTAATTTGTTTAGAACCTTGTCCCAATATCCCAGTTAGAATCTCGTTCTAATAGATTTAAGACCTTATTCCCAACACATGTGTAACCTTTGGTGTTTTCACATCTTTAGTAACACTTCAGATTTAACTTGATAGTGTGTCTACCTCTAGTGTTATAACACTTTGGCCAATACTTCATGCAATTGTAGTTTTGGTCCCACAACACTTTTGCCAACACATTCTATTATATTTAAAAATGCAATAGAAACTCCACTGGTGTTCCATAAAAATGTGGTCACACCCTCACATTTGTCGATTTCTATTTGCAATCCTGGTTGTCTTCCTCAATCCAAAGTTGAACTATCAAATCCTCAAGCCCCATTTCCTTTCGTTCGTGCTTGAGGTAGTTCATAAAATCTTTCCATGATGGCAGCAATTTTTCTATAATCACAGCCACTCGGAACGACTCACTCAGAATCATCCCTTCAGACACTAAGTTGTGAAGTATAATCTGAATTTTTTGCACTTGGTTAATCACCGTCTTGAGGTCAACCATCTTATAATCAAGAAATTTACCGACAATAAATTTCTTTGTGCTGACATCTTCTGTTTTACATATCTTCTCCAAAGAGTCCAAAACTCTTTGGACGTTTTGAATGAACTATAGACGTTGTAAAGGGTATCGTCTAACCCATTCAAGACATAATTTCGATACTGGAAATCGTTGCTGTGCCAAACATCCACAACGATTCTATGTTGATTGTCGGATTCTTCATCGCCGATGGTAGGGAGATCCTCCTTCAGAAATCGGGATATACCCAATGTTGTCACGTAGAACATCATCTTTTGTTGGCATCTCTTGAAGTCGACACCGGAGAATTTCACCGGTTTCTCGCCATGAGCAGGAGTAGCAGCCATCGGAGTGGCATTTATCATATATCATTCCAAATATTCAGCCATTTCCGAAACAGAAACCTTCTAAATTTACCAAACAACACGAAACCCAATATGCACAGAAGTTCCACTATTATCCCAAGAAAACAAATGCACAAACACACACACACACATGTATACAAACAAAAGAGACAATTGTATGATCCTCTAGTCCTCAAGCAATTTGCGGCGAAATAAACATTGTTGTGGCATTTAATATATATATATATATATATATATATATATATATATATATATTTTGCATGCTTTTCTCCTTTTTCTATTTTTTAAATATCCATCGAAATATTCATGCGAATCATTTTTTTATTTCATTAGTTACATTATGATCTAATGTTGTGGCTTTTAAAAAATATTATTGCAGTGTAAAATATGATTAATTGATTTATTGAGTTTAATCCATCTTATTTTTGTAATCTTTTATATGACATGTGATTAAAAAGATGTGAAGGTTGTGTTTATATATGATTTTGTAATATTGGAGAGATATGATTATCAACAACTATGGCTAAGGATTTTCATTAAATATATATTGATGTATAGTTATGTATATAATTATGCATTTTTAGTTTCTGTTTCGTGCATAGACGATGGTGGCCAAGGGAAACTTATCAGTGTTTTTGATGTATTGTTAGGTTGATTATGATGCATACTTAGTTTTTGGTCTGTGCATATTTTTAGATAAGTTATTTAATCGTATAGCAATACACAGTTATTAGAGAGATTGTGCATATGCAGCTATGCATTAGTAATAAATACATGTGATATGCTTGTTTTCATGTGTTGTATGATATATATTTTTATATAGTTTCTATGCAATGTTTGTTCACGTAATGTGTGTATACACTTTAAAATTGGTGTTTTGTATCATGTTTCAATGGTATATACTTATTTTTTTCGTGTTAATGGCAGGTTGTACATAATTATTAGAGGTGTCAAAATGGGCTCGACCCTATGGGTCGGTGTAGTTTAAGAGGCCTATAAGGACTGGACCCATTTGGTCTGAAAAGTTTACCGATTTGGTCATTCCATGTGTATTTTTCGTGGGTTGGGTCTGAAAAGTAGCCGCTCGATGGAATTTAGACCCGGCTCAACCCGATTTTTCTCCTTGGCCCAACGAACCAGCTCCTACCAGCTTGGGCCGAGCCATTTGACAGCTCTAGTGGTTATTAGGCTATCCGTGCATCGCACGGGGCCTCATCTAGTCTTATTAATTAATAATATATTTTGTTAAAGTAAATACTAGTTAAATTTATTTATTTTTGGTCAATAAATTAAAAAACATAAAATAATTAATGTATATACATATAACTTTTTTTTTAAATTGATATGGCAAAGTATAAATCGCTTAAAGTTCATATATCAAAGTACAAATCACTCAAAGTGGTATCGCTCACTCTTTGTAAAGGTACGGAGCAGGGTTCGAACCTGTATCTTTCAGTTTCTTTGAAATTTATCTCATCCACTGCAACCATTACTCCCAACTTATTAAAACAAAAGAAGCTCACTAGTTAGGAATGATACTCAATTAAATATAAATAGAAATATCTTTAAAATATATTTTAAACCTTATGAAATTAAGATGTCTGTTAAGGCTGATTTTATAAAACATGCATTATGCACACTACAAGAAATTGCTTTTTTACCAACGAAAAATACAGACGTAATTATTATGTCACAGTTTACCGACGGATTAGCAACAAATTACCAACGAATACACATTTACAAAAATACCAACAAAACACTGATGGAATTTAACGACGGGAAATAGTCTCTCGTTATTCTAAAGGTAAAGTTCCTGAAAAATTCTACCGCCAAAATTTCCGACAGATCTGTGACGAAATACTGACCAAATAGTTACCGACGAATATTTCCATCGTTATTTACCGACAAATATGTTCTATCGGTAATTGCCGATAGACTAGCGACGGACTTTGATAAAACAAATAATATAATAATAAAATAAAAAAAAACTAATAGTAAGACCAAATTTCCCGATAGATCTGCGACGGAATACCGACCAAATAGTTACCGATGGAAATATTCATCGTCATTTACCGACATACAAATTCTATCGGCAATTGCCGACGGATATATCTGTCGTTATCAACGACGAAATTTTCTGTTGGTAATTACCGACGGATTGCTGAGGGATTAGCGACAGACTTTGATAAAAAAAGCAACGAATCTATGGCATTGGT
Organism: Rehmannia glutinosa; assembly: GCA_016081115.2. Lineage (NCBI taxonomy): Eukaryota > Viridiplantae > Streptophyta > Magnoliopsida > Lamiales > Orobanchaceae > Rehmannia > Rehmannia glutinosa. The sequence continues at coordinate 74,885,893 of CM071928.1, forward strand.
AAAGTTGGCGCGTCACAGGTATTTTCTATTTTAGATATTACCAGTTGTTACTACTTTTTGTTCATGTATGTTGATTATTTTCTATGTTATGATTGCAATTGCTCCCTTACATTTAACAGAGAATATAATCAACCCTCAAGGGTTTATTTGTAATTTTCAATCATATTTAGATTTTTGTAATTATCCAAAACCTCATGGGTAGTTTTTGTAATTATCTAAAACACATTTCATGATAATTACTAGTTTTAGCTACTAGTTTTTTCAACAGGCAAATGTCATTTGCTGATCATTTTAGATGTTATGATTGTTGTTACAGAACATTTCTGAAGGATCCCAGATGTCTCAGGCTGCAACAGAGCGCCTAAGAGAGAAGGGAAGAGTTGAGGGTCGAGCTGAGGTACAACAAAAGTTGGACGAGTATATAGCTCGGACGAGCACCCTCGAGGCATGGGTGGAGTGGATGATGGGGAAAATGAGCACCTCTCATATTTCCCCTCCCCATGACCTACCTATGCCCCGAGGCCCACAGACTGATGATGGTGATGGTGATGCGAGTCTTAGTGAGGATTAGACTATTATATTTTAGTGATGTGTCTCTTGTGGTTGGATTATATGGATGTGTTTGATTTTGGATTATTTATGTTTGTTTCTTACATGTTGCAGTCTTTGATGTTTATTTAGAATTGTTTTATGTTATTTTGGTAATTTGTTTGTTATGATTTTGGATGTTGTATGTTGATTTTGGATGTTGGATGTTGGATGTTAAATTTTGGATGTTAGATGTTGGTAGTGTTTGTCAATTCGTACTATTTTTTGTGAAATTTTAATGGATGTTGTTAAAATTGTTATTTGTAAAATAGGAAATGAGTAATTAAAAAAAATTCACAAAAAAATATTTATAATTTTTTTTTTAAATTTTCGTCATTCCGTCGGTAAAAGTTATTGACAAATCCGTCGGTGTTCCATCGGCAAAATTCCATTAGCGTTCTGTCGGTATTTGTCTGTTGGTGATCCGTTGGGCATATATCCATCGGGAATTCGTCGGTGACAATTTTATCGGTATTCCGTCGGCATTCTGTTATTACTGGGCGCCTTAAATTCCCGACGGATATCATTTACCGACACAAACTCCGTCGGCCTGTCGTCATAATGTTATGGAGTTCTGTTGTCGATCCATCAGAAATCCGTCGGTAACTTACCGACAGATTGTTTTTTCTGTCGGTAAATTTTTACCGACAAGCATTTTCCAACGGAAAAATCCATCGATATTTCGTCGCGGATCCGTCGGTAAAATGGGTTTGCCGACGGATTTTTCCGTTGGTAAAATTTCAATTTCTTTTAGTAATGGTGTACTTTTTGTTTATGCCATTTAGATTTTTATTTTCTCATTTGCGTTTGCTTATGGATTTATTATATTCCGATATGAGATTTAACATATAATTAATTTGTTTGTTTCGTTTTCCTTTTTCAGATGAACTTTACTTTGTTATGTGAAAACGAAAGGGTCATTATGCACAAAATTACTATATATTGGTTGATTAATGTAATATTTATGTTGGTTACATAAACTACTACTAAATTTTGAGAATGAACAATCAGATTACTTGATAGTTTGTAATATTTTTTGTTGATGACCAAATGAATGTTTGAAAAAGGGCTTGATGATAAATACTATCAATCCGTAATCAGCATATATTGACTGGTTATTGCAATCAGCCAAAGTTGATAAATACTATCAATCCATAATCATATCCTTCTTCATTCTCAAAATCTATTAGTTGTTCATGTAATCAATAAGTACATGGTGTGTATATATATTTATCATACTATGACCCTTCTCACATAGCAAATTAAAGCAAAGTCCATCGGAAGAGGAAAAAAATAGAAAATAATAACTATGAGTTCGCCGTTGGTCCGTTATCCCCCTTGTGATAGCTTCCCATCATGCATCACTCGTGAATGTTGTGGTCAAGGCAAGTACAATACCTCATGGCCCAATGTAGTTGGTATGACTGTTCAACAAGCCAGTGACTTTATTGTTCATGACAATCCCTGGGTGACCATTGAACCTGTGCGGAAAGGTGACGCAATAGAATTTGACAATTTCTGCTGCAACCGAGTTGTGCTTACATTTGATGAGAATAATCGTGTTTACGGTATACCTTTTGTCGGATAAAATAAGATATGATAAAATAATAGTAAAGAATCGAGTCTGATCGATATGATCTTGAATAAATGCATGAAGCGATAATAAAATGGTTTGATGTCATCATAATGTTAATACTACTAAAACGTTGTGGTGATTTTTATTTATTTATTACGTTTACTTTTTCTTTTTTTAGTATTTCGTGTTTACTTATAGATAGACTTAATTTTCTTTTTAGATAAGATTTAACATATAAGCACCAACTATAACAGGCATCTTAATTTCAAAAACTTTGAAATACTCTTTTTAAGAATCAAAATAAGTTTCAGTCTTTCATCATAAGAAACTTACAACTTATTATAACGACGAGAGAAAAACAACTGCAATCCCTACATAATCATAAATCTATACAAGTATAAAACAAATTTTTTAAACCTAACTAGATCTAACTGATCCGAAGAATTAGAACTTCATAACGGAGGCACTGGACAAAATACGTACCCAAGATAACATCACTTCTGCCGAACATTGTCGGGTAATGGCTTATCTGATCTTTTGAACAAAATCCCACACATGGGACAAACTTATTAACTTGAAAAAAAGCCATATATTGGGGACAAATAAAGCACATGTTGAGGAAAAATAAAAGCCACCTGTTGGGGGGAAATATATTCAGATTAAGAACTATGAAAATTATTTCCCAACCCTCCATACGAGGATGAGGGAAGAAAAGAGGAAGAAGATAGAAATCAAAAGAATTGCTTGACTAATAATAATCTCATATATGTTGTGATAAACAAGAATAAATCAGAATTAAATGGGATTAATCATCTGGTGCAAGAAAATTCTAGGTTGTTACGATAATCTAGTAAAAGTGTTATTTTCTGGTATATTTATACCATTTTACTGATCAATCAGTTTTTTATTGTTATATAATTCTGATTACTTGGACATTAAATAGATTTTGAGAATGAACATAAGAACACTTGATAGTATGCAAAAAGAACTTTTGAACATAAGACAAATTGGAAGCTTTAAAGACCAAGTTAGGCGACTTCTCAACTATTTCGATTGTCTTTCACTCATGTGATTCATCAGAAGCTATAAAAGCTCTGACAATTGTGGCTCGAGGATCCTGAGCCGACATTCCACATGATACAAAAGACCATCAGGATGATGCACAATCATGTGAAAAAATAAGACATGACAAACCGATCAAAAAAAAACAAAACATGACAATGTTATTCGAAAATCGTTTAGAAATAGACGCACATCATTTAGATTGTGATTTTAAGTTATTTTTGTTGTTTCTTTTATGGGGTACTCTTTTTCCTATCAATTTGGGTTTTACTTTGATAGGTTTTAACGAGACCCCTATTTTAAAGCTAGCTGCTTGACTTGTAAGCATTGCATTACATCTTCATTTTTAAATAATATTTCGCATTTATTCAAAAACAATTGTTGACCAAATAAAGTCTTGAAGAAAGGCATGACTAAGTTAATTAGAAATATAATTCATTTTCGTTGACTCTTGTAATTTTAGACGGCTGATTTTTTTGCAGTTCACATTCAATTGTTGCGCTAAAACTCAGATTCACACAAATATATTTATTCTCGTGTTAGAAGTAATAAATTAAAGTTTAATGTGATATTTTAAAATCATTCAAAGCTATTTTAATAATCCATTAAAATTGCAAGAATATATTTAAAAGAAAATAGTTACAAGAATTAATGTAACTAAATTATACTTTTAACATAATAAGTAACCCTTTTTCAAACCATTATATTATGATGACGAAAAAATATCACATATATATTATCTTGTAATACCCGTTTATTCTCAAAATATGTATTAATTGTAATCGGCAAATATTACAGTAATCGATCAATCCATAGGGTAATAAGGGGTGTGTGTGTGTATCTGATACAAGGCAAAAATTTATATAGAACCCTCCTACGGGTTCCTTTCTGTCACACGGATCCTATTGACCCGACCAGCTGCCTCTACTCGATCATTTTCTATTTATTCTTTTTTTTTTGACTTTTATGGTTTTAAAATCCCTTCTCCCTTTTTTACGTTTTTTTTTTGTTTCTCCTATCTTTATCATCTATCATCTCTTCTTCGACGAAGTGCTGTGTTCATCCTCTCAATTTTTGCCGCTTTCTTTCGCTATTTTCTCTCGCGCTTGCACTCTCTCGCTATATCTAATTAGGATATATCTTCTTTTATCTTTATTTCCTAGTTTATCGGATTTAGTCTTGATAAGGTAAGGACTCTTATAGATTCCTATTTTAACTAGTAGTGTTATTTATATTTCCATTGTATCTTATTACAAGTGTTACTGATATTTATATTAATACTTTTACTCTGTAGACGATTCGTGGATTATTCCTGAACATCTGTGCCGTGTAAAACTTACAAAGTGTTTGCCCCCATAGTCTTTTGCTCGTCGGCATTGTTTTTCCACCATTCATGTTTGCATGTAATTAATTTGCTAATTAATTTCAAAAAATATTATGAGCTATTTGTATTTCTTTTTTGGGATATATATGTATTCTCAAGTATTTGTTATATTTTATAGTCTACAGAAGTACAGTGATATGTAGACTTTTGTTGAACTCTTTATTTAACATGCAATTGTTAGATGGTGAAAGAAGACTGCATTTATGAGTGATTTTTTTGTTGACAAACTATTGTTATTTTAGATTCGTTTATCATTTATATGTTGTTAAAGTTCATGTACTGATATAAAGTCATTCAAAAGTGCAGTTTAACATTAGATTCATTATATTACTCGTTATACGCCCATCCTTTGGATTAAAAGTATCACTAATAATGCTGAAAAGTATAAAAATTGAGTAAAAAATATCATCTTACAAAATGAAAGTTCCTTAATTTAAAAGTGATTTTTTTATTGACAAAGTATTGCAATTTGGTACTCCTTTTATTATTTGTATCTGTTTTGAAGTTCTTTTATTGATACTAAATCATTCGGACATAGTATTCATTTGGATTAAAAGTATCAGTTTTAATACTAAGAATTATCAATAATTACATAAAAAATATAAATTTTTATGTTAGAGTATTGTGCATGTTCAGCATGGAATATGTACATTGTGCATCTTAAAAGTATCATGTTTAACATTGAAAAGTATGACTATTTATCTAAAAATTTTGACATAACTTATACATTGTATTGGAGAATATGTTAAATGTGAAACTATCATTGTTCATCTTAAAAGTACCATATTTACTGCTGAAAAAATTATTAATTACGTGAAAGTATCATTTACAATCTTAAAGCATTTGTCTTTAAACTAACCGGACATTAGGAGTTTTGGAACTGAACTTCTTGGCTTGAGAACAGTCAAACACATCAATAGTCTTCTTCTTGGTGTTTTCAAGACTTCAATTTCCACGATTCTTGTGTTATCTTCATCACTAGAAACAAAAACTAGTAATCCAAGTTTTCACCTATAAATACAAATAAATAAATTATTACATCAAAAAATCATATATAAAAAGTCTCACTGTGCAATTTTTTTTTGTAATATGTAAAATTTGACAGTATCATTGTTCATTTTAAAAGTATCACATTTAATGCTAAAAAGTATCACGATTTCGTGGAAAAGTACCACTTTTGATGTTTAAAATTTGAAAGTATCACAAAGCAGCCTTAAAGTATCATATTTATTGTTTAAAAGTATCACTGGCGAGCTTTATGGCTTTGTTGGAGGAGATCTGTGAGATAAGAGGAGATAGATAAATAGATCTGTTGGAGGGGACTGCGGGATAATATGAGAGAGAAAGAGAGATTTGTTCAAAAGATTCCACAGCTTCCAGATAATATGAGATTTCTTTTGTTTCTGACCGGATCCAGATTTTAGGATCCATAAGATGGTTTTACAAGAGACCTTTCTCATTATACAGTGGCCAAATTTGTTTTTTAGTCCTTTAAGTGGATACACTTGGAGATTTGGTCCTATTGTTTCCGACTTTGGACCTGGTCCTATAAATGGGAAATATTTGGATTTCTATTACATGCTACAACAGGTGAAAATGGTTGGTTCCTGCTGACATAGAATTTCTTTTTCCAAAAATTAAGGTTTCAATCACACTGATGAGGTGGATGTTTATTTGGCAAGACACTTAGCAAAAGGCTTAATTGCAAAATGAGGATACTAACTAGACCACAGTGGCAAAGAAAGACACTAAGTTTGCGAGCTTTTAATTTAGGAAAATAACTTAATATTTTTTGGGAATTGAGTGTAGGTCCAAGGGGTGATAATGTAAAGTCTCGAAGAGTGGTTGAATAAACTTTACCAAGTTTTCGATTTTAGTCCTTTCTAAATCAAAGTTTTAGTCACAAGTCAGCTTAGTCCTTGAGGGACAGCTTAGTTAACCTTACCAGTAGAGTTAGCCACTCAACAGACTCAAGAGAGCTGTTGACAAGATAACTCAGCTGAGTGAGGTAACCTTTTTAAAAATACAACAAACTTGATTTTTCAGCGGAAGTCTTTCACCCGTTGATTAAAATATTTTTTCAACACTTGTTTTTAGGTTTATTTATTATCACTAGACTTTAGCAAATATAACAAAAAATGGATAAGATATGTAAGAATTAAAGTGTTGAATGTAAAAGACACAAAGCAATTTTTATATTGTCTCGATGATGGGGTAGTTCCTCTAATCCACTATTCTCCATCCCCTGGAGGTGATCCACTAAGTAACAGTGACTTTGTTGCAAAAGGCTGACAGTCCAAAGCAGCCTTGATCACCCAGCTGGCTTCTAATGGGACTCAAATTTTCACAAGACGGTTGTCCTGCTACTTTAGCTCCTTCAGACTTTTGGATTTGATAACGCAACCATCCAACAAGTGCAAAGCTTTGGTTCGAACTTTGTTGATCATACAACCCTCCTACAAGACAACTATTTGAAGTTGTCTTTCCTTCACTGAGTGTGTTGGATCAATTTTCTTCGAGTTTTAGGCTTGAGGATAGTATTGAATGCTTGAGAGTACTTTATTCGGATTGCTTAATTTCTTTTGCGTGTTTTAATTTGCATTCATCCTCTCTCATATGTTCCTCAGCCTTTTATAGTGCCTGTTTGAAAAATGTATCCGTTAAAGATATAAATGCATTTTTCAAACTACACCTTAAGGTTGTTGGCTTGTCTTGTCTTGCAACATCGATGTAGACTGATTCTTGAATTAATGCTCTGCAGCCTTTCATAAATCTCTGCAGGTTTCCAGGATCATCACATTGGTCCCTTGCTTTTTGAACTCTTTCTGCAAAACAGTTTTATGGTATGCAGTCTGACATGTTTCTACTTTCAGCAAACATTTGACTTGGCTTGGCAACAGATCTCTTAAGCTTTCTTGAGGCCTTTTTGCTGCTTAACCCTTTGATAGTCATCTCCACTTATCTAGGAGTGACTCAGCTGTTAGTGTGCTGACTAAGAAAACCATTCTAGTAATTGACTGATACTTCACTACAATACTGTTAGATTGAAATTATTTTTGATTTTGTTGATTTCACCTTAAATATTTTTCAATTTTTCAAAACAATTTTTTCGGGCGTTATAAAATTTAATTTCACTTCTTAAAGTGTTTTTAACAATTACCGAATATCATCAAGGTAATACAGAACTCGAAATACTTAGCCGAATTTTCTCACGGACCAAATACCCCTGGACGAAGGTCAACCGGTAGGTTTACCGATCGACCATGTGCTCGACTGGTACCAGAAGTTGTTTAAAACTTCTCCCCTGTTTCATCAAGCCCCAAGCACAGGTCAACCCCAGGTCAACTAGTAAATGGATGGGTCGACCCCCAGGTGGACCGGACGACCCCTCTGGTGGACCGGTCAACCCCCTTGGTGGACCGGTCGACCCATGGGATGACCTGTGCCAGATTCATTTTCAACGGTTTTAAAATTTAAAATTTTCTACTAGTGGTCGACCCATTCAAAATCTGAGGATTTTTAACCTATGGGAGACAACGAGATTTACTTTTATCATCTAATCATTTTTATACATTATTTGTGGATCTCTTAATCTCATTTTTGCAGACAAAATTCAAATATGAGGACCCTATGTTGGGATCTAAAGCATGAAGCTTATAGGTCCCAAGGGGTGTGGTATAAGGTTTAGAAGAGGGGGGTTGAATAAACCTTACCAAATTTTCGATTTAGTCATTTTAAAGAGTTAAACAGAGTTGACTCAAATCAATTGTGTCCTTGGGGGAGAGCTAAGTTTGCTATTCAGCTAAGTTACCCACTCAACAGACTTGATAGAATTGATGATAGTATAACTTGGCTACTTAAGCCAAATACTTAACTTGGCTGATTTGGTTTTTAACAGTGGAAAACTTAACACCCTTTGATTTGTTTTAAGCTTGTTTTGAACACCTGATTTTTAGCACTTGGTTAATTATCAGTTAGATAGAAAATGTATACTAACAACAGATATAAGTAAATATGCAGGAATGTAAATTGCTGAAAGTAAATTGACACAAGTATTTTATAGAGGTTCGAAGATGGGGTAATTCTTCTAATCATCTCTCTCCAACTCTTGGAGGAAACCACTATGTAACAAATCAGTTTACAAAGAGGTTATCAATTTGGAGACAGCCTTAATCACACAACTGGCTTCTCTTGCGACTCAGCTTCTTCACAGGGCAGCTGCCTTTCTACTTCAGCTCACTTCTCAAGTTCTTGGATTTGATCACGTAGCCTTCCAACAAACTTGATAATGGTTCGACCTTGAACCTTTCTACAATCCTTCAACTTAGAAAGTATACCCCTTTGTTTTCTTCAAAAGTTTTCTCATCAACTGGTTGAAGTTATCTATCCTTCACAGCTTGTGTTGGATCAAGTTTCTTTCAGTTTAAGGCTTTATGAATTACTTGAATTGCTTTGAGAATATTACAAATTACATGCTTGAGTATTGCTTGTTCGTTCGTGGTTCCGATAACCTTTTCTGAATAGCTTCATCAGCTTTTTATAATGCACATTTGCAATTTGCCCGTTGAATAGATAACTAGTTTCAAATGTCACTTTGTGTTCGTTTGCTTGTCTTGTCTTGGTCTGCAACCTTTGTGATGTTGACCTTTCCTCGTATTAAATGGCATTTCAGGTTTGCAGGTTCTAACACAAGGTGCAGTGTTTCCTATTGGTTCATTCCTTTTGCACATTTCTGGGCCAAACAACTTAAGACCTAGCAGCTTGACATATTACTATATCGAGTAATATTCTTGACTTTATTCCAACGGATCTATGTCAATTGTCTTCACTTGACTGCTGCATTTACCCCAGGTGACTTGAGTCTGCTCCAATCATGGGATTGACTCAACTATCACTTCAACTGATAGACTTGGCTTCTTGAGTTGACTTGACTGACACTTCTCACAAACTTTCCTCACCGACTCTTCTTCGGGGCGAGTCATTGACTTCCTTCTAGGCCATACTCAGCTGACACACAACAGAGTCTTCATTCCAGTCCGTAGTTGACTTCTTGTAATCTTTGACATAGCTGACTTGACTCAGCTCTTTTATTCCTATCTATTACAATGCATAATTACAAGGAAAATGGGGTGCCAACATTCTAGTTTATGTTTTACATGGTATCATCAAAATCTAACAAATAAATTTCCCAACAATTTTCCCCTTTTCAATGATGCCAAAACTTAAAATATTCAAAATAAGTAAACAGCAAACATACAAGCAGTGCAGTAACAAAGAATGTATGCTTTGAATAATCATTTTACTGATCATAACATTTTTGTCCTTTACAAAGTTGTTTACAACAAGTATCAGAACCTTTTATATAAATGTGACAATACAATGTATATCTAAGCTAAGATACATAAAGAGTAAAAATTACAGTGAAATTCAATGAGCTTATTACAGAAGATAACTTACATTAAAGTATTTACAACAAAATACATGAACGGGTTCGCATCATATTTCAACACCTTTGTTGATTCCTTCTTCTCTCTTCTTCTCATCCTCTAGCCTCTTCCTCTTCTTTTCTTCTTCCACTCTCTTCTTCTTCTCATAGGCTTGTTTGGCAGCAGTGTCATCCCTTTGCTTCATCTCAAGCCATTCTCTTGTAGACATTTCATTTTCTTCATCTTGCCTCTTCTTTGACTCAGCCAACTTATAGGTCACAAAGGGTATGAGTAAGGTTTAGAAATGGGGGTTGAATAAACCTTACCAAATTTTCGATTTTAGTTCTTTTAAAATTACAACAGAGTTGACTCAAATAGCTGTGTTGTTGAGGGACAACTAAGTTGGTTATTCAGCTAAGTTAGCCACTCAACAGACTCGATAGAGCTGTTGATAGAATAACTCGGCTATTTAACCTTACCTTAACTTGGCTGGTTTGGTTTTATCAGAGGAAGACTTAACATCCTTTGATTTGTTTTAGGTTTGTTTTTAACACTTGATTTTAGCAACTTAGTTATATGCCAGTTGGATATCAAATATGATTGTGTCAGCAGATATGATGTAAATATGCAGGAATATAAATGTGCTGAAAGTAAATGACACAAATGTTTTTATAGAGGTTTGAAGATGGGGTAATTATTCTAATCCTCTATTCTCCAACTTCTAGAGGAATCCACTAAGTAACATATCAGTTTACAAAGTGGTGAACAGTCTGGAGACAACCTTGATCATACAGCTGGCTTCTCTTGCGACTCAGCTTCTTCACAGGGCAGCTGCCTTGCTACTTCAGCTCACTTCTCAAGTTCTTGGATTTGAACACGAAGCCCTCCAACAAACATGATTCTGGTTCGACCTTGAACCTTCCTACAATCCTCCATGGAAAGTGGACCCCTTTTGGTTCTTCAAAAGTTTCCTTTTCAACAGATTTGAAGTTGTCTTTCCTTTACTACTTGTGTTGGATCGATTTCCTTCGAGTTTTAGGCTTGAGGATTTGCTTGAATGTACTTGAGAATATTGCAGGTTAATTGCTTGAATAATTCTTGCTTGTTCGTGGTGCAGTTAACCTTTTCTCAGCAATTTTCTTAGTCTTTTATAGTGCACTTTTGAAATTTTGCCCGTTGAAGAGGTAGGCTAATTTCAAAAGTCACTTGTGTTCGTTGTCTTGTCTTGTCTGCAGTCTTTGATGTTGACATTTCCTCGTATTAAATGTCTTGCATCATTGCAGATTTTATGACACACGGTGCAATGTTTCCCATTGGTTTATTCCTTTTGCACAAAGCTGGGACTAACACTTTACACCTGCCAACTTTGACATGTTACTATTCTGAGTAACATTCTTGACTTTAATAAACGGATCTAAGTCAGTTGTATTCACTAGACTGTTGTCTTTACCCAAGGTGATACTTCTTACAATTGTCCCTCAGCTGACACTCCTTCAGTCGAGTCATTGACTTCTTTCTTGGCCATACTCAGCTGACACACAATAGAGTCTTCACTCTAGTCCGCAATTGACTTCTTGTATTTCTAGGCATAGCTGACTTGACTCAGCTTTTCAGCCCTATCTATTACAACACAAATTACAAGGACAATGGGGTGCCAAACTTCCTAGTTTAAGTTTTTCATGGTATCATCAAAATCTACTTAATAAATTTCCTAACAATTTCCCCTTTTTGATTATGCCAAAACTTAAAACATTCAACAAAACATAGGCAGCAAAGATACATACAGACAATGCAGTAGCAAAGAATGTATTCTTAAAATAGATTGTTTTATTGATCATAGCATTCTTGTCCTTTACATAGCTGTTTACATTTGGTATCAGAGTATTCCTTATCAGAGCAATGTACATATCTATTCTAAGATACAAGAATACATACAGAGTGAAAAATTAAAGGAAATTCACTAAGTATATTACAGATGACTTACATGAATGTATTTACAATAGTAATATACATGAAGGGGTTCGCAGCAACACTTCAACGCCTTCGTTGCTTCCTTCATCTTTTTTCTTAGTAGAATTTTTACAAATAATTTAATTCTATTTTTCACTAATGGAAACCATTTAAAATATTTGGTCAAAATCAGGTCAATACCCATTTTACCAAACACAATTCCAAAAATCCCCCACAGGAATGAAATTAATATATGCGTGTAAGCAGATTCGCTTGAAAGTCTCGACAAACTATTATTGCATCATGATAGGTAACTTGTGGCTTTGAACCTTCCTTAGTAAATACTATCGGATTTACTAGCTGCTTAGTGACGCGATGTTATGAATTACTCAGTCGTTTGTGTAAACCAAGACAATAGTACTAACAAATTAACAACTTTAACACTAGTTGTTCTCACGTTGTGTCCATTTCGGCCCTGGACCATATCTTAGATTCATAAGTATTTCTTTAAAGCGGCCATTACTTCTCACTTATATAGGTGATCTCCTATTGAAGAATATTCTGCCATATTCCACCTTTCAGTATAAGAATCATTAAAAGTCTTAAACTTAAACTCACCACATTCAACAAGTTTTTTATTCACTTGGATGTTTCGAGAATGAGCTAACACATTTTCCAAGTGTTCAGCTGAACATTCATAATATAGTTGTTGTTAGTCCAAGTGGCTACGATAATCTAGAGGGGGGGTGAATAGATTATGCCGATTTTTCGCAAATCACCCTCTTTTTCGAATCAACAAGTAAATGACAAGAATGTAAATGCGGAAATTAAACAACACTCGTTGATTTAAAGAGGTTCAACCCACCTAGGGCCTAATCCTCTACCACCCCAAGATCTCCTGGATGGATTTCAAAAGAAAAAGATTTTATTAATTACCACAATTAATACAACACCTTGAGGATCACCACAATCCTCTTACAACACCTTCAAGGAGATTACCACAATCTTCCTTCACCACCTTTGAAGAGTACCACACTTTTCAAACACCTATCACCTAAATCACCCAAGTGTATTCTTACCACAAGAATACTCACAAGGATGTCTTGTGTTGAATGATGGACAAAATTCAAGATTACAACTCTATGAAACCAATACAAAGATTGAGTGCAAGTGTAATCAAGAATCAAAAAGCCTAGACCTCAAAGATGTGCAAGTGAAAGTACTTAGACTATTACAACAAGAATGTAAAAATGGAAGCTTGAACAATTTGCAGATTTCTTGTTGTGTATTTTGCTTGTATATGTTGTATCTTGTGTCTTCAATTCATCCTCTATTTATAGAGAAGCTTTCACCAACATAGGCTCCCAACATAGGCTTCTCTATCTTCACTTTTGTCTACAAAAAGAAGATCACAAGATGTAGAAATATTGTACAAAATAGAAAAGCAAATCTTGTTGTCAATATGTTCAACAGTACAAATTTTGCTGTCAAAAGATTACACAGCGCGACCGGTTGCCCTGTTGAAGATTTCGACCGTTTGAAAAAAATAGTGCGATCCATGTAGGGGTTGCAGGGGGGTGCGACCGGTCGAGGTGGGGTGCGACCGGTCGCCCTAGGTTGCGACCGGTCGACCACACCCTTGACCGGTCCCCCTCCCTCTTTTTTCAAGACCTGTAAGTTCTGTTTCGAGTTTCTTATCTTCAGGTACCGGTCGACCACTTTGTGCGACCGGTCGACCGCCCCTTTGAAATGTTGTCCGATTTTTTTCAAAAATAAACTTCAAGAAATACTCCAAAAAATTAGTAAAAACATTTTAAATTATTTGGGAGTATTTAGACAACATTTAAACATAGTTTTGGTGTAAAAACCAATTTAAACAAAACCATCAAAAGTGTTGTCCAATTTTTATCAAATTAAAAACTCTAAGAAATACTCCAAAAATTAGTAAAAACATTTTAAATCATTTAGGAGTATTTGGACAACATATAAAAACATTGTTTTGGTATAAAAACTTATTAAAACAAAATCATCAAAATCTTGATAAAAACATTTATCTAACAAACTCCCCCTTTTTGATGATTACAAACCAAAACAATTTTAGAAGGTCGATTTTATAACAAAACAAATTTTCCGGTCTTAGTACAACAATCAATTCCAAACAAGATACATCATAAGTACAAGCACACAAGTATAGGAGCAAAGATTTTTTAAAATCACTTTTGCACAAGCTCCCCCTATCAACATGCATATAAAGAACAATTATACAAGCAACAACTAAAAGCTAAAAACTTAGCTTTCACAACTTAAGCTTGAATTCCATGAGCTTATAAGCTCCCCCTGTCACAAATCATCATTAGTCAAGCATAAAAGTCCACAATACATCAAATGGACTAAGCATTGTTCACAGCTTATGGCTTTCAAGAGCCCTAGCTTATAGCTTTTCTTGCAAGCTTATTTTCGCTTCTTTGACAAGCTTATTTTCGCTTCTTTGAGCGTATGAGCATTTTTCCTGTTTCTCCCCCTTTGGAATCATCAAAAAGAATGTTAGCACGATAAAAACATCGTATATTCATATCAAAGTGCGCAAATTTATCGATTTATCAAGCTTATTGAAAATTGAAGCTTAAATTCCAAATAAAAGGGAAAAGTTGATCAATTGACTTGCAAAAGCTCATTTGATTGATAAAACATGATCTCTATAAACTTATATGACTTTTCAAATTGAGAGAATCACGTAGGTGATGAATTTTTCATTGAAACATTTTGTCGAACACTTGGCGTGCGTCGAATAAAACTAGAAGTATATAACGCCTTTGAAATTCATTTAAGCCAAAAATTTTCATCACCAATTCAGTTCAAACAACATTCAATACATCATAAATATTAAGCTCATCACATTCATATGAAACAAGCATCAAAAATTTTGCAAATTAGTCAAAATCTCAAGGGTTCAACCCAATTGAGCAAATGGAGTAGAATTCTTACCATTTATTCGGTAAAGATGAGCAATGATCATGATAATCGAGCCTAATGAAGTCCAAAATATAAAACATATGCAAGAAAACAAATTTGAAGTGAAATTTGTGTGATTTTGGCAAAGGGGACGAAGAATGGCCAAAATAAGTTAAAATGAAGAATGCTGAAGACAGAATGGTTTTAATCCAATTTTATGCTTAGGGCGACCGGTCGAGGTTGAGGGCGACCGGTCGACGTTGAGGGCGACCGGTTGCCCTCAACCATTTCAGCCCACTGTCTGTCAGTTTTTCTAAAATCCGAATTTTCAACCAAAAATCCGATTTTTCGCCCCTAAGTTTTAAAAACGTGCAAAATGCAAACGTAAGCCTCATTCAATATGCATTATGCCTAACCGAGCTCGTATCGATGCAAAAGTCTCGGAAGATAGCGGTTTTGTAAAAATGTCCGCTAATTGATCTTGAGATGGTACAAAAGATATCTCAATTTTTCGTTTTGAGACACAATCCCTTAGAAAATGATGTCGAATCTCAATATGTTTAGTACGATTATGATGAACCGGATTTTGCGCAATATTTATAGCGGATATGTTATCACAAAAGATAGGAACATTTTCAAAAGAACATTTATAATCCGCTAAAGTTTGTTTCATCCAAAGAAGTTGTGTACAACAAAATGCCGCGGAAATATATTCGGCCGGCCGTTGAAAGTGAAACACAATTTTGTTTCTTTGAAAACCAAGATACTAGGCAAATCGCTTAAAATTGACATGATCGGAAGTACTTTTCCGATCATCAATATTTCCCGCATAGTCCGAATCACTATAACCTTTAAGAGAAAATTTTTCATTCTTTGGATAAAATAAACCATATTGAATAGTGCCTTTCAAATATCGAAAAATCCTTTTAACGGCACTTAAATGAGATTCTTTGGGATTGCTTTGAAAACGAGCGCATAGGCATACGGCATGAAGAATGTCCGGTCTACTTGCGGTTAAATAAAGTAAACTACCAATCATCCCTCTATATTTGGATTCATCAACCGACTTGCCTTTTTCATCTTTGTCAATCTTGATGTTTGTTGCCATTGGGGTAGAGACGGTTCTTCCTTCTTCAATGCCAAATTTCTTCAAAAGCTCCTTTTATATTTTGATTGAGAAATATAAATTCCTTCTTGGCATTGCTTAATTTGAAGTCCAAGGAAGAAGTTGAGCTCCCCCATCATGCTCATTTCAAATTCACCTTGCATTAACTTAGAAAATTTCTTGCACAAGGATTCATTAGTAGCACCAAAAATAATATCATCAACATAAATTTGCACTAATAAGCAATCTTGCCCTTTTTTAAAACAAAGAGAGTAGTATCAACTTTACCTCTTGTAAAACCATTTTGCAAAAGAAAAGAGCTAAGTCTATCATACCATGCACGGGGTGCTTGTTTCAAACCATACAAGGCCTTTTTAAGTCTATAAACATCATTAGGCCTTGAAAAATTTTCAAACCCCGGAGGTTGTTTTACATAGACTTCTTCTTGAATAATATCATTTAAAAATGCGGATTTTACATCCATTTGGTAAAGCTTAAAATTTTTAAAACAAGAATAGGCAAGTAAAATACGAATAGCTTCTAAACGTGCTTTCGGTGCAAATGTTTCATCATAATCAATACCTTCTTCTTGACAATAACCTTGAGCTACTAACCTTGCTTTGTTTCGAACAATATTGCCTTGGTCATCGAGCTTGTTCCGAAATACCCATTTTGTACCAATAATGGTTTGAGATGGAGGACAAGGTACTAATTCCCATACATCATTCCTTTCAAATTGATTCAACTCCTCTTGCATTTCTAAAAACCAATCCCCATCTTCAATGGCTTCCTTAGCATTTTTAGGCTATTTTTGAGATATAAGAACTTTCTCGGCAAATTTTCCTCGAGTCATTACTTTATCAAGGGGATCACCAATAATAAGATCTTTTGGGTGATCTCCTTTAAATTTCAATGCTACGGGAAGATTCGAAGTATCACCTTTATCTTCTTGAGGGACACTTGAGCTTGAAGGTTGATCATTTTGAGTTTCATCTTGAACAATGGTTTCGACGATATCCTCTTCATCACTTTCATCATTGGGTATCCTTTCAATACCCGAAGCTTCATTGAATTTGACATGAATAGATTCTTCAACAACCCCGCTAATCTTATTATAAACCCGATATGCTTTGCTCTTGATTGAATACCCCATAAATATTCCTTCATCGGCCTTAGGATCAAGTTTGTCCAATTGATCCTTAGTATTCAAAATAAAACATTTACATCCAAATATTTTGAAATAACTAATATTTGGAGTTCTTCCTTTCCAAAGCTCATATGGAGTTTTATTCATTTTAGGACGAATATAAACTCGATTAATGACATAGCAAGCGGTACTTACGGCTTCGGCCCAAAAATATTTTGGAAGTGAAAATTCATTGAGCATGGACCGACTCATTTCTTGAAGTGTCCGATTCTTCCTTTCGGCTACTCCATTTTGTTGAGGTGTCCTTGGAGCCGAAAAATTATGACTATATCCCTTGGTTTCACAAAAGATTCTAAATTCACCGTCAAATTCTCCACCTCGATCACTTCGAATGGACTTAATAGTATCTTCCTTTTCATTTTCAATGAGTCTACACAACTTAACAAACTCATTAACGGCATCGCTTTTATTCGTAAGAAATAGAGCCCAAGTATACCTAGAAAAATCATCAACTATAACAAAAGTGTAATGCTTTCCACTTAGACTTGCCGTACTAATATCCCCATACAAATCAAGATGAAGCATTTGTAGAGGTTTGGTAGTGGAAATTTCATTTTTGGGCTTAAAACTACTCTTAACTAATTTGTTCTTTTGACAAGTGTCACATAAGCCAAGATTTTCAAAATTCAATTTGGGTAGTCCTTTTACATGTTGGTTTTTGTAAATAGTTTGCAAATTTTTGTATCCAACATGTCCAAGTCGCCTATGCCATAAACTAGTTAAATCATTATTGGCGACAAGACAAGAAACATTTTGACTAACCAAATCACTTGTACAAATTTTGTAAAGATTGCCTTTTCTAATTGCTTCACAAATAATTTTATCATTTTTGGAAATAAGGCATTTTTCTTTATTAAAAACAACATTATAATTTGAGTCACAAAGTTGGCTAACACTTATCAAATTGAACTTAAGCCCTTCTACTAAAAGAACATTACTAAGAGAGAAAGAAGAGTTACCAATTTCTCCATTTCCAAGAATTCTTCCTTTGCCATTGCCGAACATGACTATACCTCTTCTTGGAGCTTGATGTTGGTAAAAGTTCTCTTTTTCGGTCATATGGCGTGAACATCCGCTGTCCACGAGCCATTTTGAATCTTCCATTGTTGTTATAGCCCCTATAACCTACAAAGGAATTATTTTTAGGTACTCTATAATTTTGGGGTCCATGGGGGTTAGCCTTGAGACCTTTAGGTCTCCAATAATAGCTAAAATTATTCTTCAATTTACAATTGCTAGCATAGTGTCCATTCTTACCAAAATAAAAACAAGTAATAATACGAGGACTACTAGCACGTACAAAGGTTGGACCTTGGTCTTTTTTCTTAAAAGCATTTTGAAAAGGTTTATAACCAAGTCCTAATTTAGAATGCTCACCTCTTTGTGCATCTAAAATTTTTGTGACTTTATCCGTACTTAAATTGAATCGATGCACATCCTTTTTCAAATTTTCAATATCATTTGTGAGCGTTTGTTTTTCGGTTTCAAGAGTACGGACCATAGTAAGAGTAATAGCATGAGCTTTATCAAGAGAGTCATAAGAAATAAATAATTTATCCTTTTCTAGTTTAAGCTCTTTATGGTCCTTTTTCAAATTCTTGTATTTAACAATCAAATTTTGAAACTCATTTTGCAATTCATCAAAATCACATTGTAATTCATCAACTAGGGAAGAAGATGAAGCATTAGAGCGTACCTCGGTATTTTCATCGTCTATGGCCATAAGACCATGTTCGGATTCTCCTTCCTCGTTGGTTGTTTCAAGTAATTCATCCCAAGTTTTGACGTCCGCATTTAACGCCTTCTTTTTCGGAAAAGGCTTTTTCTTCTTTTGTTCCTCTTCCGCTAATTTTGGGCAATTGGCTATGTAGTGCCCGGATTTTCCGCATTTGAAGCAAGAATTGTCTCTTGGCTTTCTTGCTTTATTTTTGTTTACAAATTTTGCAAATTTTCTAACAAGAGCCGCCGTTTCTTCATCATCCTCATCACTAGCATAATAAACATTATTAGAAGAAGATGCTAAGCCTTTAATAATATTTTGCGTACCCGATTTAGAGGTGGATGGTTGAGAATTTTTCCTCTCCTTGAGATATACTTCATAAATGAGGAGATTCCCAATGAGCTCATCAAACTTGAGTGTCTCAAGATTTTGAGCTTCCGTGATTGTCGTCACCTTTCCGAACCATGAGCCGGGAAGGGCGTTTAATACCTTGGTCACCTTGTCTTCTTCGGAGATGACCTTTCCAAGAGCCACAAGAGGATTGACAATGTTGTCAATCCTTTCCACCATTTTTGATATGCTTTCACCATCATGCATATTAAAATTTTCAAAGTCTTTCACAAGCATTGTTTTTCTTGCTTGCTTTACTTTCTTTGTGTCCTCATACATGGTTTCTAATTTTTCCCAAACTTCATGTGCCGACCGTATGCCTCTTATGCGATTATATTCGGTGGCGGTAAGAGAGCAATGTAAAATATTTAAGGCCTTACCATTTAGAGAGAAAGCCTTCTTGTCATTTTCATCGTACTCCTTGAATGGCTTGGGAGTAGTGGTAACATCCTCCAATTTTGTTGTTGGTTGAGCAACTCCTTCAATGACCACATTCCAAATATCAAATCCGCATCCTTGTAGAAAGCACTCCATACGGTCTTTCCAAAATGCGTAGTTGTTGGCGTCGAATAGTGGTGGCTTGTTGGTGGAGGCGCCGGTGGTGAGATAAGCTTCGTTCGTAGCCATGGATCTTTCCTCTTTACTCGAGACGAGCTTAGCCAAAGAGTTTGGCTCACGATACCACTTGTTAGTCCAAGTGGCTACGATAATCTAGAGGGGGTGAATAGATTATGCGATTTTTCGCAAATCACCCTCTTTTTTCGAATCAACAAGTAAATGACAAGAATGTAAATGCGGAAATTAAACAACACTCGTTGATTTAAAGAGGTTCAACCCACCTAGGGCCTAATCCTCTACCACCCCAAGATCTCCGGATGGATTTCCAAAAGAAAAAGATTTTATTAATTACCACAATTAATACAACACCTTGAGGATCACCACAATCCTCTTACAACACCTTCAAGGAGATTACCACAATCTTCCTTCACCACCTTTGAAGAGTACCACACTCTTCAAACACCTATCACCTAAATCACCCAAGTGTATTCTTACCACAAGAATACTCACAAGGATGTCTTGTGTTGAATGATGGACAAAATACAAGATTACAACTCTATGAAACCAATACAAAGATTGAGTGCAAGTGTAATCAAGAATCAAAAAGCCTAGACCTCAAAGATGTGCAAGTGAAAGTACTTAGGCTATTACAACAAGAATGTAAAAATGGAAGCTTGAACAATTTGCAGATTTCTTGTTGTGTATTTTGCATGTACATGTTGTATCTTGTGTCTTCAATTCATCCTCTATTTATAGAGAAGCTTTCACCAACATAGGCTCCCAACATAGGCTCCTCTATCTTCACTTTTGTCTACAAAAAGAAGATCACAAGATGTAGAAATATTGTACAAAATAGAAAACCAAATCTTGCTGTCAATATGTTCAACGGTACAAATTTTGCTGTCAAAAGATTACACAGCACGACCGGTTGCCCTGTTGAAGATTTCGACCGTTTGAAAAAAATAGTGCGATCCAGGTAGGGGTTGCAGGGGGGTGCGACCGGTCGAGGTGGGTGGGGTGCGACCCGGTCGCCCTAGGGGCGCGACCGGCCGACCTCACCTCGACCGGTCCCCTCCTCCCTTTTTTCAAGACCTGTAAGTTCTGTTTCGAGTTTCTTATCTTGTGTGCACCTCGACCACTTTGTGCGACCCGGCCGACCCCTTTGAAATGTTGTCCGATTTTTTTCAAAAATAAACTTCAAGAAATACTCCAAAAAATTAGTAAAAACATTTTAAATTATTTGGGAGTATTTAGACAACATTTAAACATAGTTTTGGTGTAAAAACCAATTTAAACAAAACCATCAAAAGTGTTGTCCAATTTTTATCAAATTAAAAACTCTAAGAAATACTCCAAAAATTAGTAAAAACATTTTAAATCATTTAGGAGTATTTGGACAACATATAAAAACATTGTTTTGGTATAAAAACTTATTAAAACAAAATCATCAAAATCTTGATAAAAACATTTATCTAACAGTTGTCACATTGAACCAAGGTCTTGTATTCTCCAATTCACAAGGTTGGGTTACCGCTATGAACATTCTTTAGTTTGTGGATTTCAAAGCCATTCCCCTTAACAATTTATACAATTGATCTCGATTTATGCCTTTTGTAAATGGATCCGCAAGGTTTTCCTTTGACTTCACGTAGTCAACCAAAATAACCCCATTTCGATATCAATTGTTTATTGGTATTATGTCTACGACAAAAAATGTCTAGACTTACCTCTTTCCTTTGCAAGAAAAGATACCTTTAATAAATACAACACTTCTTGATTTAATGATCGTTCCATGATTAATATCATAAATGCCGAATTTATTTCCTTGGGTGCTTCTACTTTAGCCAAAGCAACCCCACACTTCAAGGTATTCTCCTTTATGTGGTTTGCTAAAGTAAAGCTTCCCGTACAATTTTTGATATCCTTGTTCAACATAAGATTATCCAGAACTTTTATGGCTCTCGGCCACTTTCCTTTTAATTTGTTTAGAACCTTGTCCCAATATCCCAGTTAGAATCTCGTTCTAATAGATTTCAGACCTTATTCCCAACACATGTGTAACCTTTGGTGTTTTCACATCTTTAGTAACACTTCAGATTTAACTTGATAGTGTGTCTACCTCTAGTGTTATAACACTTTGGGCAATACTTCATGCAATTGTAGTTTTGGTCCCACAACACTTTTGCCAACACATTCTATTATATTTAAAAATGCAACAGAAACTCCACTGGTGTTCCATAAAAATGTGGTCACACCCTCACATTTGCCAGTTTCTATTTGCAATCCTGGTTGTCTTCCTCAATCCAAAGTTGAACTATCAAATCCTCAAGCCCCATTTCCTTTCGTTCGTGCTTGAGGTAGTTCATAAAATCTTTCCATGATGACAACAATTTTTCAATAATCACAGCCACTTGGAACGACTCACTCAGAATCATCCCTTCAGACACTAAGTTGTGAACTATAATCTGAATTCTTTGCACTTGGTTAATCACCGTCTTGGGGTCAACCATCTTATAATCAAGAAATTTACCAACAATAAATTTCTTTGTGCTGACATCTTCTGTTTTACATATCTTCTCCAAAGAGTCCCACAACTCTTTGGACGTTTTGAACGAACTATAGACGTTATAGAGGGTATCGCATAACCCATTCAAGACATAATTTCGATACAGGAAATCGTTGTTGTGCCAAACATCCACAACGATTCTATGTTGGTTGTCGGATTCTTCATCGCCAATGGTAGGGAGATCCTCCTTCAGAAATCGGGACATACCCAATGTTGTCACGTAGAACACCATCTTTTGTTGGCATCTCTTGAAGTCGACACCGGAGAATTTCACCGGTTTCTCGCCATAAGCAGGAGTAGCAGCCATCGGAGTGGCATTTAACATATATCATTCCAAATACTCAGCCATTTCCGAAACAGAAACCTTCTAAATTTACCCAACAACACGAAACCCAATATGCACAGAAGTTCCACTATTATCCCAAGAAAGCAAATGCCCAAACACACACATACACATGTATACAAACAAAAGAGACAATTGTATGATCCTCTAGTCCTCAAGCAATTTGCAGCGAAATAAACATTATTGTGGCATTTAATATGTATATATATATATATATATATATTTGCATGCTTTTTTTCTTTTTCTATTTTTTAAATATCCATCGAAATATTCATGCGAATCATTTTTTTTTATTTCATTAGTTACATTATGATTTATTGTTGTGGCTTTTAAAAAATATTATTGCAGTGTAAAATATGATTAATTGATTTATTGAGTTTAATCCATCTTATTTTTGTAATCTTTTATATGACATGTGATTAAAAAGATGTGAAGGTTGTGTTTATATATGATTTTGTTAAATTAGAGAGATATGATTATCAACAACTATGGCTAAGGATTTTCATTAAATATATATTGATGTATAGTTATGTATATAATTATGCATTTTTAGTTTATGTTTCGTGCATAAACGATGTTGGCCAAGGGAAAGTTATCAATGTTTTTGATGTATTGTTAGGTTGATTATGATGCATACTTAGTTTTTGGTATGTGCATATTTTTAGATAAGTTATTTAATCGTATAGCAATACACAGTTATTAGAGAGATTGTGCATATGCAGCTATGCATTAGTAATAAATACATGTGATATGCTTGTTTTCATGTTCTGTATGATATATATTCATATAGTTTCTATGCAATGTTTGTTCACGTAGTGTGTGTATACACTTTAAAATTGGTGTTTTGTATCATGTTTCAATGGTATATACTTATTTTTTTCGTGTTAATGGCAGTTTGTACATAATTATTAGAGGGGTCAAAATGGGCTCGACCCTATGGGTCGGTGTAGTTTAAGAGGCCTATAAGGACTGGACCCATTTGGTCTGAAAAGTTTACCGATTTGGTCATTCTATGTGTATTTTTCGTGGGTTGGGTCTGAAAAGTAGCCGCTCGATGGAATTTCGACCCGGCTCAACCCGATTTTTCTCCTTGGCCCAACGAACCAGCTCTTGCCAACATGGGCTGAGCCATTTGACAGTTCTAGTGGTTATTAGGCTATCCGTGCATCGCACGGGGCCTCATCTAGTCTTATTAATTAATAATATATTTTGTTAAAGTAAATACTAGTTAAATTTATTTATTTTTGGTGAATAAATTAAAAAACATAAAATAATTATACGTTAAAAGGTCAAACTTTTTTTTTTTTTTGAGTAAAAAAAGGTCAAACTTGAATACATTGTAAAGTTTATATTCATCGTGGCGAAGAAGCTCACTCGTAACCACGAGCTTGTAACTCAAGTGGTATCGCTCACTCTTTGTAAAGGTATGGAGCAGGGTTCGAACCTATATCTTTCAGTTTCTTTGAAATTTATCTCATCCACTGCAATCATTACTCCCAACTTATTAAAAAAAAAAAAAAAAGCTCACTAGTAAGGAATGATACTCAATTAAATATAAATAGAAATATCTTTAAAATATATTTTAAACCTTATGAAATTAAGATGTATGTTAAGGCTGATTTCATAAAACATGCATTATGCACACTACAAGAAATTGCTATTTTACCAACGAAAAATACAGACGGAATTATTCTGTCACTGTTTACCGACGGATTAGAAACAAACTACGAACAGATACACATTTACAAAAATACCAACAAAACACCGACGGAATTTAACGACGGGCAATAGTCTCTCGTTAATCTAAAGGTAAAGTTCCTGAAAAATTCTACCGCCAAATTTTCCGACAGATCTGTGACGGAATACTGACCAAATAGTTACCGACGAATATTTCCATCGTTATTTACCGACAGATATGTTCTATCGGTAATTGCCGACGGATATATCTGTCGTTATCAATGATGGAAATTCTGTTGGTAATTACCGATGGATTGCCGATAGATTAGTGACGGACTTTGATAAAAAAAATAATATAATAATAAAATAAAATAAAAACTAATAGTAAGACCAAATTTCCCGATAGATCTGCGACGGAATACCGACCAAATAGTTACCGATGGAAATATTCATCGTCATTTACCGACATACATATTCTATCCGCAATTGCCGACGGATATATATGTCGTTATCAACGACGAAATTTTCTGTTGGTAATTACCGACGAATTGCTGAGGGATTAGCGACAGACTTTGATAAAAAAAGCAACGAATCTATGACATTGGTAAATTTGGCGCGTCACAGGTATTTTCTATTTTAGATATTACCAGTTGTTACTACTTTTTGTTCATGTATGTTGATTATTTTCTATGTTATGATTGCAATTGCTCCCTTACATTTAACATAGAATATAATCAACCCTCAAGGGTTTATTTGTAATTTTCAATCATATTTAGATTTTTGTAATTATCCAAAACCTCATGGGTAGTTTTTGTAATTATCTAAAACACATTTCATGTTAATTACTAGTTTTAGCTACTAGTTTTTTCAACAGGCAAATGTAATTTGTTGATCATTTTAGATGTTATGATTGTTGTTACAGAACATTTCTGAAGGATCCCAGATGTCTCAGGCTGCAACAGAGCGCCTAAGAGAGGAGGGAAGAGTTGAGGGTCGAGCTGAGGTACAACAAAAGTTGGACGAGTATATAGCTCGGACGAGCAACCTCGAGGCATGGGTAGAGTGGATGATGGGGAAAATGAGCACCTCTCATATTTCCCCTCCCCATGACCTACCTATGCCCCGAGGCCCACAGACTGATGGTGATGGTGATGCGAATCTTAGTGAGGATTAGACTATTATATTTTAGTGATGTGTCTCTTGTGGTTGGATTATATGGATGTGCTTGATTTTGGATTATTTATGTTTGTTTCTTAGATGTTGCAGTCTTTGATGTTTATGTAGAATTGTTTTATGTTATTTTGGTAATTTGTTTGTTATGATTTTGGATGTTGTATGTTGATTTTGGATGTTGGATGTTGGATGTTGAAGTATGGATGTTAGATGTTGGTAGTATTTATCGATCCATCAGAAATCCGTCGGTAACTTACCGACAGATTGTTTTTTCTGTCAGTAAAATTTTACCAACAAGCGTTTTTCCAACGGAAAAATCCATCGAGATTTCGTCGCGGATCCGTCAGTAAAATGGGTTTGCCGACGGATTTTTCCGTTGGCAAAATTTCAATTTCTTATAGTGATGGTGTACTTTTTATTTATGCCATTTAGATTTTTATTTTCTCATTTGCGTTTGCTTATGGATTTATTATATTCCAAGATGAGATTTAACATATAATTAATTTGTTTGTTTCGTTTTCCTTTTTCAGATGAACTTTACTTTGTTATGTGAAAACGAAAGGGTCATTATGCACAAAATTACTATATATTGGTTGATTAATGTAATATTTATGTTGGTTACATAAACAACTACTAAATTTTGAGAATGAACAATCAGATAACTTGATAGTATGTAATATTTTTTGTTGATGACCAAAGGAATGTTTGAAAAAGGGCTTGATGATAAATACTATCAATCCGTAATCAGTATATATTGACTGGTTATTGCAATCAGCCAAAGTTGATAAATATTATCAATCCATAATCATATCCTTCTTCATTCTCAAAATCTATTAGTTGTTCATGTAATCAATAAGTACATGGTGTGTATATATATTTATCATACAATGACCCTTCTCACATAGCAAATTAAAGCAAAGTCCATCGGAAGAGGAAAAAAATAGATAATAATAACTATGAGTTCGCCGTTGGTCCGTTATCCCCCTTGTAATAGCTTCCCATCATGCATCACTCGTGAATGCTGTGGTCAAGGCAAGTACAATACCTCATGGCCCAATGTAGTTGGTATCACTGTTCAACAAGCCAGTGACTTTATTGTTCATGACAATCCCTGGGTGACCATTGAACCTGTGCGGAAAGGTGATGCAATAGAATTTGACAATTTCTGTTGCAACCGAGTTGTGCTTACATTTGATGAGAATAATCGTGTTTACGGTATACCTTTTGTCGGATAAAATAAGATATGATAAAATAATAGTAAAGAATCGAGTCTGATTGATATGATCTTGAATAAATGCATAAAGCGATAATAAAATGGTTTGATGTCATCATAATGTTAATACTACTAAAACGTTGTGGTGATTTTAATTTATTTATTACGTTTACCTTTTCTTTTTTTAGTATTTCGTGTTTACTTATAGATGGACTTATTTTTCTTTTTAGATAAGATTTAACATATAAGCACCAACTCTAACAGGCATCTTAATTTCAAAAACTTTGAAATACTCTTTTTAAGAATCAAAATAAGTTTCAGTCTTTCATCATAAGAAACTTACAACTGATTATAACGACGAGAGAAAAACAACTGCAATCCCTACATAATCATAAATCTATACAAGTATAAAACAAAATTTTTAAACCTAACTAGATCTAACTAATATGAAGAATTAGAACTTCGCAACGGAGGTGCTGGACAAAATACGTACCCAAGATAACATCACTTCTGCCGCACATTGTCGGGTAATGGCTTATCTGATCTTTTGAACAAAATCCCACACATGGGACAAACTTATTAACTTGAAAAAAAGCCATATATTGGGGACAAATAAAGCACATGTTGAGGAAAAATAAAAGCGACCTGTTGGGGACAAATATATTCAGATTAAGAACTATGAAAATTATTTCCCAACCCTCCATACGAGGATGATGGAAGAAAAGAGGAAGAAGATGGAAATCAAAAGAATTGCTTGAATAATAATAATCTCATATATGTTTTGATAAACAAGAATAAATCAGAATTAAATGGGATTAATATCCACTAGGTAATATAAGTTTAGGATCCAAACAATCATCTGGTGCAAGAAAATTCTAGGTTGTTACAATAATCTAATAAAAGTGTTATTTTCTGATATATTTATACCATTTTACTGATCAATCAGTTTTTTATTGTTATATAATTCTGATTACTTGGACATTAAATAGATTTTGAGAATGAACATAAGAACACTTGATAGTATGCAAAAAGAACTTTTGAACATAAGACAAATTGGAAGGTTTAAAGACCAAGTTAGGCGACTCCTCAACTATTTCGATTGTCTTTCACTCATGTGATTCATCAGAAGCTATAGCTCTGACAATTGTGGCTCGAGGATCCTGAGCAGACATTCCATATGATAGAAAAGACCATCAGGATGATGCACAATCATGTGAAAAAATAACACATGACAAACTGATCAAAAAAAACAAAACATGACAATGTTATTCGAAAATCGTTTAGAAATAGACGCACATCATTTAGATTGTGATTTTAAGTTATTTTTGTTGTTTCTTTTATGGGGTACTCTTTTTCCTATCAATTTGGGTTGTACTTTGATAGGTTTTAACGAGACCCCTATTTTAAATCTAGTTGCTTGACTTGTAAGCATTGCATTACATCTTCATTTTTAAATAATATTTCGCATTTATTCAAAAACAATTGTTGACCAAATAAAGTCTTGAAGAAAGGCATGACTAAGTTAATTAGAAATATAATTCATTTTCGTTGACTCTTGTAATTTTAGATGGCTAATTCTTTTGCAGTTCACATTCAATTGTTGCGCGAACTAAAACTCAGATTCACACAAATGTATTTATTCTCGTGTTAGAAGTAATAAATTAAAGTTTAATGTGATATTTTAAAATCATTCAAAGCTATTTTAATAATCCATTAAAATTGCAAGAATATATTTAAAAGAAAATAGTTACAAGAATTAATGTAACTAAATTATACTTTTTAACATAATAAGTAACCCTTTTTCAAACCATTATATTATGATGACGAAAAAATATCACATATATACTATCAAGTAATACCAGTTTATTCTCAAAATATGTATTAATTGTAATCGGCAAATATTATAGTAATCGATCAATCCATAGGGTAATAAGGGGTGTGTGTGTGTATCTGATACAAGGCAAAAATTTATATAGAACCCTCCTACGGGTTCCTTTCTGTCACACGGATCCTATTGACCCGACCAGCTGCCTCTACCCGACCATTTTCTATTTTTTCTTTTTTTGTGGTTTTTATGATTTTAAAATCCCTTCTCCCTTTTTTACGTTTTTTTTTGTTTCTCCTATCTGTATCATCTATCATCTCTTTTGTCCGACGAAGTGCTGTGTTCATCCTCTCAATTTTTGCCGCTTTCTTTCGCTATTCTCTCTTGCGCTTGCACTCTCTCGCTATATCTAATTAGGATATATCTTTTTTTATCTTTGTTTCCTAGTTTATCGGATTTAGTCTTGATAAGGTAAGGACTCTTATAGATTCCTATTTTAACTAGTAGTGTTATTTCTATTTCCATTGTATGTTATTACAAGTGTTACTGATATTTATATTAATACTTTTACTCTGTAGACGATTCATGGATTATTCCTGAACATCTGTGCCGTGCAAAACTTACAAAGTGTTTGCCCCCATAGTCTTTTGCTCGTCGGCATTGTTTTTCCACCATTCAAGTTTGCATGTAATTAATTTGCTAATTAATTTCAAAAACAATTATGAGCTATTTGAAATTCTTTTTTGGGATTTATATGTATTCTCAAGTATTTGTTATATTTTATAGTCTACATAAGTATAGTGATATGTAGACTTTTGTTGAACTCTTTATTAACATGCAATTGTTAGATGGTGAAAGAAGACTGCATTTATGAGTGATTTTTTTGTTGACAAACTATATGTTGTTAAAGTTCATGTACTGATATAAAGTCATTCAAAAGTACAGTTTAACATTAGATTTATTATATTACTCGTTATACGCCCATCCTTTGGATTAAATGTATCACTAATAATGCTGAAAAGTATAAAAATTGAGTAAAAAATATCATCTTACAAAATGAAAGTTCCTTAATTTAAAAGTGATTTTTTTATTGACAAAGTATTGCAATTTCGTACTCCTTTTATTATTTGTATTTGTTTTGAAGTTCTTTTATTGATACTAAATCATTCGGACATAGTATTCATTTGGATTAAAAGTATCAGTTTTAATACTAAGAATTATCAATAATTACGTAAAAAATATAAATTTTTATGTTAGAGTATTGTGCATGTTCAGCATGGAATATGTACATTGTGCATCTTAAAAGTATCATGTTTAACATTGAAAAGTATCACTATTTATCTAAAAATTTTGACATAACTTATACCTTGTATTTGGGAATATGTTAAATGTGAAACTATCATTGCCATCTTAAAAGTACCATAGTTAATACTGAAAAACATTATTAATTATATGAAAGTATCATTTTACAATTTTAAAGCATTTGTCTTTAAAATAACCGAACATTAGGAGTTTTGGAACTCGAACTTCTTGGCTTGAGAACAGTCAAACACATCAATAGTCTTCTTCTTGGTCTTTTCAAGACTTCAATTTCCACGATTCTTGTGTTATCTTCATCACTAGAAACAAAAACTACTAATCCAAGTTTTCACCTATAAATACAAATAAATAAATTATTACATCAAAAAATCATATATAAAAAGTCTCACTGTGCAATTTTTTTGTAATATGTAAAATTTGAAAGTATCATTGTTCATTTTAAAATTATCACATTTAATGCTAAAAAGTATCACGATTTCGTGAAAAAGTACCACTTTTGATGTTAAAAATTTGAAAAAATCACAAAGCATCCTTAAAGTATCATATTTATTGTTCAAAAGTATCACTAGCGAGCTTTATGGCTTTGTTGGAGGAGATCTGTGAGATAAGAGGAGAGAGATAAATAGATCTGTTGGAGGGGACTGCGGGATAATATGAGAGAGAAAGAGAGATTTGTTCAAAAGATTCCACAGCTTCCAGATAATATGAGATTTCCTTTGTTTCTGACCGGATCGAGATTTTAGGATCCATAAGATGGTTTTACAAGAAACGTTTCTCATTATACAGTGGCCAAATTTGTTTTTTAGTCCTTTAAGTGGACGCAATTGGAGATTTGGTCCTATTGTTTCCGACTTTGGACCTGGTCCTATAAATGGGAAATATTTGGATTTCTATTACATGCTACAACAGGTGAAAATGGCTGGTTTCTGCTAACATAGAATTTCTTTTTCCAAAAATTAAGGTTTCAATCACACTGATGAGGTGGATGTTTATTTGGCAAGGCACTTAGAAAAAGGCTTAATTGCAAAATGAGGATATTAACTAGACCAAAGTGGCAAAGAAAGACACTAAGTTTGCGAGCTTTCAATTTAGGAAAATAACTTAAAATTTTTTGGGAATTGATTGTAGGTCCAAGGGGTGATAAAGTAAAGTCTGGAAGGGGGGGTTGAATAAACTTTACCAAATTTTCGATTTTAGTCCTTTCTAAATCAAAGTTTTAGTCACAAGTCAGCTTAGTCCTTGAGGGACACCTTAGTTAACCTTACCAGTAGAGTTAGCCACTCAACAGACTCAAAAGAGCTGTTGACAAGATAACTCAGTTGAGGTAACCTTTTTAAAAATACAACAAACTTGATTTTTCAGCAGTAGTCTTTCACCCTTTGATTAAAATATTTTTTCAACACTTGTTTTTAGGTTTATTAATTATCAGTAGACTTTAGCTAATATAACAAAAATTGGATAAGATATGCAAGAATTAAAGTGCTGAATGTAAAAGACACAAAGCAATTTTTATATTGGCTCGAGGATGGTGTAGTTCCTCTAATCCACTCTTCTCTAACCCCTGGAGGTGATCCACTAAGTAACAGTGACTTTATTGCAAAAGGATGACAGTCCAAAGCAGCCTTGATCACCCAGCTGGCTTCTCATGGGACTCAATTTTTCACAAGACGGTTGTCCTGCTACTTTAGCTCCTTCAGACTTTTGGATTTGATCACGCAGCCATCCAACAAGTCCAAAGCTTTGGTTCGAACTTTTTTGATCATACAGCCCTCCTACAAGACAACTATTTGAAGTTGTCTTTCCTTCACTGAGTGTGTTGGATCAATTTTCTTCGCGTTTTAGGCTTGAGGATAGTATTGAATACTTGAGAGTACTTTGCTCAGATTGCTTAATTTCTTTTGCGTGTCTTAAGTTGCATTCATCCTCTCTCATATGTTCTTCAGTCTTTTATAGTGCATGTTTGAAAAATGTATCCGTTGAAGAGATAAATGCATTTTCCAAACTACACTTTAAGGTTGTTAGCTTGTCTTGTCTTGCAACATCGATGTAAACTGATTCTTGAATTAATGCTCTGCAGCCTTTCATAAATCTCTGCAGGTTTCCAGGATCATCACATTGGTTCCTTACTTTTTGAACTCTTTCTGCAAAACAGTTTTATGGTATGCAATTTGACATGTTTCTACTTTCAGTAAACATTTGACTTGGCTTGGCAACAGATTTCTTCAGCTTTCTTGAGTCCTTTTTACTGCTTAACCCATTGACAGTCATCTCCACTTATCTAGGAGTGACTCATCTGTTAGTGTGCTGACTAAGACAACTATTCTAGTAATTGACTGATACTTCACTGCAATACTGTTAGATTGAAATTATTTTTGATTTTGTTGATTTCACCTTAAATATTTTTCAATTTTTCAAAATAATTTTTTCAGGCCTTATAAAACTTAATTTCACTTCTTAAAGTTTTTTAACTATTACCGAATGCCATCAAGGTAATATGGAACTCGAAAGACTTAGCTGAATTATCTCACGGATCAAATACCCACGGACGAAGGTCAACCGAAAGGTTTACCGATCGACCAAGTGCTCGACTGGTACCAAAAGTTGTTTAAAACTTCTCCCCTGTTTCATCAAGCCCCAAGTGGACCAGGTCAACCCCAGGTCAACTATTGGATGGACCGGTCGACCCTCAGGTGGACCGGACGACCCCTCTGGTGGACCGGTCAACCCTCCTAGTGGACCGGTCGACCCATGCGATGACCTGTGCCAGATTCATTTTCAACGGTTTTAAAATTTAAAATTTTCTACTGGTGGTCGACCCATTCAAAATCTGAGGATTTTTAACCTATGGCAGACAACGAGATTTGTGGATCTCTTGATCTCATTTTTGCAGACAAAATTCAAATATGAGGACCCTATGTTGGGATCTAAAGCATGAAGCTTATAGGTCCCAAGGGGTGTGGTATAAGGTTTAGAAGGAGGGAGGGGAGGGTTGAATAAACCTTAACAAATTTTCGATTTAGTCCTTTTAAAGAGTTCAACACAGTTGACTCAAATCAACTGTGTCCTTGGGGGACATCTAAGTTTGCTATTCAGCTAAGTTACCCACTCAACAGACTCGATAGAATTGTTGATAGTATAACTTGGCTGCTTAAGCAAAATACTTAACTTGGCTGATTTGGTTTTTAACAGTGGAAGACTTAACACCCTTTGATTTGTTTGTAGCTTGTTTTGAACACCTGATTTTTAGCACTTGGTTATTATCAGTTAGATAGAAAATGTATACTAATAGCAAATATAAGTAAATATGCAGGAATGTAAATTGCTGAAAGTAAATTGACACAAGTATTTTATAGAGGTTCGAAGATGGGGTAATTCTTCTAATCATCTCTCTCCAATTCTTAGAGGAATCCACTATGTAACAAATCAGTTTACAAAGCGGTTATCAGTTTGGAGACAGCCTTAATCACACAACTGGCTTCTCTTGCGACTCAGCTTCTTCATAGGGCAGCTGCATTTCTACTTCAGCTCACTTCTCAAGTTCTTGGATTTGATCACGAAGCCCTCCAACAAACTTGATAATGGTTCGATGTTGAGCCTTTCTACAATCCTTCAACTTGGAAAGTAGACCCCTTTTTTTTCTTCAAAAGTTTCCTCATCAACTGGTTGAAGTTATCTCTCCTTCACTGCTTGTGTTAAATCAAGTTTCTTTCAGTTTAAGGCTTGACGAATTGCTTGAATTGCTTTGAGAATATTACAAATTACTTGCTTGTGTATTGCTTGTTCGTTCGTGGTTCCGATAACCTTTTCTCAATAGCTTCTTCAGCTTTTTATAATGCACATTTGAAATTT
Organism: Rehmannia glutinosa; assembly: GCA_016081115.2. Taxonomy (NCBI): domain Eukaryota; kingdom Viridiplantae; phylum Streptophyta; class Magnoliopsida; order Lamiales; family Orobanchaceae; genus Rehmannia; species Rehmannia glutinosa. The sequence goes on from CM071928.1 coordinate 74,919,777, forward strand.
TCCCGTTGAATAGATAACTAGTTTCAAATGTCACTTTGTGTTCGTTCGCTTGTCTTGTCTTGGTCTGTAGCCTTTGTGATGTTGACCTTTCCTCGTATTAAATGGCATTCCAGGTTTGCAGGTTCTGACACAAGGTGCAGTGTTTCCCATTGGTTCCTTCCTTTTGCACATTTCTGGGCCAAACACTTTAAGACCTAGCAGCTTGACATATTACTATATCGAGTAATATTCTTGACTTTATTCCAACGGATATATGTCAGTTGTCTTCACTTGACTGCTGCATTTACCCCAGGTGACTTGAGTCTGCTCCAATCAGGGGATTGACTCAACTATCACTTCAACTGATAAACTTCGCTTCTTGAGTTGACTTGACTGACACTTCTCACAGCTGTTCCTCACCTGACTCTCCTTCAGACGAGTCATTGACTTCCTTCTAGGCCACACTCAACTGACACACAGTAGAGTCTTCATTCCAGTCCGCAGTTGACTTCTTGTAATCTTTGACATAGCTGACTTGACTCAGCTCTTTTATTCGTATTTATTACAATGCATAATTATAAGGAAAATGGGGTACCAACTTTCTAGTTTAAGTTTTACATGGTATCATCAAAATCTAACAAATAAATTTCCTAACAATTTTCCCCTTTTCGATGATGCCAAAACTTAAAGTATTTAAAATATGTAAACAACAAACATACAAACAGTGCAGTAACAAAGAATGTATGCTTTGAATAATCCTTTTATTGATCATAGCATTCTTGTCCTTTACAAAGCTGTTTACAACAAGTATCAGAACCTTTTATATAAATGTGACAATACAATGTATATCTAAGCTAAGATACATAAAGAGTAAAAATTACAATGAAATTCACTAAGCTTATTACAGAAGATAACTTACATTAAAGTATTTACAACAAAATACATGAAGGGGTTCACATCATATTTCAACACATTTGCTGCTTCATTCTTCTCTCTTATTCATCAACTCTCTTATTCTCATCCTCTGGCCTCTTCCTCTTCTTTTCTTCTTCCTCTCTCTTCTTCTTCTCATAGGCTCATTTGGCAGTAGGGTCATCCCTTTGCTTCCTCTCAAGCCATTCTCTTGTAGACATTTCATTTTCTTCATCTTGCCTCTTCTTTGACTCAGCCAACTTATAGGTCCTAAAGGGTATGAGTAAGGTTTAGAAGGGGGGGTTGAATAAACCTTACCAAATTTTTGATTTTAGTTCTTTTAAAATTACAACAGAGTTGACTCAAACAGCTATGTCGTTGAGGGACAACTAAATTGGTTATTCAGCTAAGTTACCCACTCAACAGACTCGATAGAGCTGTTGATAGAATAACTCGGCTATTTAACCTTAACTTAACCTGGCTGGTTTGGTTTTATCAGAGGAAGACTTAACATCCTTTGATTTGTTTTATGTTTGGTTTTAACACTTCATTTTAGCAACTTAGTTATATGTCAGTTGGATAGCAAATATGATTGTGTCAGCAGATAGGATGTAAATATGCAGGAATATAAATGTGCTGAAAGTAAATGACACAAATGTTTTTATAGAGGTTTGAAGATGGGGTAATTATTCTAATCCTCTCTTCTCCAACTTCTGAGGAAACCACTAAGTAACAGATCAGTTTACAAAGTGGTGAACAGTCTGGAGACAACCTTGATCATACAGATGGCTTCTCTCGCGACTCAGCTTCTTCACAGGATAGCTGCCTTGCTACATTGGCTCACTTCTCAAGTTCTTGGATTTGATCATGAATCCCTCCAACAAACATGATTCTGGTTCGACCTTGAACCTTCCTACAATCCTCCATGGAAAATAGACTCCTTTTGATTCTTCAAAAGTTTCCTCTTCAACAGATTTGAAGTTGACTTTCCTTCACTACTTGTGTTGGATCGATTTCCTTCGAGTTTCAGGCTTAAGGGCTTGCTTGAATGTACTTGAGAATATTGCAGGTTATTTGCTTGAATAATGCTTGCTTGTTCGTGGTGTAGTTAACCTTTTCTCAGTAATTTCCTTAGCCTTTTATAGTGCACTTTTGAAATTTTGCCCGTTGAAGAGATAGGCTAATTTCAAAAGTCACTTGTGTTCGTTGTCTTGTCTTGTCTGCAGTCCTTGATGTTGACATTTCCTCATATTAAATGTCTTGCAGCATTGCAGATTTTCTGACACACGGTGCAGTATTTCCCATTGGTTTATTCCTTTTGCAGCAAAGCTGGGACTAACACTTTACACCTGACAACTTTGATATATTACTATTCTGAGTAACATTTTTGACTTTAATCAACGGATCTAAGTCAGTTGTCTTCACTAGACTGCTGTCTTTACCCAAGGTGACTTGAGTCAGCTTCCAGTCATTGGATGACTCACGTACTGTCACTTCAACTTTGAGACTTGGTTTCTTGAGATGATTTAAATGACACTTCTTACAACTGTTCCTCAGCTCACACTCCTTCAGTCGAGTCATTGACTTCCTTCTTGGCCATACTCAGTTGACACACAATAGAGTCTTCACTCCAGTCCACAGTTGACGTATTGTATTCCTTGGCATAGCTGACTTGACTCAGCTTTTCAGCCCTATCTATTACAACACAAATTACAAGGACAATGGGGTGCCAACTTCCTAGTTTAAGTTTTTGATGGTATCATCAAAATTTACTTAATAAATTTCCTAACAATTTACCCCTTTTTGATGATGCCAAAACTTAAAAAACATTAAACAAAACATAAGCAGCAAAGATACATACAGACAATGCAGTAACAAAGAATGTATGCTTAAAATAGATCGTTTTATTGATCATAGCATTCTTGTCGTTTACATAGTTGTTCACATTTGGTATCAGAGCATTCCTTATCAGAGCAAAGTACATATCTAAGCTAAGATACAAGAATACATACAGAGTGAAAAATTACAGGAAATTCACTAAGTATATTACAGATGACTTACATGAATGTATTTACAATAGTAATATACATGAAGGGGTTCGCAGCAACACTTCAACGCCTTCGTTGCTTCCTTCCTCTTTCTTCTTAAGCTCTCATGCACTCTTTGTTGTCATCAATTGTTTTCCTCTTTTTCTCTTCTTCTTCACTTCTTTTCTTCTTTTCATAGGCCCGTTTGGAAGCATCATCCTTTTGCTTTCTCGCGAGCCATTCTCGTGTTTGCTTTTCATTATCTTCTTCTCATCTTCTTACTGCCTCAGCGTTCTACTTTGCCACTTCCCAGTTGGCTAGCTTATCATATCCAGCCCAGTAAATCAAGCATTTATTGTCAGGATCTACGTATTCAACGTCCTTGGGTTTTGGTAAAGGTAGGGAACCTCTTCCACCACCACTTCTTCATCTACCTGACTCAGCTCTTCCTCTGCCTCTGGGTGTGTACTACACGGGAGTCTTCTGCTTTCCAGCTGAATGGCTGCTGGAAGACTGCTGCTTTTCAGCTTCATTACGCAAGGCTAAACCTTTCTCCAGTACAAATCCTAGGTATTGCATCCTGATCCTTCCCAACTAGAAGGCAACCATATTGTTTCATTATTTCCTGAATGCGAGCATCCTGCTTTTTAGAGAACTCCTCAAACCCTGCTTCAATAATCTTCCTTTTTTCTACCATTGGCACAACAGAGTGCTCAATTGGTAGGGTCACAGGGAGTTTGCTTAGGATGAAGGCAGTAACATGACTTGCTAGGGGGTTTTAGCTAACATCAAAGTCAAATCCTTCGAACTTTCCCCCTCAGCTGCTTTACCCTTCTTCACAGCTACGTCTTTCTTCCCAGCTGCGTCTTTCTTCAGTTTTTCTTTTTCCAATTTCTTTAGGGACTCCTCTTCCCCCTTTTTGGCATCATCAAAGGAGAGAGGGACCCCAGGGAACATGCTTCCAAGGAGAAAGTCTAGTCTGTTAACCGTGGAATCGTGCTTGGAGACTGCTGCATCAGATGCGGTTCGAATCTCCGATCGAATTTCCTTAGACTTGGTTCTCATAATCTTCATTTCAGCCATGAGAAGGCTGAATTTTTCATTCATTGAATTCTCGAGTTTGAGAATTTCATTCTTATGAAAATGTTGCAACAACTCCATATCATTTTTGTGAGACTGGGTTATTCTTTCAATGTACTCCTTCATCCTCTGCCTGATCATGGAGCTATATGCACTACATACGAGCATTCTTCCATATAAGGCTTTGAAGTATCGTACTTGCTCGATTCTCATTGCAGTCTGATGTTGGGTCCATTCCCGAATTTGCACCATGATCCCTCTCAAGTCTGCTATGAGAGTGGCATCGCGATTATCCAGGCGTAAATCTAGTGAGGCCTGGTGTCGTTCAATCTTCCCAATCTCCTCAAAGAGATTCTTGAAGACTTCACGAATTTCAGCTGTCTCGCTCGATTCAGCTGCCGGCCACTCTGTGTCAAAATCAAAATCTGCTGGAACAATCGTGTTGGTGGGAATGATGGGATCTTCTCTTACAGTGTATTGCCTTCGTTCAGCAGCTGTCTCTTCTTCGGATGCAGGTAGGTCTTGGGTGAATGGAAACATGTCTTGAAAGACATCATCGCGCACATAGGGAATCTCTGGGTCTCGTCCCTTTGTTTCCTTCCCTTGTTGTAGTTGAGAGGATTCAACTCTCGATGCCTCCGTTGCGGCAGCTTCATCGGTAATGTTCACAGCTGTATGGGCCTGTGATGGAGCTGATGGAGTCGTTATTGCTGCCGCTTTGGAAGCCTGCGCAGATGACTCGGTTCCAGCTGGGGCATTTATGATGTGTTGCCCAACTGACTGAGCCTCAGCTGTCTTAACAACTTCCTCGATCTCAGTAAACTTTTCTAAATGAATTACCTTTTCCTCGGCTGTATCATCAGCTTCACCGGATGATGATGAGATTTGCGGAGTTGGCTCATCATCAAAATTGAACTTCGTTCGAGCCGTTTTCTCACTGATTTGGCTCTTAGTTTGGAGAACATCTTCAGTTGTGTCCATAGGATTTGCAAGTGGAGTGGACTCAGCTTCATCTTCTGATCCCAAAAATGATGTATCTATGTTTTATTAGGAGTCATGAAGAGTGTTTATCTCCTTTTTTGCATCAGCGCTGTGTACTGGGGGAATGTTCTGTGTATCTTTACCCTTACCCAAAGAAGTCTGAACCTCCCTTAGGCCTTCAACATCCCCAGCAGATTCAACTGCTGCGAGGCCTTCAGTGTTCCCTTCGACAGTCTCAACTGTCTTAGGATCTTCTACATTGGCATCCATAGGAGTCTCAACTCCTTGGATTGCACTTTCTGTGCCCAGAGTGTTAACTCCCGGGGCATCGCCATCCTGTACCTCTGTTGCATCAGCAGTTTCATTGGCCTTCAGAGCAGTGGACATTTCAGCTGAGACAGAGTCAATTGTCCGAGCTTCGCCAATGTCACTCTGCTGTTGTTCACTTTGTTTCTCAACTTTGCCTCATTGCTTCAAAGATAAGTCTCCCACATCAACCTCCAACTCTGATGTGGTGGAGAGAGTTTCCCCCGCAGCTATCTCACCAGCTGAGTGACTGATTGTGGGGTCACTCTTCTCCAGAGACGCGACTCTATCCATTGAGTGCTCAGCCGCCGGAGAAGGTGTGAGAACACCTTCTACAGGGGTGGCTCAGCTTGGGTGCCCAACTTCCCAGCTTTAATGCCATTTCCCTTGGATCCATCCTCTGATTGTACAGGAGATGTGGCTGCAGCGATATCTGATGCAATCTGTTGTACCACTCCCAGAGCATCAATGTCCAGGAGAGATTGTGAGGACTCTTCTGGGCCTTCAAACAGACGCTGCTCATGCATGGCTCTGGATTCCCTCACAGCCTGCTGCATATCTGACTTCTCGGATGCAGCAGTGGGATCCATGTCCTCATCACTTTCTGAGAGCACATCAAGATGCATGTGAGTGTGATCTGGAGAGCCTGTAAATTAGCATATTTTGGATTTTTCCAATGCTCGGGCTCGCTCCTTAGCTTTATCTTTTTCATCTACCTTTATGATGCGGAAGATATCCATGTAGTTGTCTTCGTCAAGAGCATGTGTGACAATTGCAACACCAAGGAAACGGAGCAACTCTTCTTCTGCTTCAATAAACTCAGGGCGAGAGAACTGCACCCTTGAGTGATCTAGCTTCCATGCTCTCTATTCCATCAAGCGACGTTGAATATCTGGGTAAAGTGGAGAATATATGATTACGTCGTCATCATCATCTTCACCTTCACCTCCAGTTTCCTGAATGGGAGGTAGAAGGCCTTGCTCTTCTTCTGAAGCATCAACATAAGTTGTGGGCGGAGAGACAACTTTTTCAATTTCATTTTCAGTTGTCTCACCGCTTTTTCTCCTCCTCGGCTATCTTCCTCACAAATGGTCTTCGATCGATATCTGCGATCATCATCGATGACTTTGCGACATACAACAATGACTTCCGGAGACTATACTTCTTGATCACCAGTAGTCTCGGCTTCCTTCTCCAGCTGAGTAGCAGACTCAGCCGTTTTCTCAAGGTCAGAATGCCTAACTGGCCTTCTCTTTCTTGGACGAACCAGAGGAACTTCTGGTTCAGATTTAGTAGATTCATCAGTGGTTGGGGCTTGGATACTCTTCTTAAAGCGAGCTGCCTTCCTCGGCTTTGCAGTCCTCTTTTTCTTAACGACTGGAGAAGGGATATTGAGATTCAGGGGCAGGAGTCTCGGCTGCTCGGGTAGGGGACTCGGCTGCAGGGGTAGGTGCTTTGGATTGTGCTGCAGGAGCAGGTGCTTTCTTTGTCTTAGCCGCAGGGGCAACTCTCTTCTTTGGGGGAGGGGTCACAGCTATGTCTTCGGGATCAACAGATTCCCATCATTGGTATCAACTTTCTTCGCGTGAGCTCTCTTCTGGGCACCAGAAAGGTTTGCCTGGAACATCTTCTTGTTCACATGAAAGGGTTTTCCATGACGAAGAGCAACACCATTCACTTCCATCAAATGGCCAATCACAAGTCCATATCCAAGTGAGCATCCAAAAGACCCGTTCTTTTTAAAGGTCTTGTTCATCACATTCTGGCAGAGTCTGTTGTTGACAAACTCAGCTCAGTTAACCTTCTTCCCTTTCATGATCACAGCCATGACGATCAACTTTGTCTTGGACAGCTGATTGAAGCTGCCAAACTTCATGTCGTCACATTTTGAGACGACATCCATCAGTTTGTGATAGTCGTTCTTCACCAACTTCTTGTCAGCTATGAAAACCACTTTAGCAGCACACTCGAGTTTGGCCACTTCCTTCAATACAACAGCCAAGTTGACATCAGCTTCATATATTTCCTTCACGCCCTCCGAGGGCGACAAACAGTGCTCAACAAGGTCTTTTGCACTGAGTTTTATGACCTTGCTGTGGACGGAAGATTTGATTTCATCATCCTGCACCTCTGCATTAACATAGAACTGAGCTACCTTCTCAAGGTAAGTATGAGAATACTCCATCTTCAGAAAAGCCTTGAGACTAGACTTTTCCAACATCTCCGCTATCATCAGAACTAGGGTCTCATCAATACCCTGCTTTATCATTCCATTGGAATCCACTAAAGAACCAGTGTGGATTTGCTTCGAGAGTTTCACAAATTTGTACTTTGGAGACATTTTTAGAGATTTTTACCGAACGAAAAGTGAAGAACTTGCTTTGAAAGACCTTAGGGTTTCAGAGAGAATATTTCCTTTTCTTTGAAGATGAACAGTTCGCGTAGTGAGAGAAATGCAAATTTCCACATTTATATCCAATCATATGGCTTACTGTGCAGCTTTTACTGTGACCATCATTATTACGCTGATGTCATCCTTAAGAACATTCCCGCTCATTTAAAATGTCTGCGTTTTTGTCACTTAGCTCATAAAAGATTCAACTTATATCTAAAGTTACTTAACTCTACTTCTCTCTTCACATGATGTAACTCAGTTGTTAGTTAACTTGATGCAGTTGACTTCCCGACAACGCTGTTTAACTTGGCTCAAACATGAAACTTTATCTTTTTCAAATTTCTCATCTTCTATCTCTGCTGATTGAGTCTTCTTAGTAAACTAACTCAGCTCAATTAACCCTAACTCATTTTTGAGTTCTTCAAACCTTGATTCATATAGAGGCTTTGTGAATATATCAGCTAACTACTTATCAGTTGAGATGTATTCCAGGGTGATGTCTTTCTTTTCAACATGATCTCTGATGAAATGATATCTGACATCTATGTGATTTGTTTTGAGTGCAACACAGGACTTTGAGTGATTGCAATAGCATTAGTGTTATCACACATAATTGGAATCTCTTTTTCTTCAATCTCATAGTCTTTCAGCTGTTGTCTCATCCATAAGACTTGGGCACAACAACTGCCCACAGCTATGTACTCTGATTCAGCTGTGGATGTTGCTATTGAGTTTTGTTCCTTACTGAACCAAGAAACCAATCTATTTCAAAGCATTTGACATGTACCTGAAGTACTCTTCCTGCCAACTCTAAATCCAGCATAGTCTGAGTCTGAGTAACTAATAAGCTTGAATCCTCCTTCTTTTGGATATCATAAACCAACTTCCTGGCATCCCTTCAAATATCTTAGGATTCTCTTAGCTACAATCATGTGGCTCTCCTTTGGTGCAGATTGAAATCTTGCACATACACCTACTGCAAAGGTGATGTCTGGCCTGTTGGCTGTTAAATAGAGCAATGATCCTATGAGAGCTCCATATCTAGTTTGATCTACAACTTTGCCATCTGCATCCATGTCCATCTTGACTGATGTGTTCATTGGAATTTTCACATAAGACTTCTCTTCCATACCAATTTTTTTCATCAAATCTCTGGTATATTTTGTTTAACTTATGAAGGTTATATCCTTCAATTGCTTGACTTGAAGTCTTAGGAAGAAAGTCAGCTCTCCCATCATGCTCATCTCAAATTTACCTTGCATGAGGCTTGAGAACTTGTCACACAGCTCCTTATTTGTGGATCCAAAAATGATGTCATCCACATATATTTGACCAAGCAGTATACTCTCTCCATCTTGAATTCTGAAGAGTGTTCTATTAAATTTGCCTTTGGTGAATCAATTGTCAGTTAGAAATGGAGACAATATATCATACCATGCTCTTGGTGATTGCTTCAATCCATATAATATTTTCTTGAGATTATAGACCTTATCTCCAATTGTCTTCTGCTCAAAACCTGGAGGTTTTTCAACATAAACTTCTTCCTCCAATAATCCATTTAAAAATGCACTCTTCACATCCATTTGATACACAGTGAAGTTCTTGTGTGCAATATAAGCAAGAAACATCCTTATTGCTTCCAATCTTGCAACATGAGCAAATGTTTCCTCAAAATCTATGCCCTCTTCTTGGCAATGCCCTTTGGCTACCAATCTTGCTATGTTTTTTACAACAGATCCTTCATCATTCATCTTGTTTCTGAAAACCTATTTTGTGCCAATAACATTTTCATGGGTTGGCTCCTGCACCAATTCCCATACATTGTTTCTTTCAAATTGATTCAGCTCTTCTTGCATGGCTTGAATCCAACGTGTGTCATCCAATGCTTGAGACACATCTTTAGGCTCTATTTGGGAAATAAAACAAGTGAACATAGCTTCATGCTGTGTTTTGGATCTGGTTCATATGCCATTTCTAACATCTCCAATAACTAACTCTAGTGGATGGTCTCTCTGCCATCTCTCATCAGGTTGGAGTAAGTCTGCTGGATTCAGTCGTCTTGCAGCTAACTTGTCTTGTATTACTCTTTCATTTTCATTAAGCTACAGAGTTTCCAGCTGTCTTTGAGATTAAGCTATCTCATCTTCAGTTGGGTTGAGTTCTCTCAGTTCCACTTCAACATAAGGACTCTTTTGTATTGTTGGTTGACTCAGCTAATCAGCTAACTCTTCAATGTCTTCTCCATTTACATTAGGTTCATCAATAACCACATGGATAGACTCTTCTGTGATCATAGTCCTCTTGTTCAACACTCTACAGGCTTTTCTTTCAGCTGAGTATCCCAAAAAGATACCTACATCAGTTTTAGCATCAAAAGCCTTCAAATTATCTTTGCCATTGTTGTGGATGAAGCATTTACATCCAAATATTCTGAAATATCCAACATTTGACTTTCTCCCTGTCCAAATCTCATAGGGAGTCTTGGTCAATTGGCTATTAATCATACATCTATTTTGAGTATATCATGTTGTGTTAATGGCTTCAGCCCAAAATCTCTTAGGCAATCCAGCTTCAGCTAACATGGTCCTTGCAGCTTCCTTGAGAGTTCTATTCCTTCTTTCAACTAGTCCATTCTGCTGTGGAGTTCTTGCTACAGATAACTCATGAGCAATACCATTCTCAACACAATACTGAGTTATTATTCCATTGACAAACTCAGTTCCCCTGTCATATCTTATTTTTATAATGGTTTGGCTCTTTTCATTTTGAACTCTTTTCATCAATTGAGGTAACTTCTGAAAAGTTTCCTTCTTTTTACACATGAAGATTGTCCATGTATATCTTGAATAATCATCTATCACCACTAAGGTGAATTTCTTTCCACTTATGCTGACTGGTCCAACTGGATGTAATATCCTTGTTGTAGAAGGACTTGGCTTATCCTTGAATGAAGATTTTATTTGCTTTCCCATCTGGCATAACATTCTTTCTTGTACACTGAGTCTAGCAATCCTTCTACAAGATGACTCCTTGAAAGCTTGTGGATGACTCTAAGAGGTTGTCATCTGTAACATCCCATTTTCATAATTTCCAAAGTAAAATATGATTTATAAGATTGAAGTACGATTTGATATAAAATGCACTTTCTAATAATTCTAAAAGAATAATAAAGTAAATTAAATAATAATATTTAAAAGTTTAAAAGACAAATTTCTAAACTTTATTACATAAATAATTCAAGTTCCAAAAACATTTATTTAAAAATAGTCAAATGGAGAAAAATAACAATTCATTATTCTAAATATTTATTCGGGTCACCTCCATGCATGTCCAACCAACTCCATCAGCAATCTGAAATAGAAAATTTTATTGGGGGGTGAGCATCAACAGCTCCGTGGAGGTAATTTGTCCAAGCTAAATACACAAATATATATCACATAATAACATGCTTGTAAATTGGAAATTTAACTGTAGATGTAGCTATTGCTGTTGAAACATGACTCGCACTGCTGGGATTTCACAGGAGGGAACTTTTATGCCCCGGACCTCTGTATGGTCCCACACGACTATAGACACATAGCACATAGTTTCATAATTATCAAGTAACACATATAAGGGCATTTAACAAGGACAAATAAACGTAAAGTTAGGAAAAATCCCCACATGGCATTATTCTTTTTAAACGATAGTGGCAACCCAACTACAAAATCCATTGTTATATGTTCCCATTTCCACTCTGGGATCTCAAGGAGCTTTAACAAACCTGAGGGCCTTTGGTGTTCAGCTTTAACTTGCTGACACGTCAAACATCTTGCCACAAATGATCCGATGTCTCTTTTCATACTTCTCTACTAGAAGATCTCTTTCAAATCTCCATACATCTATGTACTACCAGGGTGAGCCTTATATGGCGTACTATGAGCTTCCTTAAGAATTTCTCTTCTAATTTCTTCATTCTTAGGTACACATAATCTCCCTTTGTATATCAATACGCCGTCATCTGTTATCTCAAAACCTTTAATGTTTCCTTCTTGAACTTGTTTCTTCATATTATTCAAAAATATATCTCGTGGTTGAATTTCTTTGATTCTATCTCGCAACATGGGTCGTACTACCAGTGTTGCTAGCATTGCTTCTGTAATTTTCGGCGGAGTTACGATCTCAATTTTCATTTGGGTGAATTTTTTCACAAATTCCTCTTGCTTCGTTAGCAAACATGATAATTCGTTATTAGTTTTTCGGCTTAGAGCATCTGCTACCACGTTAGCTTTACCTGGATGGTAATTGATAGTGGAATCATAATCTTTCACTAACTTCAACCACCTCCTTTGCCTCATATTTAGCTATTTTTGTGTGAAGATATATTTTAGACTTTTATGGTCTGTGTATATCTCACACTTACTTCCATACAAGTAGTGTCGCCAAATCTTTAGTGCGTGTACTACTGTGGCTAGTTCCAAGTCATGGGTAGGGTAATTCATCTCATGTGGCTCTAGTTTTGATGTATCGCTGTAAATAACAAATCCCTCTGTAGGGTCGGGTATTGTCAATACAGGTGCAGAGGTTAGTCTTTGTTTCAATTCCTGAAAACATTCCTTGCATTTTTCATTCCATATGAATTTCTCTCATTTCCTTGTCAACCGAGTCATGGGTCCAGCTATTTTAGAAAATCCATTAATAAATCTCCGGTAATAGCCTGCCAACCCAAGAAAACTACGAACTTCACATTCATAGGTGTTTTCCACTCACTGACAGCTTCAACCTTATCTGGGTCAACCTCGATTCCCTGTGCAGTTACAACATGTCCAAGAAAAACTACTCGGTCTATCCAAAATTTGCACTTATTGAATTTTGCATATAACTTCTCCTTGCGAAGTACTTCAAGTGTTATTCTCAAATGCTCTTCGTGTTCATTATCATTTTTTGAGTATTTTAGTATATCATCAATGAAGACAATGATGAATTTATCCAAGTATGGGTGAAATACCCTATTCATCATGTCCATGAACACTACTGGTGAATTGCTTAACCCAAAAGGCATTACAATGAACTCGTAGTGCCCATAACGAGTTCTGAATGTTGTTTTTGGAATATCACTCTCCTTAATCTTCAATTGGTGATATCCAGATCTAAGATCGATCTTGAAAAATGTGCCTGAACCCCTTAGCTGATCGAATAAGTCTTCAATCTGAGGTAATGGATACTTATTCTTTATTGTTAGTCGATTCAGCTCCCTGTAATCGATACACATTCTTAAAGTCCCATCTTTCTTCTTGACGAACAATATTGAAGCTCCCCAAGGCGATACACTTGGTCGGATGAACTTTAAATCCAACAGCTCCTGTATTTGCATTTTTTGTTCCTGTAACTCCTTCGGTGCCATTCTGTATGGTGCTTTGGATATTGGTGCCGCCCCAGGTGCCAAGTCTATTGTAAATTCCACTTGACGATCTGGTGGGATTCCTGGAAGATCATCTGGATAAACATCGGGAAACTCTCGTACAATTGGCACGTCTGTCGGAGTTAATTCTGATGTTAAGGTTCCGACTATGTTTACCAGGTACCCTTGACAATTCTCTTTCTTCAACATCTTGAGTGCTTTCATTGCTGATATTTTTTGAGGCATTGTTCTAGACTTTGTCCCGTAGTACTTTATTTCCCCATCTTATGGTAACTTGAGAGCTATCTCCCTCTCTTTACACTTAATATTTGCCTGATGCCAACTAAGCCAGTTCATACCCAAAATTACATCAAAGTCCTTCATGTTAAGTATATACAAGTCAGCACAAAAATCCCTTCCTCCTATATTCATGTCTACATTCTTAACATTCGAGTCCATAATTATCATCTATCCTGATGGTAAGCTAATCTCAAGCGGTTCGTCTAAAATGTTCTTTTATTTGCCCAATCATTGTATGAAATTTAGCAGACATGAAAGAGTGTGTAGCACCAGTATCAAAAAGAGCTTAAACAGGCACATTACATACTACTAGCATACTAGACATCGTACCTGCTTCATCCTCAGCTTCTTGTTGGGTCATTGCATACATCCTCGCCTTCCCTCCAGTCGTCATCTGACCCGATCATGTGACTTTGTACTTTGGGCAGTCCCTTGAAGTATGCCCTGGTGTCTTGCATCTGTAACAAACTCATTTCCCATAAAGACATTCCCCTTGGTGATTTTTACCACACACTGGACATTGAGGTTTTTCTTGCGGTGGTTGTTGAGTAGGACCTCCTCCAACCTTAACCAACTTATTTTTATTCTCATTGTTATTCTGACTTGGTCCATCCCACTTTCTCTTGGGTGCTTCATTTATTGTTCGCGGATTTCCTTCTAGGTTCATATTCACTGCCACTAATCGAGCCCAATCCACTGTCTGTGCATTGGTAACATCCGCAAGTACACTCACTATTCCACTCAACTCTGGTCGTAAGCCCTCCACAAACCTCTCAGCCTTTATTTGATCGGTGCTAACCAGATGCGTCGCGTAACGCGATAACTGGTTGAATTTCCGCTCATAATCAAGTACCGTCATATTTCCTTATACATGGCTCATGAACTCTCTCACCTTTTTGTTTCTATGAGCTTGTAGGAAAAATTGTCGTGCGACGAGATCTTTGAAATCCCTCCATGTTAGCGCATTTCTCTCTTCATCAGTGATCGTGCGCCGGTGAAGGTCCCACCAATGTTTTGCATCCTGCTTTAGTTGGAAGATTGCACACGAAATCCTGTGTGCTTCTGAGCAAGCTATTAAGTCAAACACTGTCTCTAATTCACCAATCCATTCTTCCACAACCACTAGGTCCTCACGTCCCGTAAGCAATGGCGGCCTGTAGCGCTGAAACTGCTCCACCACTTGTGAGGTAGTATCTATAGGAGCATGATGGTTTTGGCCATTCTGAGCATTAGCCACATTGTGCTGAGTCAGGCCTTGCACGACAGTGACCAGGTTGGCCACAATATTTGCTAAATCTCCCATATTTCCTTGAACCGGAGCGTTTCTAGTAGGTGTCTCGTCACCGGCTGCAGCTTGGTTATGGTTCCGATTGACACGTTGTGGTGCCATCTAAAATTCATAAAGCAAATCATCTTATATATTTTACATAGAATTTATATCTTAATATCTAAGGCGTAGGTAACCCATAAATTTACATCTAAAATTCATCTAGTTCGCAGAGATTATGCATTGGTTCAATCTTGTCATTTGGTGCACCTAGGAAGCTTTTCACCTTAAGTCATTCCTGAAGTTTTGTTTTTAAATAATAATAATAATAAAAGTCTCTATGTTGTAATTTTTTTTATATCATTATATCTGTTGGGAAATTTATTGTTTAGATTTTGATGAATGCCATGTAAAACTTAGAATAGGAAGTTGGCACCCCATTTTCGTTGTAAACTGCATTGTAATAAATAGGGTTGGTCAAGATGAGTTAAGTCAGCTACGCCCCAACATGCAAGAAGACAACTAAAGACTAGAAGGAAGACTCCGCTGCGAGACAGCTGAGTATGGCAAAGAAGAGTAGACGAACTCTCTCAAGAAGCAAAGAGATGCAATCGAGTGGGAGTATCGGTCAAGTCAACTCGAGAAAAGCCAAGTCTCAAGTTGAAGTGATGAAGAGTCATCCAATGATTGGAAGCGACTCCAAGTCACCTGGGAAAGCAAGGAAATGCAGTCAAGTCGAGATAACTGGAAGAGATTCGTTGCACAGAAATCAAGGGAATTACTTAAACAAGTAATACCTCCATACTACCTTTCTCGAAGTGCTCAGTCGCAGAAGAGTGCAAAAGGAATAAAACAATGGGAAGCACTTCACCATGTCAGAACTCTGAAAAGCTGAAGAACAATTCATACGAGAAAGTGGCAATTCCAAGGATTGCAACAAGACAAGCCAACGACCACAGGTGTCTTTTGAGAATAAGCATATCTCTTCAACGGGCAAATTTTCAAAAGAACACTATAAAAGGCTGAGGAGTTTATTTGAGAGAATGTTGGTTACCTTGACAATTGAAAACAAATAAGAGCAAGAAAAGTTATATCTGTAACCAAAAATATTCTCAAATCATTCAAGATTAATCCTCAAGCCTACATTACAAAGAAAATCAATCCAACACTCACCTGTGAAGGAAAGATAACTTCAATCAGTTGAAGAGGAAATTGTTGAAGAATCAAGGGGTCTACATTCGACGGAGGATTGTAGGAAGGTTCAAGGTCGAACTAGTCTCAAGTTTTTGGAGTGCTTCGTGATCAAATCCAAAGAGCTTGAGCAAGTGGGTTGTAGTAGCAAAGCGGTACTGTGAAGAAGAAGAGTCGAGTCGCACGAGAAGCCACCGTGACCAAGGCATCTCCAGACTGAGTCCTAAAGGATCAAGTTAGCTGTGTGATCAAGACTTGTATCTGGACTGTTACCACTCAATATACTAATCAATACTTAGTGGATTCCTCCTGGAGTTGGAGAAGGGAGGAGTAGAAGAATTACCCCATCTTCGAACCTCTATAAAAACTTATCATGTCATTTACATTTCAAAGACTTTAATTCCCGCACCTTATTTATTTAATCTGTTTGATAAATTTGTTATCCACTTGATAATCTCTAAGTACTAAAACCAAGTATTAAATCAAAACTAAACCAAATTTAAGGGTGTAAAGTCTTCCATTTAAAACGAATCACGCGATCGAGTTAAGTCTTTAGTCAAAAACAGATGAGTTATTATATCAATGGCTCGATCAGTGTTGAGTAACTAACTCTGCGGATTAACTAACTTAGCTGTCCATCAAGGACTCAGCTGTGAAGTATTAACTTTGAATATTTAAAAGGACTAAATCGAAAAGCTGGTAAGGTTTATTCAACCCCCCTTCTAAACCTTACACTCACACCCCTTGGGACCTACAAGTGGTATCGAGCGGTTGGTTCATTGAGGCTTCCGTGACCGTTCTCAACTAGATCTCCAAATTTTTCAAAGTCTTTGAGTACTTAAGTTTTCAAAACTCTTTTTATCATCAAAAGTTATTATCACGGAAGCAAATTTGACACGCATCCATATGTTCACAATTGAAGAATTTGATGATTGGAAAATTCGTATGCAGGCTCATCTATCAGCATTACATGATGAGATGTGGATAGTGATAGAGGATGGGCCACCGCAAATTTTAAAAGTGAACACATACTGTAAGAGAGCCGAATCAAGGTGAAGAGGATGTTGCTCCCAGACCAGTCATGGTTGAAAAACCAAGAGCTGAGTGGACAAATGATGACAGAAAAAGATATAACCTTGGACAAAGCCATGTTCAATAAAGTAAAATCATGCAAAACGGCTAAAGAAATCTGGGACAAGCTAACATTGATTTGTGAAGGCTCAGAGCAAATTAAGGAAAAATAAATTATCAAAATACATGTACAAATTTGAAAATTTCAAAATGATCGCAGAGAGACCCTGGATCAACCGGATGCTCGGTTCACGAAATTACCAATGAGCTATCTCTGCGCTTGGAAAAGAATATACACGAAGAAATGTGTATGAAGATTCTAAGAAGTCTCCCAACTGAGTGGGATATGAAAGTCATGGCCATGAGACACTCCATGGACCTATCCAAGACATCCAACCTTTAGCTATTCTCAGATCTCAAAGCCTACGAATTTGAGCTGAGAAGAAAAGACCAGGAAGAGACAGCTGTACCCAAAACATATGCTCTAATTGTTAAGGATGGCAAGAGAGCTGAGGTCAAAGAAGTCATTGACCAAGAGGAAATAGCCGTGATGGTTAAAAGGTTTAACAAGTTCTTCAATAAGAACTACAAGAGAGGCAAGGGCGAATCCTCCGTAAGACACTCGGCTCCCTCCAAGTCAAGGAAAGATAGGCCAACCAAGAGAACAGAGCATCAAAAAGTCAATATCAAAGGGCCGACAATCCAAGAATGGAAAGAGCGATCAAAAGGTTGAAAATCTATCTTTGAACCGTAGGCAACCAGGTCACTATGCCATTGATTGCCCATATCCTCGTAGTCAACAAATACAGAATGAAGAAGAAAGAGAGGTCTTCAGAGAAAGAAGACAAGAAAAGAAAAAGGCAATGTTGGCTGCAGAGATCACGAGACAACAAGTCAAGAGACACAATCGATTCGAGAGTAGTGAAGTGACTACTCAAGTGACTCAAGAAGAAGAGCCTTGATCCGTTTGATGGCCAAGAACAAGACCAACTCGACCAAGAAGATGAGGTACACTCTAACTCATCACCCTCGGTTCTAGTGATAGTGATCAGACACACACACTTCATCACCCACTGATCTTTATGATTCATTAGGCAAAATGATGAAAGATTTTGAACACATTAAATCCTCACACACACTACTAAATGAGGAAAACAACCTACTCAAAAGCTAAAACTCACAGCTGACTAAGGAGCTGAGTACTCTAAATCAAATAGCTGATGAGAATGAAAGTTTAAAGACTCAAAATGCTAAGCTAATAGCAGAAATAACTTCTATAGAAAAGAGGGAAAATGACCTCAAAAATGTGATTGCCTCATTCACTAAGGCATCTAAATCATTGGATGATCTTATTATGAGTCAAAGAGAATGTGGAGACAAGACAGGCTTAGGATTTAATTCCTCTGTGCTATGTCAATCTCCAAAAGTGATTTTGGAAAAAGAATCTTCTAGCAATGAATTATCTCAAAAATCCAAAACTCCAAATGGTGCACACACATTTATCCCAAAGCACAATTACAAACAACTGGCCTTGGTTATAAGGAAAAGGAAAATACCGATTGAGTGTCTTTGAGAGGACAAGTAAAGAAGAAATCCAAATGAGTTCCTCAAAAACTCCAAACAGAAATACTCTGTAAAGAAGAAACAGAGCTACCAAAACCCCGAAGTTCTATAAAAGGAATACATATGAAGGGAATGGTAGAAAATACCCAAGCCAAGCTGATTGGAATAATGTGAACTATCGTGAAGACCTATGGAATATAAGCCAAAATGGCAAAGGCCAGAGAACTCAAAAAGGCCATTCCAAAGGTGTAAGAGCTTTCATCAAAGACACATATGCACCTAGGCACTACACTCGGAGATATCACAACTACCCAAAGAAGGCAATTGCTAAAACACATATACAGCATACGACAAAAAGAGACAGTTGTATGAACCTAGAATCCCCAACCAATTTGCCAAAATTAATTATGATTATGGCACTGATAGATGGCAACCCCTTAGAGTCAAACCATTTGGCTATAGGTTGGTTGGATCATCTTACAATACTAACCCCTCAGGACCCAGACAAGTATGGGTACCTAAAACTTAATTTCATTGTTTGCAGGTTCAAGGAACAGCTGAGTGCCAAGGAACCTGGTACATGGATAGTGGTTGTTCCAGACATATGACAGGAAATGAAGCTCCAGGAGAAATAAGAGGCATTGGATCCATCAAGAAAAATGGATTAAAAATCACACATGTTGCATATGTTGAAGGACTCAACTTCAACTTGCTAAGCATCCGCCAACTCTGTGACAAGGGTTATAATGTTGGATTTAACATGGGTATATGCCAAATCAAGGATACTGAATCAAATGAAGTTGTGTTGCAAGGATGCGCAAAAAGAACATGTATGTCGTGGATTGGTCAACTCGCAACACCCAAAGACCCGTCTATTAGCAAAAGAGCACAATTTGAATCAAGTTGGTTGTGGCACAAGAAGTTGAGTCACCCGAATTTCAAAATGATTAACAAGCTTGCAAGAAGCAATCTTGTGGGAGGACTTCCAGACTCAGTATACAAGAAGGAGAGTATATGTGATGCATGTCAGAAGGGAAACAAATCAAATCATCATTCAAAGAAAAGACATGTCCATCTTCAACAAGAATATTGCATCGCTACATATGGATCTATTTGGTCCATTGAACCACTAGCATAAGTGGGAAAAAATACACCTTGGTGGTAGTAGATGACTACTCAAGATATACATGGACAATATTCATGTGTAAGAATAAAGAAACTCTAAAACTACCACACGGTGATGAAGAGGATTCAAAATGAGAAGAG
Source organism: Rehmannia glutinosa (assembly GCA_016081115.2). Taxonomy (NCBI): domain Eukaryota; kingdom Viridiplantae; phylum Streptophyta; class Magnoliopsida; order Lamiales; family Orobanchaceae; genus Rehmannia; species Rehmannia glutinosa. The sequence goes on from CM071928.1 coordinate 74,939,495, forward strand.
CCAAACCATTATCAAAATAAGATCTCGGCGGAGGAACTCGAGTTTGTCAATGGTATAATAACTCAATATTGTATAGAAAATGGTATTGGTCATGAATTGTCTCAGCTGCAAGGACTCCACAAAGAGAATGGAGTTGCGAGAAAGAAGGAATAGAACTCTCAAAGAAGCGGAAGGACCATGTTAGGTGAAGCGGGGCTACCTAAAAGATTTTGGGGTCAAGCAATAAACACAAAGATGCTACACTCAAAATAGATGCATGATAAAATGACAATGACAAAGACTCCTATGAGTTTTGGACAGGAGAAAACCAAATGTTGCATATTTTAGAATATTTGGATGTAAATGCTTCATCCATAACAATGGCAAAGATAATTTGAAGGCTTTTGATGCTAAAGTCGATGAAGGTATCTTCTTGGGATACTCAAATTGAAAGCAAAGCCTCTGAGTACTCAACAAGAGGGCTATGGTTACGAGGAATCCATTCATGTGGTGTTTGATGAGCCAAATGTAAATGGAGAAGACATTGAAGAGTCACCGATAAGCAATCAACCAACCATGCGAAAGAGTCCCTCTTGTCAAGTGAAGTCGGAATTATAAACCCGATGAAGATGAGATAGCTAAGTGATGACGACAGAGTGATCAAAGCAACATAGTCAAAAGACGATCGAATCCAGCTAACTTACTCCAACTTTGATGTAAGATGGTGAGAGACCATCCACCGAAACTAGTCATTGGAGATATAAGAGAAGGTGTCAAAACAGGATCCGAACTCAACAAGAAGCTATGTTCACATGTTTTATCTCACAAATACGGCCTAAAAGATGTGTCACAAGCATTGGATGACACACATTGGATTCAAGCTATGCAAGAAGAGTCAATCGAGTTTGAAAGAAATAAAGTATGGGAATTAGTTCAAAGACTCACCCATCAAAATGTTATTGGCACTAAATGGGTGTTCGAAACAAGATGAACGAGGAAGGTTCGTGGTAAGAAACAAAGCAAGATTAGTAGCCAAAGGATATTGCCAAGAAGAAGGGATAGATTTTGATGAAACATTTGCCCCTGTAGCAAGATTGGAAGCTATAAGGATGTTTCTTGACTATGCAGCTCACAAGAATTTTATTGTATATCAGATGGATGTAAAGAGTGCATTCCTTAATGGTTTATTGGAAGAAGAAGTGTATGTTGAACAACCTCCAGGATTTGAGCAGAAGACTCTTGGAGATAAGGTATACAAACTCAAGAAAGCTCTATATGGATTGAAACAGGCACCCAGAGCATGGTATGATACTTTGTCACAATTCCTGACTGAGAACGGATTCACAAAAGGCAAAGTGGATAGAACACTCTTTAGAATTCAAGATGCGAAGAGTATATTGCTTGTTCAAATATATGTGGATGACATTATTTTTGGATCCACAAACAAAGAGCTGTGTGATAAATTTTCAAACCTCATGCAAAGCAAATTCGAAATGAGCATGATGGGAGAGTTGACATTCTTCCTTGGAGTCCAAGTGAAACAGTTGAAGGATGGAACCTTCATAAGTTAGACAAAATACACCAGATATTTAATGAACAAATTTGGTATGGAAGAGAAGTCTTCTGTGAAAATACCAATGAATACATCAGTCAAAATGGATATGGATGCGGATGGCAGGCACAGTAGATCAAACAAGATACTGAGCACTTATTGGACCATCGCTCTATCTCACAAAGAGCGAGGCCGACATCACCTTTCTTTGTAGGTGTATGTGCAAGATTTCAATCGCTCCAAAAGAAAACCACATGACTGGCTAGCAGCCAAGAGAATCTTGAGATATTTGAAAGGAAGCCAAGAAGTTGGCTTATGGTATCCAAAGGAAGGTGGATTTAAGCTAATTGGCTATTCGACTCGACTATCCGGATGTAGAGTTGACAGAAGAGAACCTCGAGGCACATGTCAAATGCTTGAAACAAAGCTAATTTCTGGTTTAGCAAAAAAAAAGCAAAATTCAATAGCCACCTCTACAAATAAAGCGAGAATACATAGTTGCGGGCAAACAAGTTGTGCCCAAGTCCTATGGATGAGAAAGCAGCTGAGAGACTATGAAGTTGAAGAAAAGGAAATTCCAATCATGTGTGATAACACAAGTGTTGTGCCCAAGTCCTATGGATGAGAAAGTAGCTGAGAGACTATGAAGTAGAAGAAAAGGAAATTCCAATCATGTGTGATAACACAAGTGCAATTGCAATCACTCAAAATCTGTGTTGCACTCAAGAACAAAGCATATCGATGTCGATATCACTTCATAAGAGATCATGTTGAAAAGAAGGACATCACCTTGAATATATTTCAACGATAAACAGATTGGGTGACATATTCACAAAACCATTATGTGAGTCGAGATTTGAAGAACTCAAGCATGAGTTAGGGTTAATTGAGTGAGCCGACACTCAAGACTCTAAGAAAAGAAATGAAATACGAAAAGGGAAAAAGAGTCAACTCTCAAATCAAACTAAGTGAATCACCATATCGGAAAGACAATGCATCGAGTTAGTCGACGGCCGAGTCACTAGGAGAACTCGTGAGAAGAAGAGTTAAATCAGCTAAAGGATAAACTGAGTCATTTATGAGCAAAGGGACAAAAACGCATTGTTTTTACTAAGCGGGAATGTTTTTAAGAATGACGTCAAGATAATTATGACGCGTGTCTGAGCAAAAGCCGCACACCAAGCGTATGATTGGATATAAATCTTTGTCGCATTAAATACGAGACATTAAATGCTAATCGGGCGTGCAAAATCTAAGCCGTTGATTTCGATCACATTTCAAAAACCACCCGCACGCCCTTTCGAACCATACTTAAACCATTTTCGCCTGCTTTCTCTCACACATTACCAAAAAACTGTTCACTTTTCTCTCTCGAAGCAAAGGCAAAAACTCTCTCAAAAACCCTATCAATCTTCAAATCACTTTCTAAGTTTCATTCGTGAAATCTTGAAAAATGGCATCCACTCATGATTTTGTCAAGCTAGGAAAGCAAATCCACACCGAGTCTCATCGTGGATTTCGGGTATGGTCAAAAAGGGGTCCGATGACGCCTCATAAAGAAGATCGCTGAAAAACTCGAAACGATCGGGCTAAAACCATTTCGGCGATGGACTTTCCGATGACCTATGTGGAAGAGGTCGCACGCTTCTACTTGAATGCCGAGATTCACGATGAGAGGATCAAATCCTCTGCTTCACGGGAAGGAGTTCATCATCACTACCAAGGATTTGGCGAACACCGCCGTTACCGGCGGAAGGAGCACCAAAATCAATGAAGCGATGTTGACTTGGGTGCTCGCTTGGAAGGAAGTAGCCAAGACCGACTATCTTGAAAAGATAGTCTACACAACTAACAAGAGGTCAGAAGGAGGACTACCACAAATTGTTGGACATCGTTTCCAAATGCATAGACATCAAATTTGGCACTTTAACCAACCGTCAAAGCGAAATTGATCGTAATGTCTGCGATCATTGAAGAAAAGAAAGAACTGGCTGAGTTTGTCTCACAAACTGACTCGCTGAATGTAGGAACAAATCCATCAAAGGAGAATGTAGCATTTGGAGGATCCTGGATACATGATCGGTGATTGGCCACCGATGGAGGTAAAGGAGTCCTCTTCAACATGGAAAGGCGTTCCATGTAAACAAGAGGATGTTCGAGATCAAACCTCTCTCGGCGCACGAAGAGAGCCTACGCTAAAAGAGCTCGATACGAGTGAGGGGGAATCACCACCAAGATACAACTGTCTCCTCTCCACCAAAGAAGAAGGTTGCCCTCCCGCAATGCTAAGAGAATTGTTGCCCCCGCAAAGAAAGAAAAACAAATCTGCTCCGCCCCGCACCGAGTCACTCCGTCCATGACCATGTCCCCGCCTGCAGCCGCAGCTGGAGAAGGAACCATTAATCCCTTCTCCAAAGTGATCAAGAAGAAGAGGATCGCCACAAGAAGGAAGGCACCTCTAAGACATCCGCGAAGGCATTCACCTTCAATGAACCGGAGGAAGTGGAGCTGTAAATCCTTTGGTTAAAACAAAGAGAAGAAGAAGACTTTCCAAACTCTCCGAGCTTGAAAAGAAAGCCGAGTCCTGTCACTCAACCGGAGAAGATACCGAGATCTGCTGGAGAAGTAGAGTCTCCAAAAGTGATTGATGAAACGCCAAGTCTCTGAGTGATCAACAGAGGCAACTTGAAGCCCACCGTAGTCGAACAACCGAGGAACAAAGAATGGCCGAGACAACCGAGTCACCTGTTGACAGGGTTGTTTCTCCACCGTAATGTAGGTCGAAGGTGTCGAGCAGCGAAAGTATGCTACCTTCAATACCGGAAACGAGGGCCAGCAAGAGGATGATGAAGACAATTTAATCATGCACTCTCCGCTGTTGTATCCGATATCCAAAATCGTCTGTGCGCGAGTGGAGAAAATGGAAGTTGAGCCTATCCAGTGCGCTTCAATATCCGAGTTCATTGCCGAGGAAGAAGAACTCTTGATTTCTTGAGGTGGACACAAAGGTCTTTGCAAGCCCTTGACGAGGATAATTGCATAAATATACTTTGAAATTCAAAAAGAAAAGGAACGGGCTAAAGCAAATGAGGACGCAGAGGCACGTGAGAAGGCCAAAGATCTCCGCCCTATCACCGCACCACGAACATACACATCCTCACTTTGACGCCCTATCGTAAAGTGATGAGGATCTGACCCTATCACGCCCGCGTAAGAATTGCAAATGCAAAGAAGCAATGCGAGAATCCGAGAATCCTTCATGAGCAAAGGATGATGGAGGGACCAGGAGAGTCCTCCAAAACACAAACGAGATAGACCCAATGGGAGTGGTGCAAAGATATTGCCACCGTTGTTATTCTTTGCCGCCACCACTTCCCCAACTCACTCGGAAGAAGGAACTAAGGAATCGCGATGAAACCGGGATAGTGGGGACCCCAATGAGCCAACCCCTAATGAAGGTGTCTTACCACCGCCCCAACGGCCGAATACTCAAGGGAACAAATGAGTCCGAGACGAGTGACCCCAATCCAAGTCACTCGCTTGGTGTGTCGATTGAGGGGGAAACTCCTCCACCGCAGCTGCGGCCTGAGGATGTCTGCAATGACTCCACAATGAATCTAGGAGGCGAAGTGGAGAAGGAACAAACACAAAGTACACAAAGAAGTTGTCATCGACGAGGCTCGAGGCGATTGAGACTGCCTCACCGAGCCGCCAACCTGCTCGAAGGCTAATGACGATGCTGATGCGATCGAGGCACAGAAGGAACACCTGGGAGTTAACACTGGCGATTTAAAGTGCAATCCATGGAGTTGAGACTCCAATGGATGCCACCGCAGAAGACCCTAAGACACCGACACTATCGAAAGGGATGTCCAGGCCTCACTGCAGCTTGAGATCTGCAGGAGGTAATGAAGGCCAACGGGAGGCCGAGACTTCCTGGTAAAGAAGTCAAGTACGTAACATCCTCTCCCGCTATCATTGATCCATCGAAAAGGAGATAAGTGCGCTTCACGATTCCCAGGATAATCTGATGTAACCTCTCCGGGATCGGAAGAAGACGATGAAGCCGAGTCATCCCCTGGTGGATCGATCCAAAAGACTCACCGAGGTGTTCCAACCACGAGTAAGTATGACCTCAAGACTACTCGTCAAACTTTCAACTTTGATGAGCCACCCTTGAAATCTCATCATCGTCCGATGACACTTCCGATAAAGGCCGAGGACTAGTCAACTCACGTGGAAAAACCAAATGAGACCGACGGCTATTGAGACAAACAGGCTCAGCAAGTCGGGTCAACTTCACAACAGACCCCAAACAGAGTCCATCGCGCAGCTTCCCAAAGTCGCAGCAGTTCGACTCCACAAGGAACTTCACGAGCACCACTCATCATTGAACAAATTCCGCTTGCTCGTGATGATCCCTTTGAAGAGTCGAAAGAGATCTCAAGCGCCTTCCACGACTGAGATCCTGTCATTCCATCGATACCATCATTCCAAATGACTATGATTTTGACGCCTTTGGGTTGGTATCAGTCACCGCAATGAACAAATTGAAGTTCGGGAGGTGTTCAAAGCATTATTTGCTGAAATTGAACGGATGGAGAGGCACCCAGTGCCTCGGTGGACATGAGACTCGGATAACGAGATGCCAACCTTATCACGACTTGAGAGGCATAATAGTTAGAATCCGGAGTGGTGGCAACAAAGAAGAAACAATGTGTGTGGAACAAGCTAGATATTTCGAACATTGTTCAACAAGATGTTGGTCCAAGCGAGCCGAGAATGCCGATGCAAAGACAAAATTGAGAGAACACATTGAGCATATGCATGAATCTCACACTCGCCGAGATAAAGTCTGCTGCGTGAGCAAAATAAGAATGAGCTCCTGCGTATGGAAGAAAGCATGGATCGAAAATTCACCTTCTCACATGGCCGAGATGAAGTTAATTAAAGTCAATCCAACGCTACTCGCTTCCGAGTTTTGCGCCGCATATTCCGCAGCGGACTCAAAGCGTAACTTGGCTATCGCCACTCGACTTCCGCCGCTAGTTTGTTTCGGGGTTCCTCTCTCCTTTGATGATGCCAAAAAGGGGAAGAGGAATACCTAAAAGCGAAGGGATCCAAGTTGAGAAGGAGGAGCAAAATGCTGTGAAGGGAAAGACAAATGAGAAAGTTTCAAGAGAAAAGAAAGGGAAGTCTGTTGAGGGGGAAGGATCGAGAGATGTAACCTTGATGATTGCAAAAACACCCCAACAAGGTCTTGTCACAGCTGATATTATCAGCAAACTCCCAGTGACTCTCGCCACTCCAACACTCTGTTGTACCTATGGCTGATAAGAGAAAGATAGTTGAAGCAGGGATGGAGGAAGTGGAAGGAATGATGAATGCCCGAGTTATGGATATTCTCAAACAACATGGAGGCATTCCAAAGAGACATAGACACTTATGCCATCTCGGATGCGGAATCGAGCCAAGATCAGCTTGATGAATTTAAAACGCCGCATCTCAAGGATACTTCGCAAATATGTCCATGGCTCAAGCCTGGACTTGTATCTTTGGGAAAAGGGTCTCACACTATGTGAAGAAGGCCGACAGCACAGAGACATCGGGCAAATACTCCGCTAGTCACTCAACTCGGAAGAAGAAGACCCCGAGACAATACACGCCTGAGAGGAAGAGGTAGAGGAAGAAGCGTGGTGGAGGAAGAAGGTTTCGAGACCTGACTCTGCCCAAAAACATTGAGTACATAGATCCAGGCAAAAGAAGAGGGATCTACTCAATGGTTTTTTGACGAAGTAGCCAATCTACAAGTGGCTAAGAACAATGCCGAGTATGTGAAAAGAATTGAAGAAGAAAATAAAAGACAAACTCAGCTATGGGAGGAGAGACAAGAGAGAATAAGAAGAGATGAAGCTGCTCGGAAGACGTATGAAAAGAAGAAGAAAGCAGCTGAAGATGAAAAAAAGAAAAGAAGACCAGAAGATGACAGAGCTGAAGAAGAAGAAAGAAGGAGGAAGCGAAGGAGATGAAGTGTTGTTGTCCACCCCTTCATGTATTTTACTATGTAAATACATTTTATGTAAGTCTTCTGTAATAAATCTGTAAATTCTCTATTTTTGCGTAGACATAGATGTTTGCTCTGATACACTTTGTAAACAGTTGTGTAAAGGACAAGAATGTTGTGATCAATAAAAGGATTGATTTTACTCATACATTCTCTGTGAATGCACTATCTGTATGTATCTTTGCTATTTACATTTTGAATGTTTTAAGTTTTGGCATCATCAAAAAGGGGGAAATTGTTGGGAAATTTATTGTTTAGATTTTGATGAATGCCATGTAAAACTTAGAATAGGAAGTTGGCACCCCATTTTCGTTGTAAACTGCATTGTAATAAATAGGGCTGGTCAAGCTGAGTTAAGTCAGCTATGCCTAAACATGGAAGAAGACAACCGGAGACTAGAAGGAAGACTCATTGCAAGACACCGAGTATGACAAAGAAGAAAGACGGAACTCGATCAAGGAGCAAATGAGATGCGGTGAGTAGAGTATCGTCAAGTCAACTCAAGATAGCCAAGTCTCAAGTTGAAGTGACAGAAGAGTCATCCAATGATTGGAAGTCGACTCTAAGTCACCTGGGAAAGCAAGGAAATGCAACAAGTCGAGATAATCGGAAGAGATTCGTTGCCCCAAAAATCAAGGGAATTACTTAAACAAGTAATACCTCCATACTACATTTCTCGAAGTGCTCGACCCTTAATCCTGCAAAAGGAATAAACCAATGGGAAGCACTCGCACCATGTCGAACTCGAAAAGTCAAGAACAATTCATACGAGGAAGTGGCAATTCCAAGGATCGCAATAAGACAAGCCAACGACCACAAGTGTCTTTTGAGAATAAGCCTATCTCTTCAACGTGCAAATTTTCAAAAGAACACTATAAAAGGCCGAGGAGTTTATTTGAGAGGATGTTGGTTACCTTGACAATAGAAAACAAATACGAGCAAGAAAAGCTATATCTCAGAATTCAAAAATATTCTCAAATCATTCAAGATTAATCCTCAAGCCTACATTACGAAAAAATCAATCCAACACTCACCGTGAAGGAAAGATAACTTCAATCGATTGAAGAGAGGAAATTGTTGAAAAATCAAGGGGTCTACATTCCACGGAGGATTGTAGGAAGGTTCAAGGTCGAACCGTCTCAAGTTTTTGGGGGCTTCGTGATCAAATCCAAAGAGCTTGAGCAAGTGGGGTCAGAATGTAGCAAAGCGCAAACCCTGTGAATAAGATGAGACGTACGAGAAGCCAGCTGCATAACCAGGGCATCTCCAGACTGAGTCCCAAAGGATCAAGTCAGTTGTGTGATCAAGACTTGTATGTGGACTGTTACCACTCAAAATACTAATCAATACTTAGTGGATTCCTCCTGGAGTTGGAGAAGAGAGGACTAGAAGAATTACCCCATCTTCGAACCTCTATAAAAACTTATCGTGTCATTTACATTTCAGCACTTTAATTCCTGCACCTTATTTATCTAACTCTGCTGATAAATTTGCTATCCACTTGATAATCTCTAAGTACTAAAACCAAGTATTAAATCAAAACTAAACCAAATTTAAGGGTGTAAAGTCTTCCGAAAACAAATCACAATCGAGTTAAGTCTTTAGTCAAAACAAATTTGAGTTATTCTATCAACAAATCGATCAGTCCGTTGAGTAACTAACTCGTTGATTAACTAACTTAGCAACTCCATCAAGGACTCACCAATTGAAGTATTAACTCGAATATTTAAAAGGACTAAATCGAAAAGTTGGTAAGGTTTATTCAACCCCCCCCTTCTAAACCTTACACTCACACCCCTTGGGACCTATAATATCATATATGTTCAGCTATCATTCATAAGTTGAAAAAATTTCACATCATGCATGTGCATTAAAATAGAGCGAAATAACAATTTATCTTTCAACTATAATTGTAGGAAAAAAAATGTAATCACAATAGTTCAAAATCATCAATAAAATAAAGAATCCTAAATTTTCAAATTAAATAAAAATCATTGACTTCGCATCCACCGCCTCTAATCCTTGCTCGGGTTCCTCGACCTGAAAGATGTTAATGAATATGGAGTAAGCTTTCCACTTGCTAAGTGGGGACATGTTTGTCAAAATTAAATACAACACATAGGCATAATCGTAAATATTCAACATGTAATTTTCTTCTATAATTTCCCTCTATAATTTCCTCTGACTCGCTAAGGTACGTAATATTTTTTCTTTACAAATAATATGTTTTAAATGAGAAATTTAATGTGTGTATTATATTGTAGTGTGTGTATGTTTGTTTATATATATGTATATTAATATGCATGTTTATATATATATTAATGTGTTTATTATAGTGTATGTGTGTTTATTTATATGTATATACATGTGTATATATTATTAATATGCATGTGTGTATTTATATACATATATGTGTGTGTGAGTACTAATAAGTGTCATGTGTATTTAATATTAAATAAGTATATATTTATATAATCTATAATATTCATATTAGTATTTTATAAGATCTATATTATCAAGTCTATAATATTATTATTCTTAATATTTTAGAATTCTAAAATTCTAAGTCAAATTATCATAATAAAATTTGTAGGAAACGAGGATTTTCGAGTATAGAAAACTTACATTGTTCATCACATTCCATCAAATGCTACTTTTGAGGTGGGGGATTTTTTCCGAAACATTAAAGGTTTTGAGATAACCGATGACGGCGTATTGATATACGAAGGGAGATTATGTGTACCTAAGAATGAAAAACATAGAAGATAATTCTTGAGGAAGCTCATAGTACGCCATATACAGCTCACCCTGGTAGTACAAAGATGTATGGAGATTTGAAAGAGATCTTCTGGTGGAGAAGTATGGAAAGAGACATCGGATCATTTGTGGTAAAATGTTTGATGTGTCAGCAAGTTAAAGCTGAACACCAAAGGCCCTCAGGTTTGTTAAAGCCCTTTAAGATCTCAGAGTGGAAATGGGAACATATAACAATGGAGTTCGTAGTTGGGTTACCACTATCGTTTAAAAAGAATAATGTTGTGTGGAAATTTTTCCTAACTTTACGTTTATTTGTTCTTGTTAAATGCCCTTATATGTGTTACTTGATAATTATGCAACTACGTGCTACGTGTCTATAGTCGTGTTGGACCATATAGAGGTACGGGGCATAAAAGTTCCCTCCAGTAAAATCTCTGCAGTGCGAGCCATGTTTCAACAAACAACTACAGCTACAGTTAAATTTTCAATTTACAAGCATGTTATTATGTGATATATATTTGTGTATTTAGCTTGGACAAATTACCTCCACGGAGCTATTGATGCTCACCCCCCAATAATATTTTCTATTTCAGATTGATGATGGAGTTGGTTGGACGTGCATGGAGGTGACCCGAATAAATATTTAGAATAATGAATTGTTATTTTTCTCTATTTGACTATTTTGAAATAAATATATTTGGAACTTAAATTATTTATGTAATAAAGTTTAGAAATTTGTCTTTTAAACTTTTAAATATTATTATCTAATTTACTTAAATATTATTTAGAATTATTAGAAAGCGCATTTTATACCAAATCGTACTTCAATTTACAAATCATATTTTACTTTGGAAATTATGAAAATGGGATGTTACACCATCTATCATTGCCATAATCATAGTGCACTTTGGCAAATTGCTTGGGGGTTTTAGGTTCATACAACTGTTTCTTTTGTCTGTATGCCTGTGTGTGTATTTTAGCAATGGCTCTTTTGGGGTAGTTGTGATATGTCTGAATGTAGTGCTTGGGTATGTATGTGTGCTGATAATAGCTCTTTTGCCTTTGGAACGACCTTTGTTGAGTTTTAGGTCTTTGCCATCTAGGCTTGTATTCCATAGATCTTTGCTGATTTTCAAATTATACCAATCGGCTTGGTTTGGGTAGTTTCTACCATTAATTCCCATCATATGTATTTCTCTAATGAAATTACTGGGGTTTCTGGTAGCTCTGTTTGCTCTTCACAGAATATTTTCTGTTTGGAGTTTGCTGAGGAAATCGGCTGAATTTCTTCTCAGCTATCCTCTCAGCATACTCAACTGGTTGTTTTCCTTTTCTTTTGTATCCAAGGCCAGTTTGTTTGTGATTGTGCTTTGGAGTGAATGTGGTTGCAACATTAGGTGTTTCGGATTTTTGAGATGTTTCATTACTTGAATATCCTTTTTCCAAAATCACTCTTGGAGTTTGACTGTGCACAAAGGAATTAAATCCTATGCCTGTCTTATCTCCACATTCTTTTTGACTGATGATAAGATCATCTAATGATTTGGATGCCTTTGTAAATGAGGCAATCACATTTTTGAGATATTTTCCCTCTTTTCTATAGCAGCTAACTTATGCTATGATCTTGGCATTCTCAGCCTTCAGCTTAGTGCTATCATCAGTTATGTGACTCAGAGTACTCATCTTTTTAGCCAGTTGTGCGTTTTGGCTTTTAAGCTGGTTGTTTTCCTCATTTAGAATTGTGTGTGAGGATTTTGTGTGTTTAAAATCTTTCACCATTTCGCCTAATGAATCATAAAGATCAGTGGGTGATGAAGTGTGTGTATCACAATCACTATCACTTGAATCTGAATGAGATGAGTTAGAGTGTACCTCATCTTCTTGATCAGGTTGATCTTGTTCTTTAGCCATAAGACAAATCATAGCCTTTTCCTTAGAGTCACTTGTGTAGTCAGCTTCACTACTCTCTGAGTCCACTGCTTCTTTAGACTTGGCTGTCTCAGCAGTCTCAGCAGCCAACATGGCTTTCTTCTTTTCCTGTCTTCTTTCTCTGAAGACTTTTCTAACAATCAACTTCAAAATGTCCTGCTTGTCTGCAGTTCTAACACAGGTCCTTAGCTCTTTGATCATTTCTTTCTGTTCTTGGATTATCAACTCTCTGATATTCAACACTTTGATGCTCAGCTCTCTTGGGTGGCCTATCTTCCCTTGACTTGGAGGGAGCTGAATGTCTCTTGTAGGTTTCACCCTTATTTCTTTTATAGTTCTTATTGACGAACTTGTTGAATCGTTTAACCATTAGGGCTATTTCCTCTTGGTGTATGGCTTCCTTAGGTACAACTCTCTTTCCATCCTTGGCCATCAGTGCAGCTTTCTTGGGTACAACTGTTTCCTCTGGCTCTTTTCTTCTCAGCTCAAACTCATAGGTTTTGAGGTCAGAGAATAGCTGATGGTTAGATTTTCTTGAGAGGTCCATTGAATGTCTCAGAGCAATAGTCTTCATTTCCCATTCAGCTGGGCGGCTCCTTAAGATCTTCATACACATCTACTTTTGTGTGTATTCCTTCCCAAGAGCTGAAAGCTCATTTGTGATTTCAGTGAATCTGGCATCCACCTGATGCATGGTTTCACCTGCAAGCATTTTGAAATTTTCAAATTTTTGAACAACAACAGACAATTTATTTTCTTTAATTTGTTCTGATCCTTCTCAAATTAAAGTCAGTTTATTCCAGATTTCTTTTGCAGATTAGCAAGATTTGACTTTATTGAACATGGCTTTGTCCAATGTCTTGTAGAGTATGTCCTTAGCCACATTGTCCAAGTTGTTTCTCTTCATATCTTTATTTGTCCACTCAGTCCTTGGTTTTGGAACCATGGTTGGTCTTGCTTCAGCAGCAGCTTCTTCTCCTTCAGCTGCAGTTGCTTTTCTTACAATCGTGTTCACTTTCAGTATTTGCAGTGGCCCATCCTCTATCACAAGCCACATTTCATCATGTAATGCAGATAGATGAGCCTGCATACGAATTTTCCAATTATCAAATTCTTCAACAGTGAACATAGGAATGCGTGTCAGATTTGCTTGCAGGATAATAACTTTTCTTAAAATGAAAGATTTTGAAACCTTTTTTGAAAAGATAGAGATCTAGTTCAGTAACCAGTGCGGAAGGCTCAATGAACCAACCGCTCTGATACCACTTGTAGGTCCCAAGGGGTGTGAGTAAGGTTTAGAAGGGGGGTTGAATAAACCTTACCAAATTTTCGATTTTAGTCTTTTTAAAATTACAACAGAGTTGACTCAAACAGTTGTGTCCTTGAGGGACAACTAAGTTGGTTATTCATCTAAGTTAGCCACTCAACAGACTCGATACAACTGCAGATAGAATAACTCGGTTGTTTAACCTTAACTTAACTTGGCTGGTTTGGTTTTATCAGCGAAAGACTTAACACCCTTTGATTTGTTTTAGGTTTGTTTTTAACAAATGATTTTAGCAACTTAGTTATATGTCAGTTGGATAGCAAATGTGATTGTATCAGCAGATATGATGTAAATATGCAGGAATCTAAATGTGCTGAAAGTAAATGACACAAATGTTTTATAGAGGTTCGAAGATGGGGTAATTCTTCTAATCCTCTCTTCTCCAACTCCTGGAGGAATCCACTAAGTAACAGATCAGTTTACAAAGTGATGAGCAGTCTGGAGACAACCTTGATCACACAACTGGCTTCTCTTGCAACTCAGCTTCTTCAAAGGGCAGCTGCCTTGCTACTTCAGCTCACTTCTCAAGTTCTTGGATTTGATCACGAAGCCCTCTAACAAACTTGATTCTGGTTTGACCTTGAACCTTCCTACAATCCTCCTTGGAAAGTAGACCCTTTTTTATTCTTCAAAAATTTCCTCTTCAACAGATTTGAAGTTGTCTTTCCTTCACTACTTGTGTTGGATCGATTTTCTTCGAGTTTCAAGCTTCAGGATTTGCTTGAATATACTTGAGAATATTGCAGGTTAATTGCTTGAATAATGCTTGCTTGTTCGTGGTTAAGGTAACCTTTTCTCAGTAATTTCCTCAGCTTTTTATAGTGCACTTTTGAATTTTTTCCTGTTGAAGATATAGACTATATTCAAAAGTCACTTGTGTTCTTTGGCTTGTCTTGTCTGCAGTCGTTGATGTTGACATTTTCTCGTATTAAATGTCTTGCAGCATTGCAGATTTTCTGACACACGGTGCAGTGATTCTCATTGGTTTATTCCTTTTGCACAATTCTGGGACTAACACTTTAGACCTGACAACATTGACATATTACTATATTGAGTAATATTATTGACTTTAATCAACGGATCTAAGTCAGTTTTCTTGACTAGATTGATGTCTTTACCCCAGGTGACTTGAATCAGCTCTGGTCATTGGACAAATCAACTGTCACTTCAACTTTGAGACATGGCTACTTGAGTTGATGTGATTGACACTTCTCACAGGTGTTCCTCAGTTGACACTCCTTCACTCGAGTCATTGACTTCTTTCTTGGCCATACTCAGCTGACACACAACAGAGTCTTCACTCCAGTCCGCAGTTGACTTCTTGATTTCCTTGGCATAGCTAACTTGACTCAGCTTTTCAGCCATATCTATTACAATACAAATTACAAGGACAATGGGGTGCCAACTTCCTAGTTTAAGTTTTTCATGGTATCATCAAAATCTACTTAATAAATTTCCTTACGCAATTTGCATGCAACTTCTAGATTTGCAAGGTCATCATGTCCAGCCCAGTATGTGATCCCTTTCTTCTGTGGATCAACATACGTTACATCTTTTGGTCTTGGCCGTGGTTGAGATCCTCTTCCACTACCACCATGTTGTCCCCATCCTGACTCGGCTCTTCCACCTCTTGGCGTATAATGTACTAGAGTCTTAGACTTTCCAGCCGAATGACTGCTGGAAGTTTGCTAATCAGTCGATTGACATACTTCCAATCCCTTCTCCCAATATACATCCCACGCTTGAGGTAGAGTCATTCCTTGATAATATCCTTCTGCTTCAAGAGTTTGAAACTCTTCTATAGATCTGGGCTCAGATCCAGCATCAGGCATTGTTATGTCCTCCGGGGGCTTGATCGCAACATAGTCCTTTCTAGCTGGAGGACCACCATATTGCTTCAAAATATCTTCCACGCGAGCTGACTACTTCTCAGCTACTTCATTGAATGCAGCTTCGATGGCCTTCCTTTTATCTTTCATGGCCACCGCAAATTTCTCAACAGGTAAGTTCAGGGGTGTTTAGCTCGCTGAGAATTGAGGGCGTGACTTCACCTAGCTGTGGGGTTTCAACATACATCAATTATTAATTCTTTGAACTTCCTTCCCCCTCAGCTGTGCCACCTCCTTTCTTCACTTCTTGCTTCAATCCCTTAAGGGCCTCATCTTCCCCTTTTTTGGCATCATCACCAAATGAAAGGGTTAGCCTAGGGAATAGTCCACTGAGGATGAAATCCAGTCGACTGTTTGTCGAGTCTTTCTTGGAGTCTGCTGCGGAGTATGCTTTGCGAAACTCAGAACAAGAAGCCTTTGACTCAGCTGTAACTATTTTCATCTCTGCCATCAGAAGACTAAACTTTTCATTCATGTTGTTTTCCAGACGAGTGATCTCAGTCTTGTGAAAGTGCTGTAGCAGCTCCATATCCGACTTATGGGAAGTTTCCATCATCACTATATATTCTTTCATCCTTTGTTGATATATTGAGGTGTCCGCACTCCATACTAGCATTTTGGCAAATAGGGCCTTGAAGTAACGGACCTGCTCCGAATGCATGGCTATTTGATGTGCAGCCAATTCTCTTATACGAACTATAATTAGTCTCAAATCGGTTGTGAGGGTAGCATCTCGATTGTCCAATCTCAAATCTAGAAAGGCCTGGTGGCGTTCCATATTCTCAATCTCTTCGTAGATCTTCTTGAAGGCTTCACGGAACTCAGCTCTATGATTTAACTCAGCTGCCAGCCACTCCGCATCAAAATCGAAGTTTACTGGCACAATCGTGTCTGTGGGAATGACATGCTCTTCCTACATGGTATATTTCTTTAGATCTGCGGTAGATTCATCCTCCATGTTGGGCAGTTTAGTAGTGAATGGGAATATGTCTTCAAATACATCATTACGAACAAATGGGATCTCTGTGTCTGCTTCTTGAGGAGCCTTCCCTTGTTCTTGATGTGTAGAACCAGCTCTATGTGCCTCAGCTGCGGCAACATCATTGCTTGTTGTCACAGTTGTGAAAGCCTGTGACGGATCTGTTGAAGTCAAGTATCGCAGCTAGCCAGGGAGCCTACGCACCGACTCTTTTCGCACCGAGCATTTGTAGATGTTTGCTCAGCTGGCTGAGCCTCAGCTGTCTTAACAGCTTCTTCGATCTCAGTGTGTTTTTCCAATTGAGTAACCTAGTCCTCACCTGTATCATCAACGTCATCAGAGGATGGTATTGAACCTCATTTGAGTCGTCTTATCACTGACTTGGCTCTGAGATTTGAGAACATCTTCAGCTTTGTCCATCGTTGGATTTTCATGTTTTGTGGACTCAGCTTCATCCTCGGATCCCAAAATGATGTGTCTATGTTCTCTCATGAGTCAAAAAGGGTGCTGATCTCCTCTTCTGCAGCAGCTCCTTTAATTTGAGGTATGTTCTCTTGTTCATCTTGACCCTTACCCAGGGAAGTCTCAACCTCCCTTGGGCCTTCTATACCCCCAGCAGTCTCAACTGCTGCAGGGCCTTCAATAATCCCTTCAACAGTCTCAATTGTCTTAGGGTCTTCTTAAATCCCTTCAATAGACGCAGCTCTCTTAGGGTCTTTGTCTAGGTCCCAAGGGGTGTGAAGTAAGGTTTAGAAGGGGGGATTAATAAACCTTACCAAATTTTCGATTTAGTACTTTTAAAATAATTCAACAGAGTTGACTCAAACAACTATGTCCTTGATGGACAGCTAAGTTGGCTTTTCAGCTAAGTTACCCAATCAATAGACTCGATAGAGTTGTTGATAGTATAACTCGGCTGCTCAAGCCAAACACTTAACTGAGCTGATTGGTTTTTAACAGCGGAAGACTTAACACCCTTAGATTTGATTTAAGTTTGTTTTTAACACTTGATTCTTAGCATTTGGTTATTAATCAGTTGGATAGCAAATATGATTCTAACAGTAGATATAATGTAAATATGCAGGAAAGTAAATTTGCTAAAAGTGAATGACACAAATATTTTATAGAGGTTCGAAGATGGGGTAATTCTTCTAATCCTCTCTTCTCTAACTCTTGGAGGAATCCATTATGTAACATATCAATTAACAAAGCGGTGAACAGTCTAGAGTCAGCCTTGATCACACAGTTGGCTTCTCTTGCGACTCAGCTTCTTCACAGGGTAGCTCACTTCTCAAGTTCTTGGATTTGATCACGAAGCCCTCCAAGAAACTTGATAATGGTTCAACCTGGAACCTTTCTACAATTCTAGCTTGGATAGTAGATCCCTTTGATTTCTTCAAAAGTTTCCTCTTCAACAGATTTGAAGTTGTCTTTCCTTCACTACTTGTGTTGGATTGATTTTCTTCGAATTTCAGGCTTGAGAAATCGCTTGCTTGCGTATGAGAAAAATTCCAGGTTAAATGCTTGAATATTGCTTGCTTGTTCGTGGTTCAGGTAACCTCTTCTCAATAACTTCCTCAACTTTTTATAGTGTACATTTGAAATTTTATCCATTGAAGAGATAGGCTAATTTCAAATGTCACTTTTGTTCGTTGGCTTGTCTTGTTGCAGTCCTTGATGTTGACATTTCCTCGTATTAAATGTCTTCGCCGCAATGCAGATGCGTGACATAAGGTGCAGTGATTCCCATTGGTTTATTCCTTTTGCACAATTCTGGGACTAACACTTTAGACCTGACAGCATTGACATATAACTATATTGAGTAATATTCTTGACTTTAAGCAACGGATCTAAGTCAGTTTTCTTGACTAGACTGCTGTCTTTACCCAGGTGACTTGAGTCAGCTCCGGTCATTGGATAAATCAACTGTCACTTCAACTTTGAGACATGGATACTTGAGTTGACGTGATTGACACTTCTCACAGTTGTTCCTCAGTTGACACTCCTTCAGTCGAGTCCTTGACTTCCTTCTTGTCCATACTCAGCTGACACACAGCAGAGTCTTCAATCCAGTCCGTATTTGACTTCTTGTATTTCTTGGCATAGCTGACTTGACTCAGCGTGCATTTTTGAATGGATTATTAGAAAAAGAAGTTTATGTTGAGCAACTTCCAGGCTTTGAGCAGAAAAATATTGGAGATAAGGTATATAAGCTCTAGAAAGCTCTATATGAACTGAAGCAGGCACCAAGAGCATGGTATGATACATTGTCTCAATTTCTAACTGAGAATGGTTTCACCAAAGGCAGAGTGGACAAAACTCTATTCAGAATTCAAAATGGAGAAAGTGTACTGCTAGTTCAAATATATGTGGATGATATCATTTTTGGATCCACAAACCAAGAGCTGTGTGATAAGTTCTCAAACCTCATGCAAGGTAAATTTGAAATGAGCATGATGGGTGAGCTGATATTCTTCTTAGGACTTCAAGTTAAACAACTGAAGGATGGAACTTTCATAAGTCAAATAAAGTACATCAGAGATTTAATGAAGAATTTGGTATGGAAGAGAAGTCTTCTGTGAAAATACCAATGAATACATAAGTCAAGATGGACATGGATGCAGATGGCAAGCCTGTGGATCAAACAAGATACAGGGCACTCATTGGATCATTGCTCTACTTAACAGCAAGCAGGCCAGATATCACATTTGCAGTAGGAGTATGTGCAAGATTCCAATCTGTACCAAAAGAAAGCCACATGACTGCAGCTAAGAGAATCCTAAGGTATTTGAAAGAATGCCAAAACGTTGGCTTATGGTATCCAAAGGAAGGAGGATTCAAGCCCATTGGTTATTCAGATTCTGACTATGTTGGATGTAGAGTTGATAGGAAAAGTACTTCAGGTACATGTCAAATGCTTGGAAATAGATTAATCTCATGGTTTAGCAAGAAGCAAAATTCAATAGCCACATCCACACCGGTGACAGAATACATAGTCTGCAAACCGTTGTACCCAAGTATTATGGATGAGACAACAGCTGAGAGATTATGAAGTTGAAAAAAAGGAGATTCCAATCATGTGTGATAACACAAGTGCTATTGCAATCACTCAAAATCATGTGTTGCACTCAAGAACAAAGCACATTGATGTCAGATATCACTTTATAAGAGATCATGTTGAAAAGAAAGACATCACCTTGGAATACATCTCAACTGACAAGCAGTTAGTTGACATATTCACTAAGCCTCTATGTGAATAAAGATTTGAAGAGCTTAAGTATGAGTTGGGATTAATTGAGTTAAGTTAGAAGCTCAGAATCCAAACAAAACTTGAAAAGAAGAAGAAATAGCTGAGTCTGGTAGACAGCTGTACTAAGTTAGCTATCAGCAAAGTCATTTAAGAAGAAGGAGCTAAGTTTCCTTAAAGAGAGCTGTGTATATTGAAGTCAAACTTATGCGCAACGACATCGTTTTGAAGAGACGGGAATGGTTTAACAATAATCAGTAGACATGCTCACGCTAAACGAGGAAAAAGCTGCCATTATGTCCATGATTGGATATAAATGCTGCCGCATTAAATATAGGGAGAGAAAATGTGGTTTTCAAGATTTGATCCTAATCGTTGATCTTGATCAAATGATTCAAATTCCTAAACTGTCTCTTCAAGTCATATATAAACCAAAATTAGCTTTCTCTCTCTTCACGCTCACAGAACATCTTCAAAGCTTTCAAAGAAATCTCTCTGCAAAACCCTACCTATCTCAAGATTGAAATCGTTCGATTTTTCCAGCAACTTTCTCAAGCAAAAATGGCACCAGCACATGATTTCACCAAGCTCGCAAAGCAAATCCACACCGGTTGAACTGTGGATTTTGAAGGGATGATAAAACAGGGTTCCGATGAAACCCTTGTGAAGAAGATTGCGGACAAAATCAAGAAATTCGGACTGAAACCCTTCTTAATGATGGAATATCAAATGACATACGCTTAGGAGGTCGCACAATTCTATGTAAACGCTAAAGTTCATGACGAGGGCATCAAGTCCTCCATCCACGGAAAGGAAATTACTATCACAGCTGCAGACCTTGCGGAGCACTGTTTGCTGCCGTCGGAAGGCATGTCGGAGATATATGAAGCCGACGTTAATTTGACTGCTGCTGGAAGGAAGTGGCCAAGCCTGAGTGTGCTGCAAAAATGGTATACACAGTTGACAAGAAGTTGCTGAAGGACGATTATCATAAACTAATGGATATCGTCACAAAGAGCGCAGATATGAAGTTTGGCAGCTTCAATCAGCTGTCCAAAACAAAGCTGATAGTAATGGCTGCTATCATGGAAGAAAACAAGGTTAATTGGGCCGAATTTGTGTACAGCCGACTGTGCCAAAATGTTGGAAATCAGTCATTGAAGGAGGATGGATCATTTGGAGGATCACTTGGTTACAGTCTAGTCATTGGCCGTCTGTTGGAGATTATGGGCATTCCTCTTAGACATGGAAAGACTTTCCATGTAAATAAGAAAATGTTCAGGGCCAACTTGTCTGGAGCCCAAAAGAGAGCCTATGCGAAAAGGGCGGACACCAGTGAGGGGAAATCAGTTGACCCCGAGGAAACAACTGTTGCCTCCCCTCCGAAGAAGAAAGCTGCTCCTACAGCTGCGAAGAATAAAGCAAAGACAAAAGACGCACCTGCCCCTGCAGCCAAGTCACCTACCCTTGCAGCCGTGTCTCCTACCCCTGCAGCCGCAGTAGAGAAGGAACCCTTAATACCTTCTCCATGAATTAAGAAGAAGAGGACTGCAAAGGCGAGAAGGGCAGCTGCCTCTAAGGCAACTCCGAAGGCCTTTACCTTCAATGAATCAAAGGAAGTAGAACCAAACACTCCTCTGCTAAAGACTAAGAGAAGGAGAAGAATCACCAAGCTCTCAGAGCTTGAAAAGACAAATGAGTCTCTACTCTCGGAGAAAATCTCGACACACCGCTTGAAGAAGTGCGAGTCTCGAATTTATTGAAGAAACAAACAAATGTCTCGTGAGGATAGTCGAGAGAGCAAGTCGAAGGCCCAGCTGTGGACAGAACAACTGTGAATGAAGAAGAGGCGGAGACAGCAGAATCCCCTGCTGAACAGATTGTGTCTCCACGGGCTCCAGAGGCTGCTGAAGGTGAAGAGCAGTAGAGTATGTTGCCTTCTATTCCTGAAAAGGAAGGGCAACAAAAAGAGGATGAAGATGATGATGTGATGGTTGTTTCACCCATCTACCCAGACATTCAACATCGTCTGCGTGAATGGCGAGCATGGAAGCTAAGTCGCTCAAGGTTACAGTTTGAACGCCCTGAATTTATCGAGGAGGAAGAGGAATTACTGCAATTCCTTGGAGTTTCAAATGTTCAAACTGCTCTCAACGAAGAGCACTGCATGGATCTCCTCTGTATCATAAAGGAGGATGAGAAGGACAAAGTTGTAGAGCAAGCTCATGCACTGGAGAAGGCAAATATATGCACCATCATTGGAACTCTGGAACATATGCATCCCCATCTAGATGTGTCTTCTGACACTCATGAAGACTTGGATCCTATGGCTGCAATAGAAAAGTCCGATATGCAGCAAGCCATGCAGGAATCCAGGATAATGCATGAACAATAGCTGAGAGAAGGACCAGGAGAGTCTTCTAAATCACAGCAGCAGATTGATCCGTATGGAGTGGTGCAGCAAATTGCCACAGTTATTGCTGCAACCACTTCCCCAGTTCACTCAGAGGACGGATCCAAGGAAATTGGCAATGACACTGGGAACTTGGGCACCCAAGTTGAGCCAACCCCTAATGAAGGTGTCTTACCACCTACCCCCACGGCTATACACTCAATGAAAATAGCCGGGAGTCTGGAGCAGAGTGACCCTACCATCAGTCACTCAGCTGGTGTGCCAGCTGAGGGGGAAACTCACTCCACTGTAGCTAGGTTGGAGGATGACTTCACAATGAAGGAATGAGGCGAAGTGGCAAAAGAGAAAGAAAAAGAACAACAGCAAGTTTCCACTGATGAAGCTCGGACAGTTGAGTCTATCCCAGCCGAAGTGCCAACAGCTTTGTAGGTTGAGGACATTGCTGATGCAGTCGAGGCACAGGATGGAAATGCCCCGGGAGTTAACACTCAAGGCACTAAAATGCAATCCAAGAGGTTGAGACTCCTACGGATGCCAATGTCCAAGACCCTAAGACAGTTGTGTCTATCGAAGGAAATTTTGAATGCCTTTCTACAGTTGAGACTACTAAAGGTATTGAGGGCCCGAGGGAGGTTGAGACTTCCCTGGGAAAAGAGATGGAAATGCAGAACATTCCCAAGACAACTCTGATATATCTTTTCTGGGATCTGAAGATGAAGCTGAGTCCACCCTGCTGCACACCAAAAAGACTCAGCTGAGGATGTTCTTCCAAGTACGAGTAAGCCAGATTTCAAGGTTGCTCGTCAAATGTTCAATTTTGATGATGAGCCAAGCCCTCAAGTCTCATCATCTTCCGATGATGCTACTGATACGACCGAAGAAGCTGTTAAAACAGCTGAGGCTCAGCCAGCTGGGTCGCTACCATCAAAGGCCCCAGTTGAATCATAGTCAACTGCGCATGCTACCAGAGCTGCAGCAGTGACCACCTCGAGCACAATAACTCAAGTGCGAGACCGAAGAAGAGGTATTTCTTTTTTCTCGCGAACTGCCTGAGCTAGAGGAAGAGACTGCAAGAGAACAGAAGCTCTACACCGTCCAAGAAGATCCCATAATTCCCACTGACTCAATTGTGCTAGCCAATTTCAACTTTGATGCAGAGTGGCCGGCAGAGGACTCAAGTCAGACAGCTGAGATGCGTGAAATCTTCAAGAAAATCTGTGAAGAGATTGAGAAGATTGAATGGCACCAAGCCTCTCTCGATATGCGCCTGGACAACAGAGATGCCACTCTGACAGCAGACTTGAGAGGAGTGGTAGTCAGGATAAGGGAATGGTCTCAACAGAAGAGTGCCATGCGTCTCGAGCAAGTTCGCTACTTCAAGGCACTATACAACAGAATGCTGATATGGAGTGTTGATAATGCTGACATGAAGGCAAGGATGCAGACCTATATGGAGAGATTGCATGCCTCTCATACAACTGAAATGGAGTTGCTGTGTGAATTTCATCGAAAAGAACTTATGTGCGTCGAAGAAAACATGAATACCAAATTCAGCCTTCTTATGGCTGAAATGAAATTGGTGGCAGCCGAGTCCAAAGCCACCCACTCAGAATTCCGAACAGCATACTCCGCAGCAGACTCTAAGCACAATTCAACTATCAGCGGACTGGACTTCATGATTGCTGGGATGTTTCAGGGTTCCTCTCTCCTTTAATGATGCCAAAAAGGGGGAAGAGGAATACCTGAAGAAGTTGAAGGGGCAAACAGCTGAGAAGCGGGAAGATGAAGCAGCTGTTGAAAAACAAAAAGGAAAAGTTGTTGAGGGGGAAAGGTCAAAGGATGTGACCTTAATGCTTGCTGAAACCCCTCAACAAGGTCATGTCATAGCTAGCATAATCAGCAAACTCCCTGTGACTCTGCCGATTCATCACTCTGCAGTGCCCATGTCTCATAAGAAAAAGATAGTAGAAGCAGAGATGGAGGATTCGACAAGAGAACGGATGCCCGTGTTGAAGAAATGTTGAAACAATTTGGAGGCATTCCGGTAGGTAAAGATACAGATGCCATTCCAGATGACGGACAAGAGCCAAGATCAGTTGAAGAATTCAAAACGTTCGAGTTTGAAGGATATTTCAAGAACATGTCCATAGCCCAAGCCTGGGACTTGTACTGGGAGAAAGGTCCGAAGTCGAAGAAGGCGATAGGCAGACTACTAGCAATCCCTACTTACCGGTAAGAAGAAGACTCGATAATATACGCCCAGAAGAGAAGGAAGAAGTGGTGGAGGAGGAGGTTTTAAACCTCTACTTAAAAATATTGAATACATAGATCCAGGCAAGAAGGGAAGGATCTACTGGACTGGATATGATGATATAGCTAATCTGGAAGTGGAGAGAAAAAATGATGATTATGTCAAAAGAATCGAAGAAGAAAATAAGAGACAAACTCAGCTATGGCAAGAAAGATAGGAAAGAAAAAGAAAAGATGAAGTTGCGAAGAGAGCTTACGAAAAGAAGAAAGCAGCTGAAGAGGAAAAGAAAAGGAAGAGAGCTGACGAAGACAGAGCTGAAGAAGAAAGAAGGAGGCAGCGAAGGCGATGAAGTGTTGCTGCCAACCCCTTCGTGTATTTTACTTTTGTAAATACATATGTATGTAAGTCTTCTGTATATTTAATGAAAATCTATAATTTGTGTAGGCATAAGCATGCTCTAAATTGCTCTGATACACTTTGTAAACAGTTGTGTATAGTACAAGAATGTTATGGGCAATAAATCAAATTGATTCCATGCATACATTCTCTGTTACTGTATTGATTGTATGTATCGTTGCTATTTATATGATTGTTAAGTTTTGGCATCATAAAAAAAGGGGAAATTGTCAGGAAATTTATTGTTTAGATTTTGATAAATGCCTTGTAAAACTTAAATTAGAAAGTTGGCACCATACTTGGTTTGTAAATCTCATTTGTAATAGATAGAGCTGAAGGAGCTGAGTAAGACCAGCTACGTACAAGAAGTACAAGAAGTCAACTGATGAAGTGAAATGAAGAAGTCTACTGAGAAACAGCCGAGTAAAGACATATAGAAGATTTGGAACTCAACTGGGGTAGTCACAGCTGAGACACAAGCAAGTCAAGATAAGTCATGAATAAGCTGAGTGGAGACTTAAATCAAGTCATCTACAGACAAAAAAAAGATGCAGCTGAGTAAAGCCAACTAAAATCAAACCGTTGCACAGAAAGTTTAGAAAGTTACTTAATTAATTAATATCCCCATAATGTCAGGCACTGAGAATAAACAAGTGCAGAAACGTGCAATAAAATAAGCAAAAAGCTGAACATTCAAGAAAACGAGGAAGTGGATGCTACACACACTCGAAAAGTCTGGAGGAGCAAATCGATGTCTGGCAAACATATTATTTGAATAATTATCTATCTCTTCAATGGATAGCTATTCAAGTAATACTATATAAGGACTGAAGATTAAAAAGAAGATGGTGAGTTGTTAAGTATTGTTGAATCGCTGAACAGAAAAATATAATTATTCAAAGTCCAAATTCATCTGTATTTCAATATCCAACACAATTTGTGAGGGAGAACGAAATCTTCTAAAGTTGAAGAGAAAACAAAAAAAAAATCCTTGGGGTCTACATTCCTAGTGTGGATTTGTAGTAGAAAGTCAAGTTGCTTGGAGGGTTGGGTGATCAAGTCCAACAATTTGACAAAGTGAGCTATAGTAGAAAGGCAGCCGCCTCGTGAAGAAGCTGAGTCTCGAAGGGAAGCCGGCAGGGTGATCAAGGCATCTCTAGACTGAGTCAAAGGAGCGAGTCAGCTGGGTGATCAAACTTGGCTCTCGACTGTGAAACCACTTTGTACACTGATCAATACTTAGTGGATTCCTCCGGGAGTTGGAGAAGAGAGGATTCGAAGAATTACCCCATCTTCGAACCTCTATAAAATATTGTGTCTATTTATTTTCAGCATTTTATTTCTGCATTGAATTATTCTATATATGCTAAACTCAGTTATTTGATACCTCAATTGATAACAAGCCAAGCATATAAAAACAAGTGTTAAAACTCGAGATTTAAAAAGGATGTTAAGTCTTCCGCTTTGCAAAAATAAGTCAGCCTTAATCATAGTACGGGCAGCTCTCTTGAGTCTGCTATATCTCATTTCAGCTGATTTGAACCAACTCTGTATAACTGTTATTAATTGAAACAAATTTTTGAAGAAGGTTTATTCAACCCCCCCTTCTAAACCTTCTAATTCACCCCTTGGGACCAACATATATAACAAATGCGATCAAAACATAGAAGTATATATAGGGGAAAAAACTCATTCTCTTCATAAAAAATATGAGGTATAACATCGTAACATTATCCGAACTAAGTCTAATCACCTATCAACTTGATCATTCTAAGGGTGTTGATATACACTCGACGGCGACGGAGCACCAGAAGCATGGGTGGAGGAGGCCAGAAAAGTGGTAGAGGTATGCTCCCAAGTTTTTCTTCTCATTCTTCCTGTCTATTCTCATTTTCTGCTCCACATGTATGTCTTCTCTTGTAGTTGTCATGGTTATATTCAGATAGAAATAATTAGATTTGTTTATACTTTCATTTTGCTTTTGAAAACCAATTTATCTGCAAGTGAACACTCTCGTAGAATTAACAATTCTGTAACAGGTCATTTTTCTATATTATTTTAAAAAAAAGTTAATTAGCCTTTGTTAGGAAATGCCTAAACACTGTTTTCTTCATGTATTGTTCTTGCCACTTAATTCTCAGCTTTTTGCACCAATCCATTAAACAAGATAATCTTGTATTCACCAATTTTTTGCACTATAATTGGCTTAAAACCAATCCACTGATAAATCATCTTGATGAAGGAAATTATGTCTTAACTCTCACCTACATCAGAAAAATAAAGCAAACAAATAATGATGGATGCATAATCTAGTAATCTTGTATAGTAACAGCACATAAGGTAAACTTATATTTTGACAGACAACAAGAATATATACGTCCATGGCAACGTCTATTTTGTCCAGGAAAAGGAAGAGCGGAATTCAATCATGGGAGGGATAAACACTATAGTGTTAAATAACTTCAAATTATAGAAAGAAGCAGCTAATGCTATTGATAAGGGTCTTTTTATGCATGTTTTATGTGTATATTTGAGTAGAATTCGAGTTATTTTATTGTTAGTTTTGTAAATTTTTTATTGTACATAGTTCATATTACTTCAAGGTGCTTTTATTGATGTAGATTGACCATTCGGGGCTAATTTTGGTGAATTTCAGACCATGGATTCATGTTAAAACATACCGGGGAGTTTAAGGATGCAAAAACGCTCGAAATCCCAAGCCAAACACGTCATTACGGGGCCTTTTTGGTCCAACACAGGCAGGGGGTGTTGGGCAACACGGTCGTGTTCCGCCGGGAGCCAAAAACTCGAAATTTTGCACAAAAAGCCTCGAACACGGCCTAGCCATGTTCCCCAACACGGCTGTGTCCAGAAACATGGCCTGGCCGTGTTGGGAAGCACGGCCATGTCAAACTGAGTTCATGCACAATTAAACAGCACGGCCTGGCTGTGTTGGGCGACATGGCCGTGTCCGGGACCTCTTTTTGCAATTTTTCCATGCTGAAATTATAGAAAATTCACCAACCAAACTTTTTGACCACTTTTGTACACCTTTAACACTTTGTTTTGCTGCAACATGTCCCCATATCCCTCAATTATCATATGAATACAAGAATTCACCAACCCAACAATGAATTGGAGCATTTGTTTAACAAAAGATGACATTATTAATGTGTTCTTGCACAAAAATGATATCTATAAAAGCCAAGAGTATGAGTTGGGGGAATGATTCCATTCATTGTATATTCATTGATTCATTCTCTCTAAGTTACAAAGAAAAATACATTGAGAGAATAAAAGGGAGGTAGAGTTGGAAGTTGAAGAGCATTAGAGGAGAAGGCTTGGAGCTCAACATCATCAGCCAGGGAGGAAGTCTTGTATTGGTCTTGAATAAGAGCTAAGTACACCATGTTCATTTTATTCAAATCATCTTGTGTAGTATACTTTTTTATCAAAGCCATGTGTAACTAAACTCCTAGTGTTTGAATGTAATGAACTCTAGAATGGATTTGTGATTAAGGTGTGTATGTTTTTAATAAAATCTTCATGTTTTGTGTGATTCACTTATATTATGCTTCGTTCATTTGAATTGATATATGTGCAATATTGATTTGAAGTTTATTTTTCATCTGGGAAATCGAGATATTCATGGTGGAATAGAACCTATATAAGTGAAAAGAGTTGCATGCAATCCTAGATATAGGACGACATAAATCTTCTGGATTAGGGTCAAACCCAATATGGGAATTCACAAATCGTTATAATGTTGTCTTAGGGGTTTTAACTAGAAAGAGATTTCAGTTAATCAACTTGAGATTAGGAGTTTTTCACCTTGAGAAAGGGTTTAACTTAAATCGGGAATTTCTACGGTACACATAACATGAGATTTTATTAAAAGAGGATGGTTTTTGCTTAAGGGGTTATGGTTGTTTGCCGAGTAAGACCGAGCCAAACCCAAGGGAGCCCATAAAGGCAATCACCATCAGTTTTCCACATGAGCATGATAATGACAATGCCGCCATGCAGAAATACGTGGAGGATGACATGCCCAAAGAAAAGCTCATGAAAAAGGAGGTTGCAGAATACAAGCCCAAGATCCCTTACCGGAGTCTAACTGAAGAAGATAGAAGGGAGGACAAACTTGGTAAGTACCTTGATTCTTTCAAACAATTACATGTCAATATTCTATTTGTTGACCCTCCTTTAAAGCATGTTAGGGATTTTAATGACATTATTCCTAGTGAAAATAAGTTTAACAAATTATCAAATGTGCAATTGAATGATAAATGTCCTTCCAATAAACTACCACAAAAATTTAATGATCCAGGAAGCTTTATTATCCCTTGCACAATTGATGATTTACCTGTTGATAGGGCACTAGTCGACTTGGGAGCTAGTATCAACGTGATATCTTATGAAACATTCAAGCATGCGGGATTAAGTGAACTTAAACCTATTAGAATGGACATTCAATTAGCCGATAAATCGATTAAACATCCTAGAGGTATTATTCGTGATGTGTTAGTCAAGATTGATAAATTCGTATTTCCAGTCGATTTCGTTATTCTTGACATGCATGATAATATAGAAGTTTCCTTAATTCTAGGGCGTCCCTTTTTGGCTACTGCAAGATCTCTCATTGATGTGCATGATGGAAAACTTATTTTGAGAGTAGGGAGTGAACAAGTTATCTTTAAAATTCCTTTGAAAAATCCTATAGATGATACTTGTCTTCCTATAAACTTGATTGGGACAAATGATTTTTTGCCCGAAATGCCATCTAATAAACCCTTGAAAGAATGTGGTGTTCAGTGTGTGAAAGTTTCCACAGAGAAATCCCTATTCGAGAATATCGTGCAAAAAAATAGAACTATGAAGGTAAATTGCTCGAAACTCAATTTAGGTGGCAATGTTGATCAACGACATAAAAACTTTCATAAGTTCAAGGCTCCGCCCGATTAAATCTTCACATACAGGTGAAATGGTCCAGCTATACGACGTTAAAGAAACGCTACCCGGGAGGCAACCCGATGTTTGTGTGCAATTGTTTTCATTTATTTTTATTTTTTTATTTTATTTTCTTTCAAAATAATCACAAGTCCTTAGAGTCATTTTCAAATCATAAAAAAAAACTCTTGAGCATCTTCTTGGTTGTCTTAATTGGGAATATTTGAGATATCACGGTATTTGAGTTGTGTGTTGCTTAACTTTGATTAGGTATAAAGATGTCGTTGAAGGTCCCGTACAAAAACAACCCAATGGTCGCTCAACACCGATTCCACTATTGTAGTAAGGTCGTATTTTTCTTTTTTTCAACCTCTTTTATATCATTCTAATTTCTTTGCTTTTTGAGTGTTTTGTGTGTGTTTGTCCATTTCTTTCTTTCACATTGAGGAAAATGTGAATCTTAAAGTTGGAGGTGGGTACAATAACATTTTCGGAATGCTTGTGTGTTTGTTTTCAAGAGATGTGATTTTTTTTAATTTTTTTTAACAAATTAAATGTTTGCTAGTCAATAACTTCGCCCAATTATACATATATTAACTTGTTAATTTGTGTTTTCAATGTGAATCAATTGATTGTCTACGATAGATTGACGTGGATGCGGGATAAATTTTGATGAGATTTCCAACACCATAAATACTTGATGTGTTAAGGCATATACGACGATACCTAGCGCTATGAATGTCCGAGAACTCATGATTTAGTAGTGGTTAACTAGTTGTTAAACCAAGCTTGTGAATAAATAAAAAAGAGAAAGAAAATAAATGACAAAAAAGAGAAAACGAAGAAAAAAACGGACCAATCGAGGTTATACTCCTCTATTTATTGTTGCTTAGTAACTAGGAGCATTCATGAGCCCCATTTTTGTCTTTTACGTAAAACGGCGAGACAAATATGAGTAAACCACCCTAGGAGTGTTTGAACGGAAATTCAAAATATAAACCTAGTTGAAGCATGTCTCGAAAGGTCCCCAAAAAAAAAAACAGAACGAAAAAAAATGAGAATGAATACTCCTTGACTTCTCATTCCAATAAAGTTCAAGAAGCTTGGTTATATGACTAGTAGGCTAACTACAATGATCTATTGAATTCTTGTATTTTCATGGCGTTATTGAATTGAAGTTGTTCATAACTATCAGTATTTGTGGAGTGATGATTTCAAGTCTGAATAATGCCTGCTGATATTACAGTTTTTCTTGACAGTCGATCGCTTTACAAAGTTATGTTTTTACTTAATGGTTAATTCGGGTTGAGAAGGCCAAGAACTTGACTGCTTATGTTCAATGTGTTGAAAAATAAAATCTTCTTTATATGTTGTGATTTATTGAATCCCTCTTTTTGATATAATATTTTGCTTGAGGACAAGCAAAGTTCAAAGTTGGAGGTGGTTTGATAAGGGTCTTTTTATTCATGTTTTATGTGTATATTTGAGTAGAATTTGAGTTATTTTATTGTTAGTTTTGTAAATTTTTGATTATACATAGTTCATATTACTCTGAGGTGCTTTTATTGATGTAGATTGACCATTCGGGGCTAATTTTGGTGAATTTCGGACCATGGATTCATGTCAAAACATACCGGGGAGTTTATGGATGCAAAAACGCTCGAAATCCCAAGCCAAACGCGTCATTTCGGGGACTTTTTGGTCCAACACGGGCAGGGGGTGTTGGGCAACATGGCCGTGTTCCGCCAGGAGCCAAAAGCTCGAAATTTTTACACAAAACAGCCTCCAACACGGCCGTGTCCAGAAACACGGCCTGGCCGTGTTGGGAAGCACGACCATGTCAGACTGAGTTCCTGCACATTTAAACAGCACGGCCTGGCCATGTTGTGCGATATGGCCGTGTTTGGGACCTCTTTTTGCAACTTTTCCATGCGAAAATTATGGAAAATTCACCAACCAAGCTTTTTGACCACTTTTGTACACCTTTAACACCATATTTTGCTGCAACATGTCCCCATATTCCCTCAATTATCATATGAATACAAGAATTCACCAACCCAACAATGAATTGGAGCATTTGTTTAACAAAAGATGACATTATTAATGTGTTCTTGCACAAAAATGATATCTATAAAAGCCAAGAGTGTGAGTTGGGGGAATGATTCCATTCATTGTATATTCATTGATTCATTCTCTCTAAGTTACAAAGAAAAATACATTGAGAGAATAAAAGGAAGGTAGAGTTGGAAGTTGAAGAGCATTAGAGGAGAAGGCTTGGAGCTCAACATCATCAACCAAGGAGGAAGTCTTGTATTGGTCTTGAATAAGAGCTAAGTACACCATGTTCATTTTATTCAAATCATCTTGTGTAGTATACCTTTTTATCAAAGCCATGTGTAGCTAAACTCCTAGTGTTTGAATGTAATGAACTCTAGAATGGATTTGTGATTAAGGTGTGTATGTTTTAATAAAATCTTCATGTTTTGTGCGATTCACTTATATTATGCTTCGTTCATTTGAATTGATATATGCGCAATATTGATTTGATGTTTATTTTTCATCCGGGAAATCGAGAGATTCATGTTGAAATAGAACTTATATAAGTGAAAAGAGTTGCATGCAATCCTAGATATAGGACCACATAAATCTTCTGGATTAGGGCCAAGCCTAATATGGGAATTCACAAATCGTTATAGTGTTGTCTTGGGGGTTTTAACTAGAAAGAGATTTCAGTTAATCATTTTGAGATTAGGAGTTTTTCACCTTGAGAAAGGGTTTAACCTATATCAGGAATTTCTACGGTCCACATAACATGAGATTTTATTAAAAGAGGATGGTTTTTGCTTAAGGGGTTATGGTTGTATTTTTGATTTGTTAAATCACAAAAACATTCTAGAGGGATTTACATTCAAACACATCTCTATCTCTTGATTTCTTATTTTACAAATTTTCCTTCATTTTTACATAATGTAGTTTATTAATCAAACAAAAACTCTGAAAATCGTTAGATTAAATAACAAAAAGACGGCAATTATTAGTACTTACAATCCTCGTGGGAATAACACTCGATACTCTATAATCTATACTATAAAATGATAGGTGCACTTGCCTACGGTTTTCTAGAGTAGCTTTTGAGCCATCAGCTATCAGGGTAGTTCTTGAAGAACAAGTCATGCATTCTTTGAAAAAATGATGTTACCTTAATTACCAAGACTAAAATGAGTGTTTGAAAATTTTTCGTCCCTCTTGTGGAGTCAATATGTTTGCCAAATCTGCAACAAGGCATCATTATCTGACTCATACACAAGCATAGAACAACAAAAAATTTCGACATGCTTTAATATCTCAATTAGCTATTGCACAGATTACCTTAAATCAATGAGTGTCTCAGTATGGAACTTCATAATTCTCTTAACATTAGTTAATACCAGGG
Organism: Rehmannia glutinosa; assembly: GCA_016081115.2. Lineage (NCBI taxonomy): Eukaryota > Viridiplantae > Streptophyta > Magnoliopsida > Lamiales > Orobanchaceae > Rehmannia > Rehmannia glutinosa. The sequence continues at coordinate 74,972,658 of CM071928.1, forward strand.
ACCACTAGGATCGTAGGGAGGAAAATAAACAAGAGAAAGAAGATAAACTTAATTTTGATTAAATTTTAAATTTTGGAAAAAGAAATTCCACGTCAGCGTTTCATGTCACCATGACCTGTAGGGGGTCACGGGACTAAAAATCTATTTTTTTCCATTTAAAGGACCAAATCCAAAGTGGATAATAAAAAAGGACCAAATCTCCCAGTACACTTACTTAGAGGACCAAAAAAATAATTTTGCCTAATTCTTACACCAAAAAAATAAAAAATGAAGATAAACTTAGAATTTTAGCTCCATAATAAGTATTCTTGTGGTGTGTACTTCTTTGAATAATGTTCATTTGGATTTTAAATCACTTAATGTAATTCACAGTTATTGATTAATTTCATAAAAGTAAACAAAACGTAATTTTCAAGGGAACTAAAAATAAGGATGCATGAGAAAGGTTTCTTCACCTCTACAAAAAATCAACTCATAGTAATGTTTCCATTCTCCCCTTTATTTTTCTAGCCTAATAGGCATTCTAATTTTACTAACTATAATTCTTTTAAGACAATAAGGAATTGACCCTTTTACTACCCGAGGACAAAAATGGAATTAACATTCTGAGTTTTGCCCTCTTTTTTTATTTTTTTTGAGGGACTGAGTTTGCCCTTTGGGAGGGCAAGCAAACAAACAATCACAGTAGAAATCTCTATTGCCACGACTTGATCCTTCTCTTCTTCTACATGTTGCTTCAATTAGAAGATCTCCACCAACATTGCTGCCACATGTATTCACACATGAATTTGGATTGGCACTAGCACAAGAGAAAGGTATGCCCAGTTGGCGCGCAATTTAGCAAAACAACCCGGGACAAGAATAAAGCACACTATTAATGTAGCAAAATAAGATGCCAAGAGCTTTGCCATTTTCCGGTGAAAGTGTGGACCTCAGTATTGAATATTGAGAAAAACAAAATTTAATATAATGAATTGTAAGTAAATTTGTGATTTTAAATCACTTAATGATCAATTCTGACTATTTTTTTTCCAACCATCATGTTGGTTCATACATATATAATTTACTCAAAAACATGGAGTCATATAAAATTATTGGTTCTAAGTTTTTTGGTCAAATTAAATCAAATTAGTTCTTTTGATTGGTACTCAGTAATTGGTGTAACAATTGCAAACAATAAATCAATTGCATATGAATCATTTATATATAAATACAAAATTATATATTTCTTTGTTTACATTTTTAGGCGAGGTAAAGCGACCATGCTATAAGCATTTGACAACAAAATACAAAAATAAAAGAAACAGACATGTTGCCTGAGTAGGTAGCATCCGACCTAGCGATCACAACAAATGGGCTTCGAACATTATGCTTTTCATTCGACCAAGCAATGGAGACAAATAGGTCTTCTCGAAATTTCGCAGACACTTTAAATACCACTTGAAATTGTAGTTTGTGGACATCCTTCGTGAAATGAAGCTTCTCTGGGATTACTTGAACGTCCACACCAGTGGGAGCCTCAATGATGACATCATAAGTTGAGTCATCGTCCTCAACATTAGTCACTATTCTGGTAACCGTTTTGACTTCATTTATAGTCAAGTTGGAAATGGCTATTGAAGGGTAGTTCATATTAGAGATCGAGTCAAAACTCTTGTTAGGTGGACATGAAAAGTTCATTGGTACATTCGGTGCAATTAACTTTATTTTGGATGGATCATAGCCAATATTGCAGAGGAATAGAATATAATCCAATATTCCGGTCTCATAAACAAGCCCGGGTTGAATGGGACCGGATGTGCTTATTGACCCTGCTCCAATATCATATGGGGTGGCTCTTGACCCCGTGATTGTCGTGATCGGGGACTCCAAATTATTTGTACGGATTGCTGCAAATCAGGTGAAATAAATATTTATTAATATGTGGTGTATTTCCATTCCAATATATTTATTTAAATTAATACAAAACCTGTTGTCATAATGGCTGATCTAATAATCGAAGGACTCCAGGTTGGATGCTGAGACTTGACTCTAGCAGCAAGCCCAGAAACATGGGGGCATGCCATAGAAGTGCCTGAAAGTAGGGCAAACATCGGTGGTTCTCTTCCCATAAGAGTCTGGTCAGTGATAATTGTAGGCCATGCTGCCAGAATCATTACTCCTGGTGCAGCTATATCTGGCTGAAAAGTAAAACAACACACTTTTAGTAATTCATTTTCTATTCAATCAACCACTTCAAAACATTTTATACGACATAATACAATATGAAAATGTTTTTACCTTAAGAAGATTTTGAATACCAAGCGTAGGACCTCGCGAAGAAAAATATCCTACAACTGGAGCTGGCTTATAATTTGGTATCACCATGGTTGGTAAAATTGTTGCCACTGGGTTGCTTCACAAGTCCAAAACATTGCAGTTAGCAACTCCTTACATTTAATCCAATAAAAAGGAATAAATAGTTGTATTATATTATGTGAATTTTTAATTAAATTGCACCAGACATTTTTTTTCAATCATCAGCTACTATATTGGGTGGGGTTGAAGGATTGGGAACTTGGGTTGGTGGAATGCAAATACATGATTTAACTAATAATTACCTGTTTGATTTGATATAAGATATTACTGCAACTCTGTCATCTTCAGTAATAGAAACAATCGGGTGAACCCCATATGTTGGTGGCTTTTGTCCAACAGTAATACTATCAACCAGTATCATCCCATTAACCCCATAATCATTCTTTAGTGCCTCAAATTTGTCAATTGATTGCTCGGTCCCAACATTGTTTACACAAAGAAGAATTGACCCCTTCACTTTGTCACCATCCAGTGACTCAGGATTGCAATTCCTAAACAAAAAAATTGACATTTTATGAGATGGATACTACGTTACAAGATAGAGTTTAAAAATAAGAATAGGAGTTTAGTGTACCTTGCAGATTTTTTAGCTTGTTGGTTAGAATCTAATTTTGCCGATTCCCCATCAATCAGAGGATAAATAGGAGACTTGTTGAGATTCGAAAAATTGATCCCTCGGCCCTAAGATTCCAACATATATGCACTACCATCCATTAGTTTTAATTCTTTATGGACATGCATGAAAAATAATATTAGGTATTCATGTGTGTGAGTGTAATGAATAGTAATTTAAATGATTACTTTAACCTTCTGGTTTCCTCCTAAAACCACGTCTGCCACAAAATCTCGATCAATGGTGGTGGCAGCAACAGTTAAAATCCAAGGAGCAACATTCACAACAGTTGACGAAGAAGGACCATTGTTTCCAGCGGCGCATACTACGATTATGCCCTTCTCCACCGCGTGAAATGCCCCTATGGCAATTGGATCGTTGGAAAAATCTGGCATGAATATTGATGATGGACCAAGGGATAATGACAGCACATCAACCCCATCAGCAATTGCATCGTCAAACGCTTTGAGAATGGCTGATCCATCGCACTTTGGGAATTTGTCGTTTGTGCAAACACGGTACACAGCTATTCTAGAACCCGGTGCTCCCCCTCTCGCAGTTCCTCTAGTTAGGTTGTAATAAGATGCATCGAAAACTGGTCTCCCAGCTGCAGTTGACGCAACATGGGTACCATGACCACTACCATCCCGTGGAGTGGTGAATTTATCATAATATCTTGCTCCAATCATTTTCCTAATGAAACACAATTTACTAACTAATTAAGAAAGTCATGCTTGTTGATTTAAACTTTAAAAAGATAATGGATTGAAGTTGACTCTCAAGTCCTCGTAAACTTAGTTGTTTTACTAACTAAGAAGGTCATGTTTGTTACATTGGTTAATGCAAATTGGGAATAGATTTATTCAAGAAGAAAGAAGTCAAAGTTGCACACATACATTGGAAACAGATAAGATTGTTGTTGTTTGAAAAATCTGGGCTATAAGAAACAATGTGACAGAGTCTATTTGGGGCCTCAATTATCAAGGAAGATACATGATTTTCTTAGGATGGATCAGAGATGCATGCAGATGCCTTTAAGCAACTGTAAAGTTTTTTATTATACGTTTTGTGGCCGAATAGTACTTAGAGAGTATTTACAAACTCTAAAAAATGATTCTAAGCATCTAAATAAAAAGAATAGTTGTTTTTTGCGTCTAGAAACTAAGAATAACAACCTTACTATAAGAATTTTGCGAAATACCAAAAGTTACCGACGAACTACTACCGTTGGTATATCCTGACGGATCACCACGAATTATCGACGAAATTGAGTTAGTTTTTTTGAAAACATTTCTTTGAAAATTATCGATGGAATATCAATGGATATTGTGGAAAATAGAGTTGTCGGTAAATTAATGGTCGGTAAATTTTGCGCCAAAATTTGGCGCGCAACTATCCTGTTGGTTTACCGATGGAATACCAACGGATATTTTTCCCTCAGTAATTTAATTTTAAAATTAAATTAAATTAAAATTGAAGTTTTATCCAACGACTGTTGTGCCTCCGATGACCGTCGTCTCCATTCATCCTATCGACATAGAAGGTGATTTTTGGGTTTTTTTGTTTATTTCAATTTTTTTTTTTTTTTTGTATTTCAAATTTTTTGTTACTTATTCCAAAAAATTGATTGTAGTTGTAGTTCTGTTGGTTGTTTGAATTGTTATTTATGTTGTATAATTATAATTTTCTCACAAATTAGGGCTTATATTAATGGAATCTAGAGCTTAGGACTTGTTGAAATTTAAGGGTTTTATTAGGACTTTTGGAAATTTTAGAACTTAATTAGGGCTTGTTGAAAGTTTAGGGCGTAACTAGGACATGTAAAAATTTTAGGGCTTAATTAGGGTTTGTTGAAACTTTAGGGCTTAATTAGGCTTGTTGAAGTTTTAGGGCTTAATTATGCTTGTTGAAATTTTAGGGAATAATTAGAACCTATTAAAATTTTAGAGCTTAATTAGGATATATTGAAATTTTAGGGCTTAATTAGGATTTGTTGAATATTATTCTTTTTTTTGTGTAAATTTAGGTGATATGTATTGTTTGCTCACGTTGCATAGGTAACATGTATAATGAATTTAATAAAAATTAAAATATATATATAAAAAAAATTACCGGAGGAATTATTATCGAGGAATTATTACCGTCGATATATCTAAAATAATTTCTAACTACCGACGGAAACAATTTTGTCAGTATTTTGATGAAAAATAATTTATATTTACCGACGAAATTATTACATCATTTTTTCTTTTTTTTAAATATAATTTATATTTGTAGATATAATTTTTTCTGTGAGTACTTTTATAAATAGTTTCTAATATTACCGATGGTATTACTTAATTTTAATTTACCGATGAAAATGTATGTTGGTATTCTGATGTCATTTCGTCAACGGAATTCGTTTTCCCAATGTACCGATGGAATTTGCAAATACGTTCCGTTGGTAAACAATTGCCTATAAGAAATTTGTCGGCATAATTTTGTGGTCAACAATTCCATTTGTAATGGGTTTCCGACGGATATTTTGTATTTACTGATGGAGAATTCCGATGGTAATTTGCGAATTTCTTTTAGTGGGCTTTCTTTTTAGAGTTTGTGGAGACTGTCTTAAATTGTTTTTAGCTTCATAAAGTTTTTGAGAAATTGGCACTTTTAGTTCTCCCATAAAAGTGGTAAACATGTAATAGCTTTTTTTTTGTGTTTTTGAGTACATATCATGGAAAGAGTGGTGGGAATCGAACCCTAGACCTGAGGTCTAGGCGTGAGAGTTTTAACCATTGAATACTATTCGATTCCCATAACTAATAGCTTTTCTAACTTGTTTGAGGTATAATTAAAATTTACATATTTTGAATGTTTTCATAGAAAAAGAAAGAGTAAGAAATTAATGTCATGCTTATTTTGATGGGAATTGACACAATGGGCAAGAAGAAAAATAGTTTCCAAGTTCTAGCTAAAATCTTACCTGTTGCAGCTAGAGGACGTGAAATTGTCGCCTTCCATGCATATTCCTCTCCAATGTGAAGGGATTGGACCCATCCCCGCATCATTAAAACTCTGAGATTCTGGCCAAATTCCTGAGGGTGATGTTTCTATTTTCAAACTCTTGAAATAGTGTCATAATTAATTAAAAAATAATATTGATTAAAAAAAGGAAATGAAGTCAAATGAAATGTCATAATCATGCAATAGAAATCTAGCTACTGTTTTATTTCAAAAGCAGTAGTTTACTCCTTTTTTCATTTTTCGTAATCATGCAATAAAAATGCACTAACATGTTCACATTCCTTATAAATTAATGTCTGAAGAAATGATTCTGAAATGATCAAGCAATAAGTATATAGTCCACTGTACAACTTTGTAGAGATTAGAAGCACATAAACATGATTCGTAATTAATATAATATGAACCGAAAGGCACAATATAATATATAGATGTGTGATGCACAAAGCCTATAACACACTTATAATTAAATCAACTGATATCTCACTACAACATAAATTACATTATGTAACACCATTAAAGTGTTACTTAATAGCCAGAATGTGTTACTATAGACAATAGGTAACACTTTGATGGGTGCTACAGTTGCCCATGTTACCTATTATCTTAGGTAACACTTTTATGGCCTTTAGTAACACTTTTTATGAGTGTTACCTTAGAGAAATCAATGGTAACACTACCTAGTAGCACTTTCAAAATGTTACGTATAACCCTTATGTAACACTTTTTCTACATAATGTAACACTTTTTTTGTAACATTTTTCAATTTATGGTAACATTTTATCTATTAGTTGTATCACTTTCAATCGTCTAATGTAGCTCTTTTTAAGTGATTATGTAACACTTTCAAATCATCATATATCACTTTTTTGGCCGACTATCACTTTTTTCTTTGTAACAATTTGCTTTAAAATAGGTAGTGTGTGTATATTCAATGGAATAAAATTAACTCAATAATAACAATAAATAAATTTATTATAAAAAAAATCTAAAATATTTAGACATGTCAATGCAACAAACAACGAGATGAAAAACTCCTATACAATGAACAAATACCACAAGATCTAAAAATCTAGAAATATAGTCTTCATGATTTCACACTTTGTTCTCAATTCTCTATGTTCCCTTCAAGGTCGCCTTTGTTCAATTCAAGGTCATCATCATGATTTGCTTCCCCATCGCCATTTTCATCATCCTGAAATATATTAATTTACAACACTATAGTCAACCATTAACAATTTACAATAACATTTTCTAGTAATTTCAACATCAAAGATAAGGTTACTTGGAGACAATAACCATCTTCTAAATTACAACAAATAAGCAATAAAGCAATAGTCATTTTCAATGCCATGTCAGTATACTCCACACTATTTGCAACAACCAAAATATATTCTAATGAATTCGTACAAAAAAGAAAAGTAAGAAAAAACTAAACAACATAACACTTCACTCGATAAGCGATATATGTTTGAAGCGGACTCTTGCATTGAAAAGATGTGACATTATTCAAGGAGCAAAACAAAAAAATAATCATGAAAACAACTTGAGAACAATTGAAGGTTTAATCAAAATGCCAAAGATATCGATACAACAAAATGTAGTCTTCTAAATTAATTTTTATTTTATATAAAACTGTATCTTATCATTACTCAAAGGAAAGGAACAAATATTCAGCAAGTTAACCTGACATGTAAAAAAACATATATTCGAAAAGTAGAAGCAGACAATTAAGTTATACCCGTGTTCGCCTACAAAGAATTTAGAGTTATAGTGCCAAGGAAAATATCAAAGGATGTGAAGTTGGTTGTGGAAAAAGCCACCTTTTAACTTGTTAAAAATTAATATAGATGGAGCCTATCAAGATTTTCAAAAGCCAAAAAATATGAATTGTTTCTTCTAATTGCTAGTAAAAATTATAATGCACATAATTATTACCTGGCAAAGTTCTAAACCATTGATGCCTCTAGACGATTGCCCATTGACAAGATGGTTTGCAAATTCTGGAACACTTAATGGATTCCCGAATGGAGAGGTGACAGGCAAGCACTTGAGATGGAATTTGTTGTTCGAAAATTTTCAAAACTCCTACTCTCATGTATCTTTCACAATCTCTTCTCTATATGGCTGCAAAAATTCATCGAGGAATGAGCATCTTGGACTTAGAAGGCCCCTTTACTCTTTTGCTACACTGCCGAGAAGTCCATGATCTCAGTTTCTAGTTGATCCTATAACGCAAAAATTTGAGGAAAAAATCATCATAACATACGATTAAGGATATCAAGAAAATAGAAAAGGATAAAATATAACTTACAAAATTAAGTTCGGATGTCTTGTACTTTCTACCCGGTGTCCTTTTGCGAGTTTCTCTATACATCAATGCTTTGGAGATGGTGGTTTCCTTTCGACTTGTTGCTATAAAAAATATTAGCCACCATAATTACCAACTATTTTTTTCTTTTTTGTATTTTGAATGAAAATGCACCAAGAGTGGGCGGAGAACTTAAAATATATAAAATTATTAGTACAATTTGTTATATTCGGTCTTTCTTGTCGATGTTTAGTAGTTTCTAGTCGAGTTTAATTTGTGAAATATTTTCACCAACAAATATAAAAAATACTTCAATGTGTAGATCCTCACTGTTTCTTACAACCTTTATATATATATTGTATCTTATATTTTATCACTGATTAATGTTATCGCCCCACTCGTACTGAAAATTTTAAATATAAAATAGGCCTCATAATAGTGCTTGAACAATTTAAAAATAATATAATTATATGTAATACTTACTATCTCTTGACGCTTTCTTGCAAAGGCAACAGGACCCATAGTGTGTCTATTTTTCTGATTTTCACTGTTGGTCTTATTTTTTTCAGCGATTTCTGCACATAAAACGTATTTTAGAACTAAATTTGACTAAAATTATATGAATATACTTAAATTAACACAAAATTTCACATTATTAAATGGGAGTAAAGTTCAAATGGAAACATTGCCCTTGATATCAAAAGAGAAAACTAGTATATAATGAGAATAAGTATAAGCCTGGGAGAGGGAGAGAAGCAAATGTTGGGCAGCATGCTATCATTTTTCCACCATGAAAGAAATCCTACTGTGATTTTGCATGTGCGACACATAGAGGAAATAAGTGAAACAGTTGATAGATATTTCTGCCAAATGAAATTTCAAAAGCCTAACCTCATTGAACCATCCCTCAGTAGTAACTCAAAAAACTAAGTTGAAGCGAATGGGAAGAATTAGTTGACTGGTAATGGTAAACATCTATTTAATAGAATTTCATGCCGTAAAAATTTAAGAAATGTACTGATAAAACATCTAGGCCTTAGGGAATAAAATAAAATATGCCTCTTCAACAAAAAAACAATGATAAAAATATTACCTGAACCTCCTTCAGATTCCAGTAGTTTAGCAAATCCTTCAAATGTGAATTCGGAATCGAAGATGGTTCTTTCCCTGTATTTACGTTCTTTGGATTGGTGTAATGTTTTTTCTTCACTCTACATTTATGAGTACGCCAAAGTGCTCCAACTGATCGCAACACATAATCCTTACCTTCTTCTGCTATAATGAACTTCTTCTGCAATATTTGAAAGAAGTTGACTGAAATTAGGATACATAGGTTCAGAAAAGAAGTAGATTAAGGTAATAGTAGAAATATGCTAGAGTACACCTAATGAAGAAATACTTATCTTGCATAATTTTCAAATAATCATATACCTTCACATAATTCCGATTTTGTCCTTGTCACGAACTCGGTGCCAATTGAGCTCATTTAGAGGTGCAAGATTAGAGTCTCGAGCTAAAGATCCTAAAAAGCGACTAAATTTGTCTAAAGTCTCCTTATCCGGCCCAATGGGCTGACCAAATCCATTCAAAATAATAGGCTTGCGGTCATTTATTGTCCATCCATGGACATCTTTGGACAAACTTGGTCCCCTCGTTAGCTTTTCTTTCCGTTCCACCGCACTTTGCATTTGAAGGAAAAGAAAAATGGCAAGCATACATCAAAGTCTATGCCTAATATATATATTTATGAATCTCGAATGTCAACCTTGTTCCACACCCAAAAATAAAGAGAACAAACAATGAATAGATGCTAAATAATTGACTTGTGAATATCAATTTACTTTTACGCTTACCAAGTTGATCATTTTGTTGTTCTTGTATAGGAATCGGTTCATTTTCGATCTCTACTACATCATTTCCGTATCTTCGGATCTATATCTTTTTCTCCTTGAAACATAATCATCAAGACTTTCAAAAGCCTCATTTCTCATCCACTAAACCAAACCCATGACCACTATCATCATCAAATAATTGAAGTTGTGAATAACTCACTTGTCTCTTTCGTGAACTCTCCATAGGCTGGTCAAAAGATAAGATATTTCTTACTTGGATGGGTTCCTTTGGAAAAACATCAATTTGTTTTGATAGTTGCTCTTGTACTCTTGATTTTTTTTTCATCCTAGCATAAGCATCAAGTGATCCAGGTGCGACCAATGTCTTGGTTTGCCTATTGTATTCCGAAGTGTTGCTCTCGACCTCTTTGTCTTGTTGGCTTCTAAGAGACAATGTTTTTCCATTGACCATGCATACCCTTTGTTGCCATTTTCCTTGTTTGGACTCTCTTTCGATTTGTTTGGAAAGCTCTTGTTCACCAACCTTCTCTTGTTGCATGATTTTTAATGAAGGCATCTCTTGTTGGTCTTTATCTTTCCTATGGTGCTCCTGATTTCCATGTGTTTGACTGTGCATCTTTAATAAGCTTGCCATTGAGGAGGTAGCGAATTGTGGCTTCTCTAACCCCTTTAAAAGATTTCCTCCTCTAGCCATTACCTGAAACACATTTATAACAATTAATAAACTAATCATTCAATAAATAAGTATACTAAAAAAAGAAAAACACAACCTTCTTTGAACGAGACCTCAATCTTCTACTATTTTGCATACTCTCATTGTCATTCTCTTCATTTGACTCATCTTGTTCACCTTCTTCATTAGGATCAGTAGTACTCATTATCATTTGCATCATCTTTCTTAGACTTTATTTTGCCGATCTTTTGCACTGTTACGAACCTTCCGGTTCTTCATTAAACATGTTGCTTCATAAGCAAGGGTTTTAAGCCCCAATTCCTCCATCTTCTTTCTATTTTCTTCTATCTTCCTCAACCTTTGCATCTCTCATACTGCCATCTTGAACTATGGTGAAAATTTCAACCGAACAGTTTAAAAACTATTTAATGATGCAAACATTCGTAATATATGTGAAAATTCATATAATAAGCGACTCTCAAGAACACAATCACAAAAAGGAAGCTTGAATAAGTTGTGATAAGAAAGCCAATATTAGTGCTCACAAAGAAAGCAAAAACCTTCACCAAGAGGAAGAATAAGACATTCAATCTAGAGTCATATTGAGATACTTCAACCATCATCGGTTTCAATGTGTCATGGGCTCATTTAAAATAAATATCACGTCTTGCTAATGTATCACAACAGAATCTCAATATAAATACGAGAACAAAAAGCAATTGGATAAGAAACAAATTGCAAGCTTCAAGAAAGAGTTTCATCCGGGGGGGAAGAGGTTAAAGCTACAATTAATTAGATAAAAATATAGCAAGATTAAGTTGCAATGAATAATGAGATTGGAGAATCTCTGGAATTCAATTAATTTGCTTTCTAGTGAAAGAGAAAAAAAATGGCAATGTATATTGAAAGTCTCTTAACTGGGTAACAGAGCAAGTCCTCAGTAAAGATAGAAAATAACATAAATCTACTACTTAGTCCCGGTTCTTCACCGCATCTTCACTCCAACTCCCAAAATTAATTTCAATTTTACACAATTAAACTGCATCTAAATCATAATCTCCAATAATCAATCATAGAAGAAACAATTTTATGAACTAACACAAGAAAAAATATAGCATTATTTACTGAACTATTAATCGTTGGAACAACTCAGTAGGTTCACCCAATAACAACACGACATTTGCAATTGGAACAAGTTGACATCAAATTATTCTATAATCAACAAAACAAGTTTTGCTGTTGAACAAGGTGATAAATAGAATAAGTCTGAAGAAGAGGCAACAAACAGGGAAACTTACATTTAGGCTAAGACAGACACTAAAAACAAATCACCTACAGGCCAAACCTATTAAAGCCAAAAGAATGAAAAAACCATCACCGAATCAGGCATCGTCAGACCACAATTTCATCATCAATCTTGTTTTCTTTCTCTTTCTTGTTTCTCTGAATAGGTCCCATAATTATTTTGAGAAAGAATTTTGCTTGTTAACTGCCACAGCGTGCGGAGTGGGGAAATTTATGGCGCCAACAGGTTAACAATGGCGGCGAAAATATGGCCAATTTCCCTAATTTTTACATTTCACTTTAGATTATTCTAGCGGCAAAAACAAAAGGATTTTTTCCTAATAAAAAGTTTGGTTGTGGAAGTGAATTACGGAAACTCACATCCCTCTTATATTCTTTTTTGAGTCCATGTCTCCTATATTTTAATTTATTTCTTTTTTATGATGACTAATTTCAATTTCAAATAATCTAAATATATTAAGAAACTTTATAATGTACAGTCATGTTTTTTAATATGAAATTAAATTAAATTTAATAGAAATGGATGGTATTAAATTTGTATTCATATTAATATACTTAAGCATTGATATACATGTACTACATTAGAAAAAAAGAAAGTGAAGCATCAAAATCGTGTTTTAAATACCGCATACAATACCGTCCGGTTGAACCTAGGATTATCTTGCCATCGGTGGTCGGACCGATCAAAGACGGTAAGAACCAAAATACCATTTTCAGATTATATCGGTCAATACTGGTCAAAACCAGGCAATACTGGGCAAGACTGGCTAATATCGACCAAAAACGAATTTAATTATTTTTTTGTTTTTCAACTTTTTTTATAAAAATTGAAATTATAAACTTAATATTTAATATATTTATGTCATAATTAAAATCAAACAAGAATTCAAATCAATTATTTAATATTATTTTTATAAAAATTCGTGTTTGTTTTGGGTTGATTTTCGAGTTATGCTTAAAATACATCGAAAATTAATAAAAATATAAAATTACTACATTTTAAACAAATTGGTAATATCGTGTCGAGTTCTGTTAGTCGTGTTCGGGTTCAGGTTTCTCTCTCATTAAATTCGGGTCAAGTTCGCGTCGGGTTATCGTGTCGTGTCAGGAATTGTCACCCCTAGTGATATCTAGTTTCACATTTAGTCTCCTTAAGTATGTGAATTTATTTCATTTTTCCACCCACTTTGGAGGTAGTAAAATGTAGGGCTGCAAAACGAGCCGAACCGATCCGAACAGGAACAGGCTCGAGTTCGGTTCATTTAGTTTTTGGATTGGTTCGAGTTCGGTTCATTTAGTTTTTGGATTGGTTCGAGTTCGGCTCGAGTTCGATTCGAGCTTTCATAATTGAGTTCGAGCTCGGCTCGTTTGAAAATGATTAGGTTCGCGAACATTTCGAGCTTGGCTCGTAAAAAGCTCGTTTAATATATTCAACGAGCTTAGCTCGAGTTCGGCTCGTAAAAGGCTCGTTTAAGCTTCAATGAGTTTACCTCGAGTTTGGTTCGCAGAAGTCTCATTTAAGCTTTAACGAGCACAGCTCAAGCTCGGCTCGTAAAAGACTCGTTATATGCTCGAATAGCTCGTGAAAGCAAACTTGAGTTCGTTAAAGATCGAGTTCGAATTCAAGTTCGCGAGCCGAGTTCGAATATAGGCTCGTGAGCCTGTAAACGAACATGTTCGCGAACTTTTGAGCCGAATATCTATAAGCTCGAGTTCGGCTCGTTTAAAAGTTCGAGCTCAAATTTTAGGCTCGAGTTCGGCTCGTTAAGCCCGACGAACGAACTCGAACGAATATTTTTCTGAACCGAGACCCGAATAGCTCGCGAACGGCTTGGTTCATTTTCAGCCCTAAAATGTACAAAAAAAGTCAAGTTTAGGGGTAAATGTCACAAATAAAACTCGCATTGTTTAGAGGTTTAAAAAAATTAATATTTTACTTTGAATATAAATAGTCAAAATAATTTATATGCTCAATATTTTGGTTTATTTGTTATTCTCATTTATTATGAAATATTTTTACTCTAGGTATTCCTTCTTCTCACGAGACCTACTTCGCTTCAATTTCACAAGCAATTGAGTTGCGATCCAATTTGAATACTTAAGTTACCAATTATGTTTTAAAAAATATATAATTTAAAATATTTTTGTAACTCATAGAAAATCTAAAACTAAAATTAAAATATTTAAAATATTATTATAAATTATAAGCATGTGACTCACCCCATGCCTATTACCTGTTTTTGTGAACAGAGTATTCTAGATAATCCAAGAGATATAGCCATGAAGAGCAAAATAAAAAAGAATCCCCATTTCTTAAAGAATCAAAATAATGGTGAGAAGTACCATTTGTTGGTAACATGTAGATCATTAGAATATAGAAATGGAAACACGATTCAATCACAAAAAAAGCAATATCTTTCTCTTTCTTCAAAAAAAGAGAGATAATACAAGTCTTTGCAAGTATAAAAACCTCACATCATTTTCTTTGTTTATAAGAGCATTTGTGTTTAGAGAAACAAAAGATCCACGCATCTTGAGACGAACAGTAAAGCAGAGAAAAACTTAGAGGCTTGAAATAAGCTCTATCGTGTTCCAGCAGAGTGGCGAGAGCGTCTGGAAACCAGAGAAACACTAAAATCTCTTCCATAAATTGATAGTCTAACCTGTAGTCAAATGGATAGAGGAATTTTCATTAAATGGACAGGTATCTTGAACAAATGATCATAGGGGATTCCTCAAAATTACCTCTGGGGATAAAATAAGGAAGCTCCACATATCATCAAAGCTCCTGAAAATCTGCCCAAACGAACTGATCTCTGCAAAATTTGTCTTCCCTAACCACTTTGGTTCCTGCAATCCATCGCCAGGATGGCAATAACATAATAGGTTCAGAAACTAAAATTAATGGAAAACCAATTGTATTAACATTAAGAGAACACAATCAGGAGACCTAGAATTCAATGAGAGATAACATTTAAACCACTAAAGGTTGAAAACTCAGTAATATCAAGGATAAAATTTCTCCTAAGGTTATATCTAATGTTATTTTCCAAAATACGAGATGGTTTCCAAAATAACATAGTCAAATAATACCTCTAATGAAATTCTTGAGTCTCTTAAAAATCAAATTCAAGCACCTATGCATTCCAAATCAGATCATCCATATCCGAGTTATTCTCATGGCTCTCAATTGTTCTTTGATTGTACACAATGTTACGATGCTCCTCAAGGGCAAAAGTGGGAGGTACACCTTCCTACACCACCTAGTATCATCATCATCATCATCATCATCATCAACCATAGTCACTATCCTATCCTCAACCAGATTCACTTGGTTCAACCAAATATGTATCCTCCGTTTGCTCCTCAAAATTAAAAAATTCTTTTGCCAACTTTTTCATTACATAATACCAACCCTCTTCAGTAGAATCTTTCACGTAGAAGACCTGATGAACTTGTGATGCCAAGACAAAAGGATCATCACCATAACACAACTTGTTAAAATTAACACGGGTGAGACCCTGGACATCGTTTTCCACATGAAACCATTCACATCTGAATAAGATAACATTGAAAGAACCCCAATAATCTAGCTCAATAATCTCTTGTATCCTCCCATAGTAAGTGACACCATCAAGACTAGGATTATGATCCTTAGTCTTTGGAAAAACTTGAAGTTAAAGCGATCAAAGTTACTCCACTATTTTGTGTTTTGCATTTTGCATCACGTTCTTGAGTATAAAAGCTATAGCCATTGATGAAGTACCCTATGTATCTCCTTGCGACATTAGAAGGTCCTAATGATAACCATTTAATATGGTCAGGAACTTCTTCAGACTCAACTTTTTCTCTAAACCAAACCATGAATTCTTGGCTATGTTGTTGAGCTTGCCTCCACCTTTTTCTCTGCTTATCTCTGGACTTGTTTTTTTATCATATCTTCGTGATCCCTGCAAGTAAAAATATCATAATTAATCAAATTCAATAGATGAACAACATACATTTTAGGATAAAAGGGATATATACAAAAAAATTATGAACTTACTCAATGTATTTCTCAACTAGCCCATCCTGGCAATTAAACAATACATATCGATGTGCTATTTTTTGTGTGTCTGAATCTAGAGAGAATGCTCTTTTCTTCCCCTTCTTTCTTCTCCCAAGAGGATGACCCATCTTAGGAAATATAGGCGATCTCTCATGAGTTGCAACAACTTTCTCGTATCTTTGGTTAAAGATCTTGGATTTCTTCTTTGCATCATCATGCAAATATCTTGAGCAAAATATCAGACACTCTTCTGCCAAATAACCTTCCGCTATAGAGCCTTCAGGACGACTCCGATTCCGGACATATGATTTCAATTTTCCAAGGTACCTCTCGATTGGGTACATCCACCAACCACTTACTGGTCCACTCAACCTAACTTCATTAACTAAATGAATAGGTAAATGAATCATGATGTCAAAATAAGAAGGTGGAAATATTTTCTCAAATATACAAAGAATTTCAACTATTTCACGTTGTAGAAGATCCAAATCTTGTGGATTGACAACTTTATTGCATATGCCTCGAAAGAAAGCACTTAATCTTATCAAAGCTATAGCAACATGCTTAGGTAAAGTTTTTCTAACAGCAACTTGAAGTAAATATTGCATCAAAATGTGTGCATCATGACTTTTGTAACCTGATATTTTCAATTCGTGCATTTGCACACAACGTGCAATATTCGATGCACACCACTGTGGCGACTTGACATTTTTAGAACTTCACAAAACAAAGTTTTCTCCTCTTTTGTCATTGAAAAAGATGCTTTAGGCAACATGTAGCGCTTGTCCAAAGATTCAATAGGGTGTAGTGAAGTTCTTATCCCCATTTGTTTTAGATCTAACCGAGCATTAAGATGATCCTTTGTTTTTCCTGGTATATCCAACAAAGTCCCTAGAACACTATCACAAATGTTTTTCTCTATGTGCATGGCATCAAGATGATGACGAGATGCATTATGCTCCCAATAAGGCAAATTGAAAAAGCAAGACTTTTTCCTCCATGGGCAATTGTCATCTTTTTTTTTCTCGGTTGTGTCTTACCAAATTTATTTTTGAAGTCTTGCAATAAATGTAGGATCTCGATCCTGTTAAAGGATCTCGGGGCTGACCTCTTCTCAATTTCCCCATTGAAAGACTTCTTGTCATGACGCCAACAATGATTTGCATCCAAAAATCTACGATGGGCCATATAACACGATTTTCTACTATGATTCAAATACAAATGCTCTGTCTCGTAGTGACAATATGGACATGCGTACCTTCCTTTTGTGCTCCAACCAGACAACATAGCATACCCAGGAAAGTCACTTGTTGTTGATTGTAAAGCAACACGCATCTCAAACGTTTGGCGCTTTGAAGCATCATAAGTATCCACCCCAAACTCCCACAAATCTTTTAGCTCTTCCACTAAAGGTTGAAGGTAAACATCAATATCATTTCCTGGGGAAAGAGGCCCCGGGATGAGTAATGATAATATAAGGTACTCTGACTTCATAAACAACCATGGTGGTAAATTATAATTAATTAAAACCACAGGCCATGTACTATGTGTGGTGCTCATGGTTCGAAATGGATTAAATCCATCACTAGCAAGCCCCAATCGTACATTACGAGACTCTCGAGCAAAATGTGGATATAAGGAATCAAAATCTTTCCAAGCTTTACCGTCTGCTGGATGTCGTAAGTTCCCATCTTTGATTCTTTTCTCATCATGCCACCTCATATAATTAGCTGTTACAGCACACATATACAACCTTTGCAGCCTAGGTTTTAAGGGAAAATGCCAAACTACTTTAGCTGGAATTCGGCTAGCATGCTGAGACAAATCAATATCATTAATCCCTTGTTGCTTTTCAACTTCTTTCCACCTTGAAGCATGACAAACATGGCAAGATGTGGCACTTTCATGGTCCTTCCAAAAGAGCATACAATCATTCCGACATGCGTCAATCTTCTGATAATGAAGACCTAAATCCTTCACCAACTTCCTAGCTTCATTAAACGACTTGGGCAATTGGACTTCAGGAATCAATTCTTGGATGATCTCGAGAAGATCAGAAAAAGCAATATTACTCAATCCATGAACACACTTGAAAAGGTACAACCGGATGATGAATGATAGTTTAGAAAATGATTTACAACCTGGATATAACTCTTGTTTACCATCCTCAACCAACTTAAAGAACTTCTTAGCCTCTACATTAGCATGCTCATTTATATCTTCGTGGAAGCGTCCTTGATGGTCATTGGAAAGCTTATCAACCAGATCCCTATGAGTATCATATACCAAACTTTCCATGTTATCATGCACAATATTCCTCTGTGTATTTGGCTTAGAGGATATACCCTTGTCCTTGAAATGCCATTCTTTAATCTCTGGACCAATGCCATTGGCAATCAAATGATTATACACTTCATTTCTATGATACCAAAAACGATTATAACACTCCTTACACGGGCAACTTATCTGATCCCCCTCTGCTCGAGTAGAAAAAGCATAATCTAGAAAATCCTCCACTCCTCTAGCATACTCATTACTAGACCGTGAGTAATTGATCCAATTGTTGACTTCATTGTGCATGATCAGACCTAAATACAAAGTAGAACACATAAAAAGTGTAGAGTAAAGTAATACATTACACACTTCAAAAAATGTCATAGATTACAAGACTAATACCTATTTTAAATCATAAAAGGTTAATACATGAACTTTAGTGCATGACATGTCTAGTTACTTGATAAATATTGGGAGCCTTGGCTCCATATTTGCCTACTATGCTAAAACAGACACATAGCAAACACAAATACAGAAACTTTAGTTCATGTTGACTTAATGCCAAAAGAAGGATGAATAATCATTGGAATTTTATCGCACAAAAGCTTCAATGACTTAGGGAATGTTTGAAAGTTCTGACTTAGGGAATTTTATCCCTTGGTAGGATATACATGCCTATAGACCACTGAAACAAATATATTACTTATCAGTATAGTGAGCAGAATCTATAGGAAACAAAATAGAAACTATAATAATTGATTGATTCGGAGACAAATTGAGTATAAGAAACTTAGTTTGCCAGTACCTTATGTAATTAATTAGCAATTGCCTATGTTGCAAGATTTTCTGATAAAAATATTAACATGTTGATTGACCTTTATTCGCATCCCTCTTTTATAACTGTTCTCCAAAAAATGATGAATATGCTAAAAGTGTTTAAGTCAAACATCAGAAACTATTTAACACATGCACATGCATATATAATATCTAAATTGATGGGTTCACACAGTCAGAGCCATAGAAGACAATCATTAGAAATATGCAAATACAAGAATGCTATTTACATACTCTTCTTTTCATCTGATCCATATCCATTAAAATAAGGGTGAATTTTTAATTTGACTACATTCAAATTCAGTTTTAGCATAAATCATTAAAAGACAACAAGCATAAAGAGATGGAGCATATATAATAAGAAAATAAGAAGAGAAAACCCACAAAGAATAAGAAGAGAAAACATTACTTGACAATTGAAGAAACACAAAAAAAGGAACACTTGGAGATCACGAGAAGCCCAACTAAACAAATGACAACTTTCTTCTACAAGACATAAATACCCATCAAGAAAAAGAAAGACTCGAGAACAAACATTATACAATGCATAATATCAAAATAGTAGAAACAAAAGAGAAAACAAGCCCGAAAGAAAATGATGGTCTTTGTATGCAAGGAAATTAGGATAGGACTGTTAGTTTTTAGTTAGCCTCGCGTACAATATACAATTAACATATTTCGTGGCAAATATACTAGGGGTCTCCATTCCGTATTAACGTACCAAATCATATGATAATTCAATAAAACGAATTTTCAGCACAACAATTTACCAAACCCAATACAAAACCAAATTTAATCGATTCAATTTGGTAATTACCGAACTTTCAAAGGGAAAAAGTAAAAAAAAAGAAACTTAAGTCCATATGGGCATTTCATCAAACAACAAAAGGGCATTCTTTGGTTATGAAAATACATGAAACTTATAAGTCTTTATCGCATCTTTTAGCCACTATCTTCCTCAATCAATAAAAAATAATTAATAAACAAGAACTAGAAATCAAGAATTACCTTATTTAAGGGATTGGAACCAAAAGATTTTTGCTGATAAACTGTTAACTAGCGTTTTCTTGAGTCAAATGAATAGACCAAAGATTGGAAGATGGTGGTGGCTCGTTCTTACGGTGGTGAGCAGTATGAAATAAGAACGAAGAACTAAGAAGTAAGAACGGGTGGGCTTGTGGTCGCAAATTGAATTTAGAGTGTTGGAATAGAAATGATCGAGATTGATGCCCAACTATAAACTTCATGAAAATACTTATGTTTTATAATTTTTTTTTGACGCAAATGTTTTATAATATTTTGAAATCCAAAAAGTTGAACTATTTATTCAAATTCATACCATAATTGCGCCCGCCCGCCCCGCCCGCCCGCTAGCTTTAGGTGGGCCAAATAACACTAACAAAAAATTCATATAAATTATAATTACTTTTTTTTTTCTAAAAATATTATTAGTAAAAAATTTAAATTTCTTAAAAATTGGGGCGGGGGGGACGAGCCAAGTTGGCCTCCTCCCTCTCCCGATGCTTTAACTATTGTTTTGTCTCCACCTAATTTTGTAATATCAATTAATTAAATAAATCGTCGGTCGTGTTTAATTAACGTGATACAATTTTATGTTACCAAAATTGAGCTAAAAATTGTTACAAGTTAATTAAATAAAGTGTTACGTAAAGTATTTTTTAATTAAAGTGATACCTATTTGTTTTACAAAAAAGATAACAAAAAAATGTTACTTACAAAGTGTTACTTATTTAAAAGTGTTACATAGAAGTGTTACTTATTTAAAAGTGTTACATAG
This sequence comes from Rehmannia glutinosa, assembly GCA_016081115.2. Taxonomy (NCBI): domain Eukaryota; kingdom Viridiplantae; phylum Streptophyta; class Magnoliopsida; order Lamiales; family Orobanchaceae; genus Rehmannia; species Rehmannia glutinosa. The sequence continues at coordinate 74,993,728 of CM071928.1, forward strand.
AAGTGTTACTTATTTAAAAGTGTTACATATAAGTGTTACATATTGATAAAGTGCTACAAAAGTGTTACATAATATTATATTATAAAAAGTGTTACAAACATGTGTTACATAAAGTACCTTATGTAAAAAGTGTTACAATTTAGTGTTACATAAGGTCATTTATGTTGTAGTGTCTAAATATACTTCTCTTAGCTAGTTTGTCATACCCATCATATATATGTAATATAGCACCAACTGCAAATACCATTAGTATATAAGGTTTTAAAATGATAACAATAAAAGGGATGAGTGACAAACTAAAAGTCCTATTAAATTAGATAACAGACAAATTATATTACAACGTCTAAGAATCATATAATAAGTAAAAGTAATGCGGAGAAATTTTGACCTGAATCCAAGAATCCAATTATGGTATCTGCTCCATCATCAGCAGGTGAACTCGGAGCAGGATCAAATTCAACGTGTGCCATCTGCTCCTCCAAGAACTCCCAAGAACGAGTAGTCTGAAGTTGGAAGACCCTATCGGGGAAAACCGACACAACTCCGGGTCTTCCAGCTAAAGATTTTGCTTCTTTTTTTGTTAGAAGAGCCGCAAAACCCAAGAACCCCTTATTGTATGTATGCAGCACAATATTCTTGTTCCTGTAAGTAAATTTTTAAGTAAAGTTATAGCAGAAATATAAAATGTATAAAAATACATATATAGAACTAAATTTGTGTCATACGATGTTTAATAAATAAAATCGTATAACAAACCTCGCTGTGAAGGAGTTCACAAGGTCCGCATGATCATTTATCCGCTCACCATTTGACCCACCTCCCATGTATACAATATAAACTTCATTGTTTTGTGTATGTGGTGTGGCAGTTTCTACAAAATAAAGTTGAAACTTAAATCCCCTCTCAAATCAAAATATTGGCTTGTGTTCAGAAAAAAAATCATCACTTGCCAAACACTTTAAAGCTGATATATAAGTTGGAAACTATTTATATATCAAATTTTTTAGAAGTGTATCATTTATGTATTTGTTGCATATATGTCGGAGAAAATTGCAACCTCTCAGTCCCACAAAATTATGCCTATTGCAATCTTAGTCCCGTGCTTTGCAAAATCCATTCCACTTTTTCTAGATTTTGCAATTTCAGTTATTCAGTTTTAGAAATTTATATAATAGTTCCGTAGTTTATAAATATTACAATGATAGTCCCGAATTACCATATTCTTTTAAATTGTGCAACATTATATGGTGCAAAATCCTTCATTTTCTCACCTGTTTTGTTCGTGGCATTGTTACACCTACTTAGATCCAGTCTCCATTCGGAGGTTTTAAGTGGATCATGTCAGGTTTCCAGCCGATAAACTTAACAGGGCATACTTCTTTATTAGTCTAAGGCAAATTGTATCTATTGTAACAAAAATTAAAGTGCAAGAATTTAGAATTATGGGATCAAATATGCAATGTTTTAGGTTTTGGGATTGTTTTTGCAACCCTATGGGACTGTTGCGCAACATCGGGATTATAAATGTCGTGCAATAATTTCTAAGTATTTATTCCTGACGATTAAATAATAATAATATAGTACATACTTATGTTTCATAGTAGCTTATAATATTTTCCGGTCAATATTCGAAAATTGAATCGGTCTTTTGCATTTTAAGATTAAAATATTTAAAGAATATTAATAGCATGTACAGTAATAAACATACCCTACATATACTAAAAACAGATGCAAGAATTGTATATGCATATATATAATATAAGCTTAAATATTTAAATATTAATTAATCACCAGTTAAAAAGTAAAATAACATTAGTTATTTAAGAATATAAATGAAATTATAATGGCAAATGTTAATTATGTAAATATAGTAGAATATTCCTAGCTAATGTACTTACGGACTGGCAGCAGAAGCAGTAGGAGGCATACAATTACAAGCCTCAAACCTGTAATGACAAAACAAACACCAGTATAAGGAGAAGAGAGCGAAAATGAGCCGGGTTGTGCAGGATGAAGAATCATATCAACAAGTAAAGGAAAACGGAGATTTTTTTAATGTAATTAAATGTATGCTATAGTGTTATCTATTGATATCAAGGCAAAATTGCATTTTTGGTCCTGTAACTTAGGGGGTTTTGCATTTTTAGTCCTGTTCGATTTTGGAGTTGCAAATATGTCCTGTAATTTACAAACATTCGCGATTTAAGTCCTATTTTCGCCGGACATTGCATGTGAGAGGCACGTGTTCTTTTTCCGGTGGAAAAAAAGCTGATGTGGATTTTTTTTATTATTTTAACTACACATATTAAAGTATTGTAAATGCAAATTCCACGTCATCATTTCAAGAGGGAACCTAAAAATTACTCTCAGAACCTAAAAATTACCAAAATTACCCTAAAACATCAAAAAAAAAAAAATTACTCTGAGAATTATGGCGTCAACTTTAATGTGACATAATAGTAATTATCATCGAGAAAACTATAAAGTATAATAACAAACTACATTATCAAAAAATTATAAAACGGACCAACATTTTTTCATCTTCTGTACACCATAACAAAAGAGAAACAATCACTTTTTTCTTTTTTTTAATGTAACTAAATGGAGAAGAATGAGCCGGGTTGTGCAGGATGAAGAATCATATCAACAAGTAAAAGGAAAATGGAGATTTTTTTAATGTAACTAAATGTATGCTGTAGTGTTATCTATTGATATCAAAAGTTTAATTACGGGACAAGAATGTCAAGAAAAACATCATGTTGTCTGCTACTTATTGGATGAAGATTATATTGACAAACCGTTTATAGTTTAAATGTGGGATATATATGTTGTAGTAATGTTGGCACTCTGACCCTCTAAATTTGAAACTTACACATCTGATTTGTTAATAATGGTAATTTACTCACTTCAAGTGATTTTATGCACACAAAAATACCAACCACTTGCACAGATATATATACGAGGAACCAGTCCTGGATTTTTTATTTTTTTATATGCTTGCAGATGGACGGATCTGCTTTTGAAAAAAATATCCAGGTTTATAAACACAAATCTAAAATTTATTGGACCAAAATTACGAAAGAAAATTAAGAGTATGTCTTATGTGAGACCGTCTGAGACAGATCCTAAACAAATACAAAAATATGTTCTTATCAAGGGTACTATATGTGGGTTTAAGTCGAAATTCTATTTAAATACAGGATCTGTCTCATTGATATAAATTATAATCCATGAGACCGTCTCACACAAGTTTTTGCGAAAAAATAAAACATACATGACTAAGATCACAATTCCAAAAATTACATAACTAATATTGCAACACCGCTATAGATGGAGGACTAATTTTGCATTTCCCCATACGTAACCATAAAGTGTCCAATAAAAAAAAAACTCATGTAAATCATTAAGCTCATTTATAAGCTGGTTTAATTGGGGAAAATCTTGAAAAAACAGATACTAATAATAATGATCACGTCAACTTCCATTAATCTTTCTTTCTTGTACCTATAAATATGAAGAATTACTAATAATCATACCTAAGTGAAAACGTCCGACGACATCCATGTAAGTATAGTTTCTGGTGCCATGGAGTAGGCCCGGGCAGCGGTACAAGTCGGCAAGGAGGGTGGAAATGAAGTAAGTGATGAAGAAAAAGGCGATGAGCACAGCAGGGCCAGCCACCCAACCCAGCTCATGAGCTATTGCCCAAGCCAGATACAGCAGTACTCCTGATCCTATCACCGCCGTTAACGTTATTACGTGTGCACTTGCCGTCAACATTCTCCCTTCAATTCATATATCATCAGTTAGCTAGATTTCATTCTCATAATCATTATTTAGTCCCACGTATATAAATAAATAAAGCTATATTTGAAAGAATAATATATATAAGCAGAATGTTTTTGTATAAGATCAGAGTCAGATAAAACATCACCTATGGCAGCGAGAGAAGTAGAAAGATGATGAATTTGTTGAAGATAGTCGGAGATGGAAAGAGACCCTTCACGGAGAGATCGTAACTGAGTCCGAGGAAGAGATTTGCGAGCAAGAGATTTTTGCATGAATGAAGTTTGGAGAAAATCCCAGAGATGTTGGGCTGTGGCATGGCTTGTGGCTTGATGAACTAGAGAATCAGAGAGTGTAGAGGTGATACAGGCAGTAACAAAACGATCGAAGCGGGTCCAGTTAGGAAGAGAAGAGAGATTATTGTCATTGCTTGGTTTGGAAATAGTACCGTCAATATATCCGATAAGATCGGTAAAGGCAAAATAATTCAGAATCTGGGTTTTCCACGTGAGATAATTAGTGTTGTCTAGGAGAACAGTGACAAAGCTTTTGACATGGTGGGTTGGTAATGGAGTTGATGGAGCAACAGAGGAGGGATCCATGGGAACAGAGGAGATGTGAAACAACGGAAAAAGAATTGGAGACGCAAGTCGTATTAGACTACTGATACCATGAAAGATTAATATAAGCAGAATGTTTTTGTATTTCTCTCTATATTGCTGAAGTACACTGGGAATAGGGGCAAAAGGAAAATGAAAATGAAAATTTAATAAAATGCAGCTACCTTCAGAATCAGTATATCTGTGGGAGAAAAATAGGGTGGCAGGGTAGTGAATATATATATAGAAAAGAGCCTTGTGTGTTGTTGGTTATTAAGAGAAGGTTTGCTATGAATAGGAGCAATTTAAAATTGAGAGAATACTATATCTTAATTGATTTGTTAGATCAAAAATTCATATCGGAGGGGTCACGTGGCTAAAACATTTCATTTTCTAACTTTCATAATTGTATTTTGCATCTAAGACACAAGACTATGTTTTGGTTGGTTTTGGTTTTACTTTTAAACTAGTCTTTTTACCCATGGGATATCGATGTAGGGGTATATATTTGTGAGATCTCCATTTTGTACATGACATGTACATGTCACATATGACTTGAATTGAGTATTATTCACAGAAAATTGTCATCAAATATTTCAAAGAATCCCATGCCAGAGACAGCACTCCTGATCCTATCACCGTCATTAACGTTATTATATATGCACTTGCCGTCAACATTGTCCCTTCAATTCATTCATCATCAGTTAGCTAGATTTCATTCTCATAATCATTATTTAGTCCCGGAAAGACATTAATGTATATAAATAAATAAAGCTAACTAAATTTTCTATTTCATGTTTCATCTGATGATGTTTCGAAGCAATTGCCACGTGTATTATAGTACATGTGACATGCATTAATCTGGTGTCCTGAAAAACATGCACCATATGAAACAGTGCAAGTAATAGGAGATCCTAAGTATCATGTGTATGTGTGTGTATATATACCGATTCTTTTGAGACGACCATCGTCGTCGTCGAAAATCTTGCTTGCAATATGGCCATTCTCTAGTGCTTCTGAGGTTTGGTCCAGGTAAACGGAGCTTTTCTTGAACTCCTTTGCCATCGATGTCTCCATATCAGTATGTGCGTGTGTGTATGTGTGGTTTTTGGTTTTGAGAGTTTAAGTGGAGGAAAATGGGTTGGGGAAAAGGGGGTATATATAAGGGAGATGGGGGTGAAAAATATAATGACAAAGAATGGGAAATTGAACAAGTCGAAAAAGTCATATGGTAGGGGTGATTGGTTGATAATATTGGAGTTGAGTTGAAAGTAGGGGTGTGCACGGGACTTGAAGATAACCGAACCCGAACCGATATCCGAACCAAAAAATATCCGAACCGAAAATATCAGTTGACTTTTTGACTTTCTCCGAACCGAATCGTCCCGAAAGTTTACATGGTACGGTTCTGGAGATTTTTCAAATATTCGTACCGAGAACCGTACCGAACCATACCGAACCGTACTGAATCGAATTTCCGAAACCAAAACTGATTTTAAAATAATTTTTATATATACATATATAAAATTTTTATCTTATTTGTATTTTGATATTGAATTAACTAAACATTCCTTTGAAATTCAATAATATATAATACTAAAAATTATCAAATTAAAAATTTGGCATATTTTATCAATATGAATAATTGAATATATATTTAATTCACTAATAGTTACGTCATATACTCATATCAGTTCATGTAAACGAACCAATAAATGAAATTATAAAATCATATTTGATTTGTAGAAACTGTTTAAATTTGATGATATTTTACTTATTAAGGATCATAACTAGACTCATCCTCTAATCAAAAAAATTAATTGAATTAAAATTAGTTAAATAATTAGTACATTCCACATAAACTATAATAATCATCTAACCAAGAAATTAAGATATATAGTATAGAATATTAGTCAATTATATGGCAATGTGCCAAGATTATAGAATATTATTGTATAATAAAAGCTACTAAATTTGTCATTCGTTGAGATTCTACACTTTTACTATTATTACGAATAACATAATATCTGAAACATATTATATTAAAATCCAAAAAGAAATCAATACTTTTAACTATAAATTAGATAAAAATAATTTAAAAGTTAAATTGATATTAAAGTAATATGTAGAATATATAGTCTATATCATGAAAGAATGATTTATAATTACAATATTAAAATTTTAGCCCTTAAATATGAATTAAAGAAATTTTATGTATAAGTTAAATATAAAATATCAAAAAGTTAAACTCATATAGTACTAATAGTTTTAGTATGTATTTTTGAAATTGCACTAAAAAAAGATTGAAAGTATAACCGTTTAATGATTTTTACACTAGTTTTTCTTTTCACCTTTGTGAAATATTTGAATCTCCATTTCTCCGAACCGTCCCGAACCATTCCGTACCGTCTTGCAAAATTTTAAATTATTCCATATTTCCATTATAGGAAAAAATTTAAAATAGGTGAAAGAAGCTCAAAAGCTGTAGAAGCTGAAGCAACAAAGCTGAAAGAAAGATATTTGCTGAATGAGGAAAATCTATTTTCTTGATTATTATGTTGACTACATCTGCTCTATGTATGGGTGACAACGGTTCCAATTAATATTCAATTAAGTTTTGTACTTTCTTAATAAAAAATTAAATTTTGTACTTAATATTAATATTAAATTGTCTATATATACTATTAGAGTATAGAAAAATTAAAGTTCACGTACGTAGTTCGCTTACAACATTTGGTTTAAAATGTGTCACATGTGGTTACGAATATAAAATATTATAATAAATATTTAACATTTCTTCTAGCATATTTTATCCAATAAAAATAAAAATCATTGGTTTTAATCTTGAAACCGCCGGTTCCACGGTTCTAACCAATGGTTAAAACCACCGCTTCCACGGTCTTTGAGACCAAGGAACCGGAACCTAAAGAGACCTACACGGTTATGCATAGTTTCGATTTTGGAATAGTTGACCATGGTTTCGGTTCCGATTTGAAAGCCGGTTTCGGTATACACATAACACATGATAGAATATTCTAGATTGGACACGTCGCACATATTACTGGTTCAGCAAAAGACAAAATTTACCATAAGAATATAATCCACCTCTCCTTCATGTTGTACGATTTCATTAATTGGCTGTGGTCGTCCTTTCTCTTTTCAAACCGTTAGAATAAATATGTGCAGCTGCTATTCTTCTGTTATTCTTTCAATAAGAGATTAATAACTTGAAATTCAGTTTATCTATGAGATTATTAAAATATTCAAAGAATTTATTACTAAAATCTAAAATCTAAGTTTTAATAAAAAAATTTGTTGTTTTTAATCTAAATAAATTTGTCCCAACAAGTGATTTTTTTTGTCCCCGGACCCCAATAGGTAGCTTTTTTTTCCAGTTAATAATTAAGTTTGTCCCGTGTGCGAGGTTTTATACAGAAGATCAAAGATGCTATTACCCAACGATAACAGACAAAAAAGAGATCATCTTTGGTAGATGTTTTGTCTAGCACACCTTCGTTGCGAAATTCTGATGTTACGGATCAGTTAGATCTATTTAGGTTTGATAGGTGTGAGTTTTGCATGTATTTTGAGGCATATTTCTGGCTATAATGATGGGTAAACATGCACATACTCGTGTTAAATGTTACATATTCACTCCTTGTGGAAAAGATATTACACTTTGCTTATTTTGTAGGAATTTCATGATATTTGAAACGAATTGAATACGAATACGAAGATAGCAAAGTGGAAACACAGCGAATTGAGTGAGTATACGAAAAGTGATGCCAAAAAGAGCGAAAGATGAGCGTCTAAGGAAAAGACAGGGAGCGCACGGGTTGGGCGTGCCTCACGCACCACCCGTGCACACCTGTATAAAGAGAAATTGAGCTTCTGCATGGCGCACGGGTAGCCCGTGCACCGACGCACCACCCGTGCGCCCTACAGAGAATGGATAATTTCGAAGGGATGGCGCACGGGTAGCCCGTGCTCCTACGCACCACCCGTGCGCTCTACAGAGACTGGATTATTTCAACAGGGTGGCGCACGGGTAGCCCGTGCTCCGACGCACCACCCGTGCGTCTGTGTTGGAATCCCATAATCTGCAAACATTATGCCCTAAACTCGGATTTGTGGGTATAAAAAGCTTTTTGGGCGCACACAAGTATATTCTCGCATTTTTGCGATCTACAACACAAGACAAGGGTCTATTCTTGGAAGAAGACATCAAGGAGACAATCGGGTTGCATCGGAGCTTGAGGAACGGAGATATATCGAGAGATTGTCGACTTTCATAAGTTTTTCTTGCTGCTCTTTTAGTTTCAATCTTTCATTTTCATTTGTAATGGCTTTGAACAATTTGTTTATGAGTTGTTTAGAAATCATGTGTAGCTAAACTCTTGAGATTTCCTGTTTTGGGAGTAGATTGATGAACTCTTGTTGGATGTTTTAATCTTAGTTGAAGTTATTATCTTGATGCCTATTTGAGTATTTTGAGCTTATTCTTGTTTTATCACTTGATCAATGATTTAACTTGTTTGATATATTGATTCATAATTCGAGAGATGAGTTTCAATATTAGATCTTGAATACTCGACACAAATATTTGCATGAATCGAGAGGTTTGTAAATATTTGTGAGGATATTTGATCTTTTAAACTTTTGGGAGTTGAATGCTTCATGTTGAGTAGAGATGCTAGCATAAGTATTTCAATCTACGTTTTATATGCATCTCGAGAGGGAGGATAAAATAGCTTTGTGATCGTCTTATAGGAATATTGATAATAGCGTGGCTTGATTAAAACGGATAACAAGAGGATTATTAATCGAAACCTTAACTCGGAAATCCATTTCATTTTCTTGATACTTCTATCATTTGTGTTATCTTAATCTTGTGTTTTAGTGATTTAAATTGTCTTAATCTCGATACAACAATCATCCAATTTCGATCGTCTAAATAAAAATAAGACTATCTTAGATCAATACTTAGCATATTAATTTATTAGTCTCCGTGGATACGACCTTGCTTACCCTATTCTATAAACTACACCGTACACTTGCGGTGAAGCTAAAAATAAGGCGAACAAGTTTTTGGCGCCGTTGCTGGGGACTAATATAATTTTTGGTGCTAATATTGCGATAGATAGAATTAATTTTAATTTAGATAATTTTTTTTTTACATTTTGGATTCACTTTAATTCTTCATTATTTGACTTGTTTCTTTTAGTTCGGTCCAGGTAGTGCATGAACACGCGCTCGAGGCAAGGGGACTTGATACCGCTTATACCGAAGTCGAGGCTTTCGCGAGAAGAATCGAGTCTACCACTGGGGCGGGTGAAAGACAACACAATCCGATAATGGGGATTTGAACGAGTTACCAATACCGGCAAACAATGGTGGAAATGAGTTACCGATACCGGTTCAATAGCCAGCCATTCGTGATTACTTTCGACCACAAATGAATCGTAATTACGGAGGTATTGCCCATATTCCTATCAATGCCAACAACTTCGAGCTCAAACCTAAGACTCGATCAATATGGTCCAACAGAATCGGTTTGGGGTTCGCAAATCAAAGATCCTAACTCTCACCTTGCACATTTTATCCAAATATGCAATACGATCAAAATGAACGAGTCTCGGATGACGCCATAAGATTGCGCCTGTTCCCATTCTCTTTACGGGATAAGGCGAAAATTGGTTGGGTACTTTGACGCAAGGCGTGTAAGCACATGGGACGAACCGAGCCAAACGCGTTTTTGTTTAAATTCTTTCCACCGAGCAAAACTTTGCAGCTCAAAAGCGAGATTACTCAATTCCGAACTTCGATTCGATTGAGCCTTTATACGAGGCTTGGGAAAGGTTTCGGGTTTGTTACGTAGATGTCCACAACATGGGTTTCCGAGGATCAACAGATTATGTTCTACAATGGTTTAATGGGACAAACGAGGGCATTTGTGGATGCCGCAATGGGAGGAGCATTGTTGGCAAGGTTTCCACAAGATGCCTTGAACCTTCTTGAAGAAATGGCCATGAATAGTTACCAAAGGCCATCCTGAAAGATCTAATGTACAACGAGTAGCGAAATCTCGGATTCGGACTCCAATTAAAACATTGACGGCACAAGTAGCGGCTTTGACAACTCAATTGAGTGTATTGACGAAGGGGCGGAAGCGTACACGAGCATGGGTAGTGAAGCTCTTCTATATCCGATGGAAGAGGTAAATTATGTGTATAACCGGAATTTCAACAATTTCCGGAATAATTCAAACCCAACACACTACCATCCAGGGTTGAGAAATCATGAAAAATTTTCCTACGCAAATACAAAGAATGTGTTACAACCTCCGTCGGGATTTAATGCTTCAAGTGGAGGCGGAAATGGGGAAGGCAAATCATCGTTGGAAGATGCACTCACCTCCTTCATAAATCAATCTAATGCATTCATGAATGATACGAGGAGCCGCCTCGCTAAGCAAGACTCTCGGATGGATAAGATAGAACAACAAGTGACAAGCTCGATAAAGAATTTGGAGACTCAAATGGGTCAATTGGCTACAATTGTGGGTGGTCAACATCACAAGGGTCAATTTCCAAGTAATACGGAAATGAATCCTAAGGAACAATGCAAGGTGATTCGTTTACGAAGCGGTACGGAATATGAGGGGCCTAATGAAAAATCTGGGAATCTAAAACTTTCAGATGAAGCATCGAGGCCGGAAGCGGGAGAATCCGTGATGAAGGATGATATTGAAGAAAATAGGAAAGAAGAGAACAAAGAGGCGGAACAAACAAGGGTTGAGAAGCTAAAATCATCATCTAACTCGAATATATCTAAGTTGCCTATATCTCTTCCCTTTCCTCAAAGATTTCAAAAGAAAAATCTTAATGATCAATTTGCCAAATTCCTTGATATATTTAAGAAATTGCACATTAACATTCCTTTTGCAGACGCACTAGAACAGATGCCAAACTATGCGAAATTTCTTAAGGATGTTATGTCGAAAAAGCGGAGGATGACAAGCTTTGAAACGGTGAATTTGACTGAAGAATGTAGTGCAATTATCCAAAGAAAGCTACCACAAAAATCGAAAGATCCGGGGAGTTTCACTATCCCTCAGTGCTATTGGTGGTAATTTCTTTAATAAAGCGTTATGTGATTTGGGGGCAAGTATTAATTTGATGCCTTTGTCCATTTTCAGGAAGCTTGGATTAGGCGACGTGAAGCCAACTACGGTGACATTGCAACTTGCAGACCGATCACTTACGTATCCAAGGGGAATTATTGAAGACGTAGTGGTAAAAGTTGATAAATTTATATTTCCCGTGGATTTCTTGGTTCTGGATATGGAAGAAGATCGAGACGTTCCACTGATACTTGGACGTCCTTTCCTAGCCACGGGTAAAGCCTTAATAGATGTGCAAAAGGAGAGCTCACATTACGTGTTAATGATGAGCATGTTTTATTTTCTATATATAAAGGCAATGAAATTTCATGATTTGGTGGAGAATTGTAATTTTTTGGATATAGTTAGTTCATGCATTGAGGATTATGTTGATCATACATTGTCTACAGATGATTTGGAATTTGGTCTAACCCATTTGTGCTCAATGTCGAGTGTTGTACTTGATTTTGATAACCAAGATTTGTACGACTATGTTTGTGCCTTAGATCATATCAGAACTACCTAAGAGTGCAAGAGGCGAGAACGCAAAGTCGAAAATAAGGAGCCAAACTTGCGAAACGCACGAACCATGCGTCCACGCACGGCAACCCGTGCGTGATGCGATGGAAGAGTTGAGGTCTCAAGAGCACACGGCCGTCTTGGCGCCGGAGCACGGCAACCCGCGGCGCGATCTTTGAAATAGTGACATCGACTCCGGAACTCAAGAATTACCTCGAACACCTCAAATATGCATATCTTGGGGTAAATAATGCAAATCCGTGTCGTTTCATCTCTTCTCACTCCTACTCAACTTGATAAACTGTTAAGAGTTTTACGAAAACATAAGTCGGCACTAGGATGGTCTATAACGATTTAAAAGGCATAAGTCCATCCGTTGTGATGCATAAAATTCGGATGGAAGATGTTTATAAACCATCGATTGCAAAACCAAAGACGACTAAACCCTATCATGCAAGATGTGGTTAGGAAGGAAGTGTTGAAATGGTTGGATGTCGGGATCATTTATGTTATATCGATAGTTCATGGGTAAGTCCTAGATGGTGGTCCGAAAAATGGGGGTAAATGATGGTGAAAAATGAGAATGAAGAACTCGATTGCTACTAGAATCGTTACGAGGGTGGCGAATATGCATTGATTATAGAAAACTTAATGATGCCACTTGAAAAGATCACTTCCCCTCCCTTTATCGATATGATGTAGGATCGTCTTGCGGGTTATGATTATTATTGCTTTTTAGATGGTTATTAGGGTACAATCAAATCATGATTGCGCCGGAAGACCAAGAGAAAAACAACATTTACATGTCCGTATGGCACATTTGCATTTAAATCGCATGCCATTTGGTTTATGTAATCGTCTGCCACTTTCCAACGTTGTATGATGGCTATATTTCATGATCTTATTGAAAAGGTTATGGAGGTGTTTATGGACGATTTCTCTGTGTTTGGTGATTCTTTTGATAATTGTCTTCACAATCTTTCCCTAGTCTTGCAGCGATGTGAAGAGACCATTCTAGTACTAAATTGGGAAAAGTGCCATTTTATGGTACGCGATGGCATTGTACTTGGTCATTGAGTCTCTTCTGCAGGTTTGGAAGTATATCGGGCAAAGATTGTAGCGATCGAGAAATTACCACCTCCTACAAACGAAAAAGCTATCCGGAGCTTCTTGGGCCACGCTGGATTCTATAGAAGGTTTATCCGTGACTTTTCTAAAATTTCTAAGCCTTTGAGCCAATTGCTTTGAAAAAGATCTTTCTTTCAATTTTTCCAATGATTGTTTGCAGGCGTTTGAAACGTTGAAGAAGGCATTGGTGACCGCACCTATTCTTGTCGCCCCGGATTGTAGCCAACTGTTTGAATTGATGTGTCATGCGAGCGATTTTGCGGTAGGGGCTGTTCTCGGTCAAAAGAGGGAAAAGTTGTTTAGATCCATCTACTATGCTAGTAGAACGCTGGACCGTGCTCAACAAAATTACACCACTACCGAGAAGGAGATGTTGGCGATTGTCTTCGCATTTGACAAATTCCGATCATACTTGATTGGAACGAAAACGATTGTTCACACCGACCATGCGGCTATCAAATATCTTTTTGATAAGAAGGATGCGAAACCAAGGTTGATTAGGTGGATCCTATTATTGCAAGAGTTCGGTGTGGAAATCAAGGACCGGAAGGGATGTGAGAATGTGGTAGTAGACCACTTGTCTCGAATTGAAAATCAAGAGGGGTCGCAAAGAAGCACGAAATTGATAAAAGAGGAATTTCCTGATGAACGGTTACTCATGCTCGAGGCAAAATTTTCGTGGTATGCTGATTTTGTCAACTATTTGGTTGCGGGAGTTTTGCCTCCAAATCTATCGTCATATCAAAAGAAGAAATTCTTACATGACGTCAAGTTTTACATGTGGGACAACCCCCTACTCTTTAAGAGGTGTCTTGACAAAATCATAAGGAGATGCGTGCCTCAAGAAGAATGGGAGGAGTCCTACAACAAATATGTCACTCTTCACCCTGCGGCGGACATTTTGGCCCAACCCGCACTTTGCTGAAGGTATTGTAGAGTGGGCTATCTTTGTCCCACTCTATTTAATGATTGCTATTTGTTTGTGCAACAATGTGAGTGTCAACGAATGGGCAACATTTCCAGAAGACACGAGATGCCGATGACAAACGTAATCGAAGTTGAATTGTTCGATGTTTGGGGGATTGACTTTATGGGCCCATTTCCATCATCTTCGGGCTATCAATATATTCTACTTGCAGTGGAGTATGTATCCCGTTGGGTAGAGGCGATTCCTTCCAAAACAAATGATGCTCAAATTGTGATGAAGTTCCTTAAGAAAAATATATTTACTCGATTCGGCACTCCAAGAGCTTTAATCAGCGATGGAGGGTCGCATTTTGTAAATAAATTGATGAGCAACTTGTTGGCAAAATATGGGGTGAAACATAAAGTTGCATTGGCATACCATCCACAAGCTAATGGGCAAGCCGAAGTAGCCAACCGGGAGATCAAACAGATTCTTGAGAAGACGGTTAACATCAACCGAAAGGATTGGGCATTAAAATTGGATGATGCTCTATGGGCGTCATCGGGATCGCATATAAGACACCGTTGGGCACATCTCCATATCAACTTGTCTTTGGGAAGCCGTGCCATTTGCCGGTAGAATTGGAGCACAAAGCATTTTGGGCGGTCAAGAAACTAAATCTGGATTTTCAAAAGGCCGGTGAAGAAAGGTTGCTCCATTTAAATGAGATGGAAGAATTTTGGGATGAAGCTTACGAAAATTCCCGACTTTACAAAGAAAGAACCAAACGATGGCACGACAAAATGATTAAGAAACGAGAGTTTTTACCAGGAGAACCCGTCCTCTTATACAATTCATGCCTTAAACTTTTTCCGAGAAAACTCAAATCTAGGTGGTCGGGGCCTTTCGTGATAAAGAAAATATTGAATCCTCCCGGCGTTGTGGAATTGTTAACAAAAGATGGTGAGACTTTCATGGTAAATGGCCAGAGGATTAAGCATTACTTCCACCGAGGCAATCAAGAGGAGGTGACATCCATCACCTTGCGAGACCCGTGACGGAACAAAAACAGGCGTCAAGCTAAAGACGTAAACTATAGCGCTTGTTGGGAGGCAACCCAACGGTTTTTAGTGTGGATTTCAATTTTTTTAATTTTTGTATTTTTTCTTGTGTGTGTGTTTTATTCTAATTTTGTGAGTTTTTAAAAAAAAAATTGAATTGCTATACAGGTGCGCACGGGTAGCCCGTGCTTTGACGCACCACCCGTGCGCCCTACAAAGAGTTGAGGATTTCATCGGGGTGGCGCACGGGTAGCCCGTGCTTCGACGCACCACCCGTGCGCCTTACAGAGGGGGCATAAATAAGACCAGTTTTAAAACTGGTCTTCTTATCAAAATCACTCCCAATCGCACGCCCATCCCTCATCCTTCCTTGCCTTCAAAATTTCTTGTAATTTCCACCTAAATTCTCCCATTTAATCACTCCCCCATCACATTAGAACCACAATTTGCATTGTATTCAAGTTTGATTGAAGAAAATTGAAGATAAAGCACCTAGGGTTCAAGTTGTTCACTTTGATTCGAAATTCGAAAATTCCGGTAAGAGCATAGTTTTTTCTTGTGAATTTCTTGTCAATTATGTAATGGGAATCATGATTGGTGCTAGCTTTGATATTTTTGCTATGTTTTGAATGAAATCTTCTTTAAGGCAATTTATCAAACACTTTGTGGGCATGTGTAATTGAGGAGATTTTGGATGATATATTGATGAATAAGGCATGGCCAATGATTGTTTGAGCTAATACTTTTCTAGAATGGCCATAATTCTTGCTTGCTTGGGGTAGTTGATCGATCAAAGTGAAAGTAGGGAAGTGAATTTGTTAGCGTTAATCCCCTACTTTGTTGTTGCCATTGATGATCCTGGGATGCTAATGGAATGTATTTCAGGTACAAATCTTTCATAGCCGAGCGAAGAAATCCCCAGGGTGGAAGGAGACGTGCACGCGGGGCGGCACAACGAGACGTGGCACCGCCAGAGATAGACCAAAACAGTCCCGCGGCATATGGGGTTGAATTGACAAACGCAGATGATCTTAAGCGATGGAATCGCTTGGTTGGTCGCCAAATAGCTCCATCCCGCTATGCCGACGATGACTGTACCCAAACTTTGGGGATACATGAGGACGTTTGGCGTCTCTTCGCAAAGGTCGGATGGACCAATTTCATGAGCCGAAGGTGGCTGACCTTTAAACGATTCACATTGGAGTTTTTGAGTACCGTGGAAGTACTCAAACAAGGCGGGACTTTTGAACCATATATGATATGCTTTCAGTTGGGGAACGTTCGTAGACAACTATCTATTACCCAATTGAACACCATTTTTGAGGTTCCAACGAACGCTCGTACCCGCCCGATGCCCAATTATGATCAATATGACTTTTGGAGAATGCTTGTGGAAACACCACAAACTGGGCCTGTGTTGTATGCCGCACGGACCGCCAAAGCCACTTGGATCCGGAATCCAATTTTCTGGTACATACAACGCGTGACTGCATCATCCGTGTTCGCCCGAGAAAATATTGGAGGGATGACTACTAAGGAGTTGTATCTACTATGGTGTATGCTCACAAATACCGCTTCAACAACAACAACCGTCAATTTCGCAGAGCAAATAGAAAGTTAGCTAGGCGGGAAGGGGGTACGATTTCTATAGGGGCCTCATTACCCCTATTGCCCGGCATTTCAACGTCGATTTCGAGGCTTGGAGCCTATTCCGGCAAAGACTCGGGTTAATTTGGCATCGTTGCACCACATGAAGTTCATAGCAAACGAAGACAACACATTGGTACTTCTACAAAAGAAAGGTGCTGCATTTCCGTTGCCTAACCCGCCATACACCACAGTCGATACATTGGCGGACACCACCAACTTCCTAATGAACTCTGACGCACATAACCGAATTACAGAGGCTATAGATGCAAGGAAGAAGCGCAGAGTTGAAGGGTTCCAGGATGAAGAGGATATGGTGGTGGAGGAGGATGAGATACATGGAAGAGAAATGGGGGTGGAACCTCATCACCCCCAAATTGGATATGATATACCCGAGTCCTCACACGGAGGCGTGATAGGTGTGAGTTTTGCATGTATTTTGAGGCGTATTTCTGGCTATAATGATGGGCAAACATGCACATACTCGCGTTAAATGTTACATATTCACTCCTTGTGGAAAAGATATTACACTTTGCTTATTTTGTAGGAATTTCATGATATTTGAAGCAAATTGAATACGAATACGAGGATAGCAAAGTGGAAACACGGAGAATTGAGTGAGTATACGAAAAGTAAAGTCAAAAAGAGCGAAAGTTGAGCGTCTAAGGAAAAGACAGGGGGCACACGGGTTGGGCGTGCTTTAGACACCACCCGTGCACCACTGAATTTAGAAATTTAGAGCTGCAGCATGGCGCACGGGTAGCCCATGCACCGACACATGACCCATGCGCCCTACAGAGAATAGATGAGTTCAACCGGGATGGCGCACGGGTAGCCCGTGCTCCTACGCACCACCCGTGCGCTCTACAGAGACTGGAATTATTTCAACAGGGTGGCGCACAGGTAGACCGTGCTCAGACGCACCACCCGTGCGTCTGCATTTGAATCCCATAACTGCAAAAGATTATGCCCTAAACTGATTTGTGGGTATAAAAAGGCTTTTTGGGGGGCGCACACAAGGATATTCTGGCATTTTTGGGAACTACAACACAAGACAAGGGTCAACTCTTGGAAGAAGATATCAAGGAGACAATCGGGTTGCATCGGAGCTTGAAGAACGGAGATATATCGAGAGATTGTCGACGTTCCTAAGTTTTTCTTGCTTCTCTTTTAGTTTCAATCTTTCATTTTCATTTGTAATGGCTTTGAACAATTTGTTTATAAGTTGTTTAGAAATCATGTGTAGCTAAACTCTTGAGATTTCCGGGTTTTGGGAGTAGATTGATGAACTCTTGTTGGATGTTTTAATCTTAGTTGAAGTTATTATCTTGAAGCCTATTTGAGTATTTTGAGCTTATTCTTGTTTTATCACTTGATCAATGATTTAACTTGTTTGATATATTGATTCATAATTCGAGAGATGAGTTTCAATATTAGATCTTGAATACTCGACACAAATATTTGCATGAATCGAGAGGTTTGTAAATATTTGTGAGGATATTTGATCTTTTAAACTTTTGGGAGTTGAATGCTTCATGTTGAGTAGAGATGCTAGCATAAGTATTTTAATCTACGTTTTATATGCATCTCGAGAGGGAGGATAAAATAACTTTGTGATCGTCTTATAGGAATATTGATAATAACGTAGCTTGATTAAACTGGATAACAAGAGGATTATTAGTCGAAACCTTAACTCGGAAATCCATTTCATTATCTTGATACTTCTATCATTTGTGTTATCTTAATCTTGTGTTTTAGTGATTTAAATTGTCTTAATCTCAATACAACAATCATCAAATTTCGATCGTCTAAATAAAAATAAGACTATCTTAGATCAATACTTAGCATATTAATTTATTAGTCTCCGTGGATACGACCTTGCTTACCCTATTCTGTAAACTACACCGTACACTTGCGGTGAAGATAAAAATAAGGCGAACAAGGCGCTTATCCCCGACGTTCTCAAAGCGGGGATCGTCCCGGTACTTCTCATAGTGGAGGGCCCCAACGCGGCACTGATTTTCAAGACATGTTATATGCATTTGGGGAGGACTTGCGTCGGCAAGGAGAGGAGTTAAGGCAACAGGGGGAGGATTTGAGGCAACATCGGGCTGATTTTCTCGCGTTCAGCGAGCGCTATGATCGGCGTTCCGAGGAGACGTGGCAAGTGCTCCAACAGTTACAAATGTGGCATATTTCCCAAGGACATTTCCCACCGCCGCCACCGCAGTGATTTAGGTATATCCCCACTTTTCGTTATTGAAATTCTATTTTTCCCCTTAGGACACTATAATTTCATTCAAGTTTGGGGGGAGAGATAGTATTTTAATATATGAAAAGTGTGGATAAAAAAAAATCATGCATTTCGTGTTTTCATATAGTTGCATATAGAGCATTCTAGGTTGCATTGCATTAGAAGCACGTTTATGGCTTTAGCATATTTATTGCTTTCTTAGATGTTAGAGAGTGAGTTGACCGGGCATGTTGCAACTTGTTGTTTGTGTGTTGATTGAAAATTCATATTGTTGGGATTGGATGTTGGTTATGAGTTGATTGAGCCTTGAATAGATAACATTGAGCATGTTGATATGGAAAACTTGGTTTGATGCTTTGAATTACATATTTGCAAGCCTGTGAGCTTTTGAGCCTTTATTGCTTGTATCTTTTGCAGTCTTGTTGTGATTTGAGTGTATCATTCATGTTGTTAAAATTCTAGAACTTGCTTGGGTATCTCTGTCAAGGCGACATGTTGTATGCGAATTGTGAATGTGATTAAAGGCCATCTTTGCTAGCCTTTCAAGCCTTTTACCTACCTAAAGATGTTGAAATTCCTAGTTAGCCAAGTTGAGCCTATAGCCTATTTCTTTGATAACCACAAAATTTAACCCTTGATCTTAATATATCCATCACCTTAAACTCGAATGTATAGCGTTGAGTAAAGGGAATGAATGAGGCTGAATGAGTGGGAATTGAAAAGTAGGATAAGTGGGCATACTTGGGTAAATGGAACAAAAAGAGGAAGGAAAGAAGTTGAAAAAGAAGTGTTAAAAATGCACAAATGAAAAATTGAAAAGTTGATAAACTTGGGGGGCGAAGGATTGTGATTTGAGGCGATTCTCAAAAGAAAGAAAGGAAATGGAGATGAATAAAGTTGATAAAAATGGGGGATGATTGGAGTAGCATATGGGATTGTAATGTAAGTGATTGATATGCTCATCGATCTATATACTCGAGTGTGAGTCACTTTATCCAAAATTTCCTACCCAAACCAAAGAGCCTTCATTACAACCAAATGAGAAAGTCCTTTTTGATTCACAAATTGCATACACTTTAGTGGCGGAGATATGAGACGAATTGCAAGCCTATGGTAATTTTGCGACATCGAATTGATTTGAGCGTAAACACGTCCTATATCCTCGTGAGATGAGAGTATACACTTAACTTTGAGGGTTGTAATTCAGAGCATTTCACCATGTTTTGTTTGATGTGTGCCCTTCGAGTAGTTATTTGAGGCTTGATTGATTTGTTGCTTGACATTCATGATGAACTATATGAATTTCTTTTTGGATCCTTTGTGTGCGCTTTTATCTCCTTGTTGTGCTTTATCGTGTTTTCAAAATTATTGATCGGGACGGTCAACGGTGTAAGTTTGGGGGATTTTGATAGGTGTGAGTTTTGCATGTATTTTGAGGCATATTTCTGGCTATAATGATGGGTAAACATGCACATACTCGTGTTAAATGTTACATATTCACTCCTTGTGGAAACGATATTACACTTTGCTTATTTTGTAGGAATTTCATGATATTTGAAATGGATTGAATACGAATACGAAGATAGCAAAGTGGAAACACAGCGAATTGAGTGAGTATACGAAAAGTGATGCGAAAAAGAGCGAAAAATGAGCATCTAAGGAAAAGACAGGGAGCGCACGGGTTGGGCGTGCCTCACGCACCACCCGTGCACACCTGTATAAAGAGAAATTGAGCTTCTGCATGGCGCACGGGTAGCCCGTGCACCGACGCACCACCCGTGCGCCCTACAGAGAATGGATAATTTCGAAGGGATGGCGCACGGGTAGCCCGTGCTCCTACGCACCACCCGTGCGCTCTACAGAGACTGGATTATTTCAACAGGGTGGCGCACGGGTAGTCCATGCTCCGACGCACCACCCGTGCGTCTGCGCTGGAATCTTATAATTTGCAACATTATGCCCTAAACTGATTTGTGGGTATAAAAAGGCTTTTTGGGGGGTGCACACAAGTATATTCTGGCATTTTGGGATCTACAACACAAGACAAGGGTCTATTCTTGGAAGAAGATATCAAGGAGACAATCCGGTTGCATCGGAGCTTGAGGAACGGAAATATATCGAGAGATTGTCGACTTTCCTAAGTTTTTCTTGCTTCTCTTTTAGTTTCAATCTTTCATTTTCATTTGTAATGGCTTTGAACAATTTGTTTATGAGTTGTTTAGAAATCATGTGTAGCTAAACTCTTGAGATTTTCGGGTTTTGGGAGTAGATTGATGAACTCTTGTTGGATGTTTTAATCTTAGTTGAAGTTATTATCTTGATGCCTATTTGAGTATTTTGAGCTTATTCTTGTTTTATCACTTGATCAATGATTTAACTTGTTTGATATATTGTTCATAATTCTAGAGATGAGTTTCAATATTAGATCTTGAATACTCGACACAAATATTTGCATGAATCGAGAGGTTTGTAAATATTTGTGAGGATATTTGATCTTTTAAACTTTTGGGAGTTGAATGCTTCATGTTGAGTAGAGATGCTAGCATAAGTATTTCAATCTACGTTTTATATGCATCTCGAGAGAGAGGATAAAATAGCTTTGTGATCGTCTTATAGGAATATTGATAATAACGTGGCTTGATTAAAACGGATAACAAGAGGATTATTAATCGAAACCTTAACTCGGAAATCCATTTCATTTTCTTGATACTTCTATCATTTGTGTTATCTTAATCTTGTGTTTTAGTGATTTAAATTATCTTAATCTCAATACAACAATCATTCAATTTCGATCGTCTAAATAAAAATAAGACTATCTTAGATCAATACTTAGCATATTAATTTATTAATCTCCGTGGATACGACCTTGCTTGCCCTATTCTATAAACTACACCGTACACTTGCGGTGAAGCTAAAAATAAGGCGAACAAGGTTCTAACTTATTGTTTTAGATCTTTATAAGTTATGATTCTGTAGGGTTTGCAACTGTTTTTCACTCTTAATCAGTTGTAATTTCATTCTCATGAATAATTGTGATGAATTCAATTCTAAAAAAATTAAAATAATTTATTTTGAAAAAGAATCTTGTTGATTTCAATTGATCGAGATGTGTAGAAAAAGACATTTAATATAAATTGAAAATTTACTGGCATCATGGGCGGGGTTTTATAACAGGAAAAAGGTTGAAAAAAAAGTGTTAGAAATCGAAATTTGGTCCTTTCCTTATATGGGTTTTTGATGGATACAAATGTCGGTTCCATCATGTGGCGGATCCAATTTCTTTTAAAATGGGGGTGCAATTAATTTTAAAAAAATAATATGTATATGTAGATTTTTTAATACTTAAAGTCTTATCATCCAAAATATGCAAATAAAAAAGAAATACATATATACCATATTAAAATAAAAATTAAAACATCAACTGGGTTCGTCATGTCTTCATGATTTTTTTTAGGCGATCAACATCATCATCTGAGTTTCTTCTTAATAAGTTAGAAGTGGTGATTGGAGATGATGGATAAATTTCAAAGAAATCAAGGTGTTCGAAATATTTTCAACACCGTCAACGCCTTATAAATGGTAAACGCAACCACTTGAGCTACAAGCTCGTGGTATCATCATCCGAAACTTGTAGAAATACATTTTTCTCGATAAAATTGACCAAACAACACTCAATTTTCTTTAAAAGTGACATCATCTAAAAATTATTGAAACACATCATACTCAATATTAATGTGACTAAACGCTCATTTTATAATTGATGACTAGATTATTTTTACTTTTATTGAAGGAATACCTGTTGAGAAGAGTTGAGCAAAAAAAACAGAGTCCATGCATGTTGAGAAATGTTATAGTTTTTTCATTGTTAAATGGTTATTAAAGTATAACATTTATGGTAAGGGGTATAATTTTTATTTTATTTTTTTGCTAGAGATTATATTTGAATTTTTCGATTTGTACAGTTGTACCCACATGTACCTAAGTATGTCACTGGTTCATCTTTATGTTCCACTTTCTATTCCATCATCCAGTTCTATTTCCTCATTCGAATGAATGACATGTGTAGATCCCATACTTATCTGAATAACAAGTGTTATTCATCCAACTAAGGGGAACTATAACTGAAATAAGAAAGTGGAATAGGAAAATTTGGTCCCCATCGCTAGTTCATGAATATGACTTAGTTTGAATGATAGAAAATTAAATACTTTTGGCCAGATGATGATATCATCCTATATGGACAAAAATTCTAATTAATGGAATGTAATTTAATTTATATTAATCACATAACGTTAATGACGAGCTATTCAATACAAATGAAACGAAAAATCATATGATTACAGGTTGTAATTGTGTATCACATAACATAGACCAATTATTTTTCCATTGGATACTGCTTTAATAGACCAATGCATGCAGTTGATCTACTAATATCACATATAGTTAAGTGGAAATGGGTCAAATTGGCCATTTCCAACTTCAAAAGATTAAAAATAGCCAATTTTTTCAAACACATCTTTTTTAGCCATTTTGAGGTGTGAAATGACATTCATACCCTTTAAGCATATTACACTAGGTCTTATACCTCTCTTTCTCCTACCTCTCTTTCTCCTTTTCTCTTTTACTTTCACTTTCTCTCTTCAAAATTCAAAGACAAAATTCCGGCGAATTTCCGGCAACCATTTTCCCGATCGGAATCTCGAAATAATGTAAGCATTTTGTTCTCTATCTCATTCTTTACCATTTCACTATCGTATTTAGTTTGAGGTTGGGTGTAGAATAGATCTGAAATCCATAGATATGAAAAAAAAACCAGTTCGAAATAAGCTCGAACAACAGCCTGCAAAGGTAACTCGAATTCGAGTTACATGTGACTTGAATTCGAAAAACTAATGCGGCATTGCCTTTGTCGGTATCAAGGACTCCCCATCGAAAAACTGTCGATATACTCCTCCTTCCGGAGGGATATGCTGTGAGGAGCATGTATCAATCGCTGAGGGGCCAAAGCGTAGCCCCGTAAACATAGCAAACTCTCGTCGCCCAAATCTGAGGTTCCGCTCACCAAAGCGGAACCACAAGTCCCCGGTCTCAGATCCCTCTACCAAAATCTGTCAACCGAGCAAACGAAGCATACCGATGCTGGTCAAGTATGCGTCATCTTCGAAGTCCAGAAACGCCCCAAACGGCCCATTCCTAAACTCGTCTAAATTGCTCGACTCAGTCAACTCCTTCTTGATATCTGCTATCAAATGGTGCTTGGAGTATACATTCAGTTTTCCCCTCCAATTCTGTGTAGAACCCCATTTTCATCGCCAAATCTGTCAAAAAAACACAAAACACAATACAGAGGTTAAGGCTTGCTGTCATGTATGTAACTCGAATTCGAGTTACAGAAACATGTAACTCGAACTGTTCGAGTTACCCATTTAACTCGAATTTGAGTTACATGAAAAAGATAACTTGATTTCGAGTTACCTTTTTCATGTAACTCGAATTCGAGTTACATTTTTCTGTAACTCGAACTGTTTGAGTTTCCTATTTAACTCGAATTCGAGTTACATGAAAAAGATAACTTGATTTCGAGTTACCTTTTTCATGTCTCTCGAATTCGAGTTACCCATGTAACTGACTGCGATTTTCGAGTTACATGGGTAACTCGAATGTTCGAGTTACATGTGTAACTCGAATTCGAGTTACCTTTTTCTGTAACTCGAACATTCGAGTTACCCATGTAACTCGAAAATCGCAGTCCGTCTTCTTCTTCTTCTTCCCCTCTCTCATAATTTCCGCCATTAACAACATATGAAGCTCACCAAAACCCGACCCACCATCTAAACCCTACAATTTCTACAACAAATCCTAACCTAAAACACTTATTGGCAATTTAAAACAACAAAAATACATGAAATAGGAAATAGGGTTCGATTTAAAACAAGTAAAGGAAATAGGGTTCGTTACATACCTGAGAAGAAGTCGAAGCACCCTCCTCGCTCATCGCCGTCGCCATCGTCGTCATCTCTCCTTTCGATGTGTCGCCGATTCGGTAGTTTTGGGGGAGAATTTTGGGGGATTTCGAGTGACAATTTCGAGTGAGACAATAGTATTTGGGAGAACTATTTAGGCTTAAACTACTAAAGGGCAGTTATGTCTTTTCGCACTCCAAAATGGCTAAAAAAGATGTGTTTAAAAAACATGGCTAAAAAGGATTTTCAATTGGCCAAAAAGGCTAAAAAAAACGATTGTTAACAAGATTCTGAAACGGATATGATAATTAGCTCAAAATTAAAGCAAAGGAGGAATTAATAGTGATACTTTTGTCTCTAAAAATGGACACTACACCTAAATATTCTGGAATAGGTATACATGTAACTGGATGAATAACACATGTTATTCAGCCAAAATATGTATTGTTAATTGTTTTAATACATCTACAAATGTTATTCATCATGATAATGAAACATGAAAATGAACACAAAATCTGAATCCTTTAATTGGTGACCCCGTTTGTAATCCAGTGCACATCAGCTTATCCAGCGGAGAAAAGTGGACGTGGGATTCACCTGGTATTGATTATACACACATAAAGCTAGTAAAATTGGCCCAACCTACATATAGGGTTATAGACTGTGATTCAATTTTAGTGGCTCGAAAAGGAATGTGGCTACTTTGGCCCAGCTTGAAGCCCGATTGGCCCAACATGCCCGACCAAATTACATGTAAATAGTGATGTTGGGTTGGGTTGGACTGAGCCATAAAAATGGCAGTCCGATGAAATTTTAGTCCCACCTGATCCGTTTCGATTTTATGACTTGGCCTAATGAGCTCGGGCATGCTTGCCTGATCCAACTCATTGCCACCTTTTGAACACGCAATTAATGGTCTTTGATAAGGGTGAAATGTGGTCTGGGCTGACCTATTAGTATTGGGTTGAACTTATACGGCCCAACATATTGGGCCGACCTACTAAGCCTTGAACATTGGCTGAAATAACGAAGCCTAGTGTATTGGGCCAACCTGCTAAGCCCACAAACATTGAGCTGACCTGGCTAGGCCCGTAAGCATTGGGTCGATCTGGTAAGACCTAGTGTATGGGGGCTAGCCTGCTGCCATGAGTATTGAACCGACCTTTTGGGCTCAGCATTGAGTTGGTCTGCTGAAGGGCGTTGGTTTGATCTTGTAAGTTCGTTTGGGCTGCGGCTGAAATACCGTAAGTCATGAAGAAGGAGGTCGAGCTGATCAAGTTCAGTTCGGCCACAGGAGTAAGGGGGCTCTGGAAGTTTGTCTTAAGGGACGTGTTAATACATTGGCCCGAAGTGGCTTAGGCCTGGTAGTCTGAGGCGTCTTAGGTCAGTTCGGACCGAGGTCTTAGAGGCGTAAAATTAGGGTTTTTAGAAGATTCGATCCTAACCTAATGACGACTCTGACACCAAATTGTAACGGAATTCCGGATTTTACGGAAACCCTTATCCTAGATAAGGTATAAAAGTCCAAGTTCAGGTTCATTCTAAACCTAATCTCATTTTTTTTATTGTTACATTGTTTTCTCTTGCCTCTTGCTTCTTGCTTATCTTCCAAGTCACTGACTTAACCATCGAGAGGGTACGCCGGAGCCCCCCTCCGGCCTCCCTTGTGCAGAATTCACGGAGGAGTTCAGTTTGGAGGTTGATCAGCGAGAGTAGAATGTTTTTTGGAGCAACCAGTCTTTTACAAAGGTTGCACTTTATTGAAGCCTTTACTTCTAAATGACGTTCCCTCGGGCTTTGAGCCTTTGACTAATAAAGGGAATAATAAACATTAAAGCAAGATCCATACGTACAAGCCAATATTTGCAATGTAAAATCACATTACTTAACAAGAATATTCTGCTTGATTTAGTATTTTGAAAGAAAATTCCATCAAGATGAGATTATGAGGCAATTAGATTGTTTTATTGGAAATTTCCCCAAAAGCTGACTTTATATGTTTTGGCCAGCAAGGTTCGTTTCTTCTCTAAAGCACAGAATGTTTGAATGAATGTTGATTTTTTCTGGATATTGTGTAATTATGACTGTATGGAATATATAATTTTGTCGTAAGAGTGTCAAAACACTTTTAAAAGCAAACAAAGAAAAAAGAAAACTTGTATTATAAAAGTCGTAATTATATACACTCTGTAATTTTGGTTTCGTCAAATCGAATCCAAAGAAAGGGATTTTCTATCTCTTTCCTTTTTACTTTTTTCCCTTGTTTCTTTACAATTCTATAATTTTCTTTTTACAGTTTACAATGTCTTGATCCTTCATTATTTAGAAGGTATTGTCAATTGCTATATATAATTGTTTTTCGACAGAAATATCAACGAATAAAATGCGGAAAAGAAAAAAGTTGAGGAATCGAATTTTTTTCTGGAGTTAGTAGGTATCTTGAACGGGAAGAATGGAATATGTTTCATCAAATTTGAAGAAAAACAGATATCTTTGACAAAATAAGAGTCTTATTGCAAAGGAAAACGTATTTGTTTTATATTTTAAGATTGCTTTTTCACTTCTTCAGCTCCTTGCCTGGGTATGATTTCTGGATTTTATGGTGGGAATGATTATGATTTGTAAGATATTGGGATATCAGTTAACAGAGAATAAAATAAAAAATTAAATTAGAACCAACTGGGAATTTGTTTTAAATAAATAGATAAATAAAACACAGAAGGGACTAGGAGCACAATAACATCAATCAAGCTAATAATATTTTTTTTATTAGCTAGTTTCGTGTCAGATGGATCTAAATATCCTATCCATCTCGCAGGTCCTTATTTCTTCCAGCAAAGCCTTCAAATCAGTATCCAAAGATCCACCTTCTTCAACAGCTCTTTTCGCCATACTCCTTAATTTCTCGCCCTGCTTCTCATTCCTTCACCTTCTTCCCCAGCCACCAACTTTACCACAACTTTCTCAATATTCTCTGCCTTTAAAGGCCTTCATTATGACAATCAGGCAGCACGTGAAATAAGTAAATGAACGGAACAACATGAAATGAAAAAATAAAGACATACAGACCACAAACTAGAGGTAAAATATATTTCACAAACAAGAAAAACAAACTTTCTTAAATAAATTGATGTCATTAATCAGTGATCAGTTGATAATGCAAATTCCTAACCTTTCACTAATACATACTAAATTTGTATTAGTACACTCCATCTTGAGTGACATATTATAACCTTAAACTATTGAAATCCTCTTAATTAGATATAACAATGATGATTAGTGGGGAGATTAAGCCCCCGCAACTCCCCATTTAAAAGATAAAAAATAAAGAAAAATAAAAAAGACGTTATGAAGTATAAGAGCAAAACCCCAGTTAACTCTCACCCGTCGACCTTCCCACCACATATAAAAGTGGCCCATAATGAATATGCAGGTGAAATTTCATCAGGAGATTCTGTTCTTTTACTCCATTCTTTAGCACCCACAGTCCAACAGCTTCGTGTTCGAGAATTTGCACTTGGGGTGCCCAATTTTTGATAATCAAGCATTTCCCCTCTGTCTTTTTGCCAAATCATCAAATAACCAGTCCATGTTTTTTTTTTTTCATGTGATTTAAAAAATGAATATTACAGTAATAGAGTATTTGAAGACGAAGCACTAAATGATACAAGTATTAGTATCAGCTAATACTTTTATGGAGAAATACTAATACATTTTATAAGAAAAACTAATACTTTGCAGGAGCAATACTAAAATACTCTATAGGAAATTACTAATACTTTTTCGAGAAACTACTAATACTTTTCCGAGGGACAACTAATACATTTCGGTTGAGAAATATTTAATTATATTCAGGGAAACTACTAAAACACCTCTCCAGGGAACTACTAATATTTTTTCGAGGAACTACTAATACTTTTTTGAGGGACTGGTAATACATTTTAAAGTATATTCATGATAAATACTAAAAACCTCTTGAGGAACTACTAATACATTTCAAAAGAATCGCTAATACTTTTTAGAAGACGACTAATACTTTTCGGGAGGATTGTTAATACATTTCGGAGAAAAATTTAATTATATTCAGGGGAACTATTAATACATTTGGAAAGAATCGCTAATACTTTTTAGAAGGACGACTAATACTTTTCAGAAGGACTATTAATACATTTCGGGAGAAAAATTTATTTTATTTCAAAGAACTATTAATTCTTTTTCGAGGAACTACTATAACTTTTTTGAGAGATTGCTAATACATTTCGGGAGTGTATTCAGGAGAAATATGAAAAAACTTTTCAGGAAACTACTAATACATTTCAGAAGAACTGCTAATACATTTTATAAGGACGACTAATACATTTGAGAAGGATTGCTAATACTGGTGCTCCCTGAAAACGGGAGAATTTTATAATAAGGTCCAAATTTAAGAAAATCTATCACTATAAGACCTAAAATTTCAACATTCTCAAATCAAGACCCAATTTTTATTTTTTTCCTCAAATTGGGCCCTTCCTCAAATTTTGGGCTCCCACTTCAAGATCCAAAAATTCAGCATTCTCAAATCAAGACTCAATTTTTATTTTTCTCTCAAATCAAGCCCTCCCCTAAATTTTGGGTTCTCACTTTAGGTTTTAGAATTTAACAAAACGAGAAATAAGATATCCAAATTATGAATAAAAAATAGTAAAATATTTTTCGGTTACTAAAAAAATAAGATAGCCAAATTATGATTGAATTTTAAAGTTTAAAACAAGTATCGATTAGGGAAAAAGGGATGAACGAAAAATGAAGAGAAAAAAAAATATTTTTTGTGGCTGGCGTGATAGATTACATTAATATTTTTTATTTTATTAAATTTTAAAACCTGAAGTGAGAACCGAAAAATTTGGGGGAGGGTCCGATTTGAGAAAAAAATAAAAATTGGGTCTTAATTTGAGAAGATTGAAATTTTGGGTTTTGAAGTGAGAACCCAAATTTTGAGGGAGGACCTAATTTGAGAGAAAAATAAAAATTGGGTCTTGATTTGAGAATATTAAAATTTTGGGTCTTGAAGTGATAGATTTTCTTTAATATGGACCCTATTATGAAATTCTCCCCCCTGAAAACTACTACAGCACCACTGCTAATATTATGGAAATGCCACCGGATCCGCGGGTCAGATCCGTCTAACAGGTCAGACCCGTTAGACGGTCTGACAGGAGTTTTTGTGTTTTTTTATTATTTCTATGTCGTATTCGATGTTTTAATGCAGCTTTTTACCTATTTTAGGCTCTTTTATTCCTGTGTTGTTTTTTATATTGTTTCAGCATTGTTTCTATATAGTTTTTAATGTTATTTTGTTGTTTCTATGTGTTTTTTATGTTTTCAATACATTGGATCCAAAATTAGAAATTGAATTGTGTTTTTCTATTAATGTGTTGTTTCTATATTATTTTCAATGTGTTTTGTTTTATATATATATTGGTTTATGTGTATATTTCTTGATTGTTTATAAGTTTTCTAGTATAAAATTGATCATTTAATGAGGGTAAAAATTATTTTTCACTGAAATTTTATTAAATGAAACATGTTTGAAACAACCTTAAAAAATCCAGGAAAATTGGCGAGAGCATAAAAATATCCGGAAGAAAAAGGCGAAGCGTACAAATGACCAGAAAAAAACCCAGGAGCATAAAAGTGACTATTTTTCAGGAATGTTGGGTATTTTTGTCCTTATTCCTTATTAATATATGAGCTTGGGTTTATTGTTTTGGGCCAATCGAAATTACAATTGGGATCAATATCTGAATATTATTCATCATAAGCCTCTCACTCTCCACGTCGCTTGTATATCTAGTTAATACAAAAATCATTTCAGTTTACTGAATGACAGGACTTAGCAAAATATTTGAGGATCAAACACAAAAACAATCCTGAAAGTCAGGCTACCTACAAAAAAAAAATCAATTATCTTTTATAATCACAAATACTCCCCTTAACATTTGTCTCTATTTTACAAACTTCAAGGTTATATTTGCAACACTTCTAGGGGATCGATAATTTGTAATTCTGAAGATAACTGGAATTTTTTGTAATTAGGCTAATCACTATTTCATGGTGACAAAGCTCTAATAACTTTACCATGAATCTTGAATTGCCTGACATTCATTTTCAACCGTTGGATTCAAAGATTTCTTACTATAATCAGAGGAAGATGAATCTGAGGTTGTAACGCTCATTTCTGACTCTGTCCACTTACTCCGCCTAATCTGTTCCAATTCTACTGCAACTTCCATCATTGAAGGTCTCATGTCTCTATGAAAAGCAAGGCACCTAAAAGCCAATTCAGCCACTTTATCCACCGATGAAATCGTCCAATTATCTCTATCGCCTCCCAAAATAAACGGATCAATAATCTCATCCAAACACCCCCTACCAATCCTGTCCACAGCAACGGCCGCCAAATTTATTTCCTCTGAAGGCCGACTAAAATCGACCACTCTCAAACCCGTTATGATTTCAATAAGCACGACTCCGAAACTGTAAACATCACTTTTGTCCGACAGCTGGAAATTTTGATGATACTGAGGGTCTAGGTACCCTGGCGTCCCCTGAGGCGCGGTTGAAATGTGGGACGATTCGATCAGTCCGAGCCGAGAAAGCCCAAAATCCGCAACTTTTGACTTGTAATTGTAATCCAGGAGAATGTTACTGGATTTTATATCCCTGTGATAGATTGGAGGGTGGATTGAATTATGAAGATAGGAAATAGCCTGAGCCGTTTCTGAGGCGATTGTTAAACGAACCGGCCAGGGGAGTTTACTGCCTTTTTCTGTTTGGAGATGCTGAGATAAGGTTCCGTTTGGCATGAATTAAACGAGAATCTGTTCTTCGTTTTTCGATGGAGCAACCTATATGAGCATAATAAAAAATATTGGAATTGGAAATAATTGGTTTGTAAAATTCGTATTTCGGGTATTATTCGTGATAATTTAGGAATAATTCGAAAAAAAATTCGATTATCAACGAAATTGTTTCGTATAATACATGACTAATTTGGGAATATCTGGATACAAATTTAATTATTTTATATAAAATAAATTTTTTTATGGAAAATCTCAATAAATTGTTCATAAAAATTAATATATTTAATAAAATTATATATGTATATTGAAAAAATAGACAAACAATTAATTAGATTATTATGTTATCAAAATAGAAAAAATGCGAGAATAAATCATTTTATTAACGAAAAGTTCAAACTTTTGTCGAATTATTAATTAAGAACGGGTATTTATACACATGATTTCAATATCATGTGAAAATATCGAGTTTAATTCGAATTATTTTCCAAAATTCGGAGATTTTTGTTACTGTACCTAGGAGTCGGACGAGGTTCGGGTGGCTAACAGAGGAGAGGAGTTTGATTTCGTTGATGAATTGTACAATGCTGTTGCCATCTCTGTTTTTGATTCTCTTGATTGCTACCCATTCGTCGGTATTCAGTTTGCCGGAGTAGACAGTGCCATAAGCGCCATTTCCGAGCTTTCTTTTATCGGAGAAGTTGTCGGTGGCTTTTTCTATTTCTTTGTAGGGGTGTATAGGAATAGTTATTCCTGCTGTTTTGAACAATTGCCGGCTTTTTTTCGTTCTGTTTCTCCGTTTTGATCTTTTTCGAATGTAACAGAAAATAAAACCGAAAGTTACCATTAATATGGCACCTGCCGCCACACCTGAGAAACAGAATAGTTGCAGTATTTAGTGGATTTGTTGTGAATGGTGATTGCATAATGACATAATGTGTGTGAAAGTTTTATCATAAATAATAATAATAATAATAATAATAATAATAATAATAATAATAATAATAATAATAATGATGATGATGATGATGATGATAAGTGATTACCTCCTACTAGAACACCAACTCTTGTTGTTCCTCCACATTGTCCAGATAAATATTTTGAAGCATTGCATCCTTGGGATTCTGTTTGCATAGCATATGATAATAACAGATTGAAAAAGATGGCGTCAAAAGAAAAAGAAAGATTGAGAAAGAAGATTTAAAAAAAAAAAATCGAGGACAAATAATATTGAAGATTATTCCATCCATCATCAAAATAGATTATTACATGAAACTATAGCCAATGGCTGAGCGAGCACACGAAAGTGGAGTGAACCAGCATAAGAATATGGGATGCGTTGTTGGAAGTTTACTAGTTCCCCGTGTGGACTTACATATGTAATTACAATTATATACTAAACAGAGCTATATTCAAATAAGGTTCTAGAGCTATCTAATGGTATGGGTATTGGCCTAGTATATAAGGAAATATTATGAGGGTTATCGTCCCCAAGATTACTCGTCTCCTCTTCCTATCTTAGAGAGAAAAACCATTGAGTATCTAAGGAATTCGACTGTAAGCCCACTATCTCCGCTAGTGACTTTCGCAACTTGTATATCGTACAAATAAATTCTTATGCATAGTCAATGATAAAATTAATACAATAAGATTGTAAATTATGTAATAAGATTTGTAATAAGAAAACGATGTTGTGTGGATAGAAATTTCTCAAGAAATTAATCTCCATTTAAAGTTCCTTTCTTTTCTAATACTATTGGGGAACAGAACTGCCCAATTTTGGAGGACTTGTCCCATTCATTCCTTGCTTAATCTAACCAATTTCATAGAAAAATATTTTTCCACAACAGGATGATGAAACAAGACTTGGCACATTAGGCTAGTGGATCAAATTGACATGATATACGACCAAATTATGGCAGCAAGAAAGCTATCGAATGTTAGAATATATATTCGTAATGGGACAATTAATATCATTGTTTGGGTCCATAAGTCATAATTACAGTAATTGTTTAACTGTCTTGACCAATAATTTCGTGAGACAAATTATGATTTTCTTCTCAAACGAATATAAATAATACTATTACTTATTGTTGATTGCTTTTGGCCTGATGTGTGCCTATGCGTGTGCATGACGTATGATAAATATTTCAAGAATTTTTCTTTAAAATAATAATAATAATACATATGATGCATAAAATAAAATATTTTGGATTTTAACTTGGAAACTTTTATCTATTTCCTTATATTTTTTGGAACATAATTTCATTTTTTATAGTTAACTACAAAGATTACTATACTCTTCAGTCTTCGTTATGGTTTTGCCAATTAGAAGCCCTTTGTTTGGCGTGTAAAATAAGCCATGAATCATGATGACTATTCCATGAATATTTAGATTGTAAGTTTGTAACGACAAACTTAAATATTATTCTTTTTTAACATTTCCAAAAAAATGCGCAATTAGCAATAGCGCCCAAAACAAAGGAGAAAAAAAAAGAAAAAGCTTGGGCGCTATTAGCAATAGCGCCCAGTTGTCAGGCGCTATCGCTAATAACGCCCACACTTAATTTTATCAACATTCCCAAATCCACTACAATTTTGCCAAAAAATCTCACAAACACCACATTTTGTTAAATTACCCCACGGATTTAGATCCGTGAGACGGGCCCTTACACAAAGTTTTGAAGGTTTTTTTTTCAGATTTTATTTTTCTTAGGGTTTATATATATTTTTTTTAGGGTTTATTTTGTTTTCTTGGGTTTGTTTTTAATTGATTTGGGTTTTTAGGATTTTTAGTTTTTTTAGGGTTTGTTTTTTATTTTTTGGGTTTATTTTGTTTTTCGGGTTTATTCTTCATGGTTCATGTTTTTAAGGTTTATTTTTGTTTCTTCATGGTTCATTTATTTTTAAATTTATTTTCATGGTTCATTTTCTCAAGACGGAGCCCTTAGGAGGTCCGTCTCACGGATTTAGATCCGTGAGACCGTCTCACAAGAGACTTGCTCATATTTCTATTTTACAAATTGCACTTAATCAAGATGTGTTTAGGGGTAATTTGTATAACAAATACAAATTTTAATGGAGGTATTTGTAATTTTTAAAGATATATATATATTTTTTTTGTAAATTAGATTAAAGCCAATGGATAGTTTTTAACTTTTCATAATTATCTTTTAGAAAATGAAGATAAAAAATTTAGAGGAAAATATACTTTGCCTCTTAAGTGAATTTTGGCACTTTGCCCCTAAACTCTTTTGTAATACGTTACTATGAACTTATTGTTTTTCATACACTATATCCTAGTGGAGGTCGTAAAATGTACGAAAAATACTAAGTTCATGGGTGATGTGCCACAAACAGCAAAGTGTAAATATCGTATAGTGCAGGGGTTTAGTCTAATTAGCCCAACTTTAAAAGAATGCTCGGAAATACGGAAAAAGCAAAATTTATGGGCAGTAAAAAGGGCAACATACCTTTCCGGCAACCCAACCCGTCCCGAAACCCATCGCCGGCGAACCCCTCCTCGCACTGGCACCGATACGCCGCCGGATTCCCCTCAACCGGCGGCGAAACCCGAAAACAACTCGCGTTGTCCGAGCACCGGCACTCCCCCAAAAGCCACCACCCAACCCTCACCATCTGAACATCCAACGAAACCGCCGAACTCCCCCCAAAAGACTCCATCGATATCGCCGAAAACAGTGTCCGGCAACCGCTCCTCGTCAAATTCCCGTAATCAATAAAAGAAGCCCCATTATTAACGGCCTCCGAGTAGCAGCTAATACTATCGTTCATTCTCTCGCCGCAATCGAGCAGCTGGAAATTCGCCCTCACCATCGTCGTCGGAATGAAGCACGCCGTCGGCCGGGCGTTGCAGTTCTGCATAAGGATGGCGTTGCGAGAATTGGGGGCGAAGTTTTGGGTGAAGAGGCGGCGGAGCGCCTCCACGGGACGGCCGCAGGTCGCAGGGAGGTTGATTAGGATGGTGTCTCCGATGATGGATTGGACGGGGAAATCGGCGGCGAGGATTGTGGCGTTGGCGGTGCAGTTTAGCCGGATTTGGCAGCCGGAGGAGAAGCCGAAAGGAAAGGGGAGTTTTTGGGCGCCGCATGTTTGGTTGCACGTTGCTGCTTCTTGTGTTGTACCTTGAACACGAAATATGGTAACAAGGAGGATTAAAGTTTGGAGTATTATTTTCATTTTCGAGAATCAATTTATATATATCTATGTAATTTTAGACATTTTGTTCGGAAAAAAGAAGTGTAATACGCAGATTTGGATATCTTAAGGTGAAAATGTAATGCTATCATTTGAAGGATAATGAATGGAAAGTTAGTATAAAAAGGGGAAGGTTGAAAATATTAAATATCATTGGTGAAGAGTGAAACCCTGACTTGTCATGGGAGATCATATACTTCAATTTGTGTTTATATGTATTTCATTTTACAAATTCATAATAATTTAGTTTATTTTAAAAAAAACATATACTCGACATTTATCTCTGTTACGTAAACGCTAGGCTCTAACCTCATTTTCTATCAAACTTTATATTTCTTTTACCCGTTAACGGGTGATATTTGGTCTTTTTTTTTTACCTAAAATCACCCCACATATATACAACTATTCTATCAAATTTATTTTCTAAATAAGTGGTTATTCTATTTAGATCTTGGTTATTTGTTTGTTATCATGTTTGTGACCTCGTCATCTGCTGCGGCGTTTGGTTTATTATCGCTTAGTGTTGTGTTTTTCTTTAAGCGGGCGATTTATACAATCAAGTTCTCGATCTAACAGAAATAACAAATCATATTATGATTTTCAGCATGTTGCAGGCACTACAAATTTTTCAAAGTTGTAGGTTTTAAACCGATTTTTGTTATTAACACAAATTCTATGAATTTTTTCATACTTTCATCTTTTATGGTTTAAACAGATTTGTTTATGTTTTCCATCACTATATTGCTAGTTTGAAAAATTAATAAAACTATTTGTTTTGTCAAAAAAATAGAAAACGAATATCACTTTAGATAATATACTCGAATCTGATGTTTCATCAAATAATTCAATTTATGGACACATCAAATATAATATAATTCATGATAACTAAGAATTATTTTATATAGTTGGTGGTCCTATGTTTCAATTGATGTCGATGTTGAAGGGATTGATACAAAGATTAAATTACGTAACAAATGTTGAAGGAGTGTAATTTACTTTGTCAATCTTCATTCTTGGAGATTATTTTTCTCCTTTCCACACCTCTGTTTGGTCTTAGTTTCATACTAACGAGGGACGTAAATTAAACAAATTTTGGTCATTCGGCTACAGACTCTTCAACTTTTATATTAATCACGGCAAAATTTTGTCTATCACAAGGACTGACTAGTCTTTAAAATCATTATTTCTAGGGATACTTACTAAAATAAACAACAACCTTGAGATTCGGCTAATTACGATAAAATTCAGATATTTTTCAAAATTAAAAAAAAAACCATTAAAATGTTCCATCTTCATAAGTAAATAAATGTTTCAAAATTGTTTTGACTATTATGAGAAATATTACCGTTACCTCCGTAGATTTAAGATAAATTAAACTTCAAGGTTTTTATTTTTAAAGTTTAAATTAAGTACTCTAGGTTATTTATTTTTTAATTAGCGGAAACATTGGGTTTTGTTTTTTTTGTATGATCTTATTTTAATTAAGTGTCTTTTGAAAGGAAATAATGATTTTATTAATGTTTCAAATCATACACAACAGTCCAACTCAGCCACCGTGGTACAACTTTCACATCAAAATAATAGAAGAATGGCCGTCCTTCCAAAAATAAAAAATAAAAAAAATAGAACAATAGGAAAAATCAAGTCGGCCAGCAAATGAGCAATTTTATTTATTTTAATTTAAGGTATTATTTTACTCCTCAACTCTCAAGTGTAAAAACAGAAAGTTGTAAGCTGGATGAATTAAGCAAATAAAATTGGAATCATTACCTAATAAAATTGGACGAGTTGAGAAAATGTGAACACTAGCATAATGTAAATATAATCACACAATATTTATTCTTAAAATCTTTATTTATCAAACTTAATAAAATATAAAAATGTGATCAAAATAAAAGTTACTGTGAGATGATATCTAGCATGATTAACATCGGATAAAGCTCTGGAGTCGAAATGTTCCCGATTTTTATGCTAATGTCAAATATCGGATAAAGCTCTGGAGTCGAGATGTTCCCGATTTTTATGCTAATGTCAAATAGAGACGTTAGCCCTCGATTGGGATTTCTTATTCCATTTTATATTCAGTTGCATCGAATGAATGACATTTGTACAAATTTATGTTATAATTTTATGGAAAATGGAGTTCAACAGGAGATTTCAGAAAACCAAAAATTCTGATATACTCATTTTTTTTGGATAACCGATTTACTGTTCCAATTTTGTATTGTTTTTATATTAGCATATATAATATTAAATTTATTTCTTATTATGACTCTAAAAAGAAAAAAGAAAAACATGGATGACTAAATAGGGTATAGTGTGTAGAACTACGGGTAACGATTCGGCCTGGAAAGGGAAAAATTATTGCCTGTTTTTATATACAACATCAAAGTTTAAATTCTATCTATTTTGGGGGAAGGGGAAAGGAAATGTTTTAGGGGAGGAGGTGGATAATATTCAAATCTCCTGTATGTTCGTCCAGTAACACTCTTTTTGACAATTTGGGCTACATATGAATCCCAAGATTAAATCATCTCATTTGTGTAGAGACATAATAAAGCAATAATGACCACGTAGTCAATAATTTCATTTTGTCTCCATTTTATGAGTTTGAACAAATTTGATAAGTTTACTTATAAATAACCTCAAATTCCAATCGTTTCACCAATACAA
Organism: Rehmannia glutinosa; assembly: GCA_016081115.2. Lineage (NCBI taxonomy): Eukaryota > Viridiplantae > Streptophyta > Magnoliopsida > Lamiales > Orobanchaceae > Rehmannia > Rehmannia glutinosa. Next base: position 75,032,487 of record CM071928.1, read on the forward strand.
GATAAAAGAAAAATTACAATAAAAGTAGGATCTAAAATTCACGTAAACTGATTTATGTTTCAGTAGCTTTAATAAAGTTTGAAGATATGGTGCCCATTAATATTAAATATCCACCAAAGTTTTCAGTAGTGCCAATACTTCAGTGTTAATCTTTTTTATTATTTAACAAGCTTCTTTTCTTACCCAATTAAATTACTAAAGCTGCGATTGGATATGAGCGAAATTTTATTTTCGTTCCATTGAAGACTTTTTTTGACCAAATATGTAATTGTTTATGAAAATTTTCAGAAAATATACTATTCTCTCACTTTCAATTTTTCTCATTTTTTCTTTCACCAATCACATCTACACATTTTTTCACAAAAAACTAATTATTATTACACATTCTCCCACAAATTTCACTATTCACTCACTCACACATTTCTAACTACCAATCACATCCAATCATTATTTTACTATTTTTAAATCAAATCAACTTTCATCATTACATATCCATTCACACTCTCAAAAATTTTCCAAAAACTTTTATCAGAATCTTTTTTCACTATTCTCTAGTGAAAAGAAAATTTTCAAAATGAAAGGGTCTGTTTGTTTATGTTTCCATGGTCCATTTCCAGTTTCTGGAGTTGGAAATAGAATTTTGAGAATTTATTGGTTTTCGTGTGGAAATTGAGATTGTGTTTGGATGAATTAATTGAAATGTGATTTATGTAGGGTTGGAAATGAGATTGTGTTTGGTTTGAGTAGTTTTGAAATATTATTTTATGTATATAATAATTGAAAAGTTGGTAGTGGTGGGGTCCACTTCAATATTTTAATTTGAATATATAATATTATATTTATAAGATTAAGTTGGTGGGTCCCATTAGATAGTTATAATTTAAAAATAGTAATATTTTAAGTAGATAAAGTTGATAATGGTAGGTCCCACATATATAATTGGGTTAAAATATGAGATAGTGATTGATAAGTAATGATGAGTGATGTAGGATAGTGTATAGGTTTGAGAATAGAAATTATAGGTTTGAGATGTTGTTTTATGTGAAAAATAGAAAATGAAAATGATGATTTCCATTGGAAATTTTATGAACAAACATGATTCCACTTTTATGTATAGTTGGAAACTGGAAAGAGACCATTAAAAACATAAACAAACAAGGCCAAAGCATATCAAAATGAAAATCATTTTTGTGATGCAAATTTGATTGTTTTTCTTAGATCTTATTCTAGCTAGTAGCTATGTGAATGGATAATAAGTCTCTCTCTCAGTTTTTCCTTCCCCACTTTTCCAAATTATTCTTTCACGGGATGAAGAATCTGAAAAATCCAACTTCTTGATTCCAAAAATCAGTCAGTAGGTCAAGCTCATAAATCAAGTTAAACATAGACTATTTTCTTTTGACTGAGAAGAAAAAAAAGGAAGAGAATGAAGGTCTTCTTGAGGCGATTTATAATTTTCCGTTGTACTTTTGTATTTCAATTCGAAATTTTCTTTTATGTATAATATGTCTGTAAAATAATCGTAAATATGCGATGTTAATATTTATCTGAACATGATTTATCTCATGACACATGGTATACATAAAAAAAAATGAAATACAAACGAACGAGGAAAGTGAGAAAACATGAAATTCAAAGTTCTTATGAGTACCATGGAAAATTTAGGAAGATTATAAATAAATCAGAAAGAGTCATAAATTTAGGCCTTTTTCATTTTTCTTTATTTAAGAAATAGAAGATTATACTAAACCCAAACTCAACTAGGGTAGTAATCAAAACAAGGGCTCACCGGCTCAGGGATATATATTTATATTTTGATATAAATATAAGATGTGGACCGCCGTTCTATTTATTAAACATCTTTGTTTTTGTCGTCTTGGACTTTCTTTATAGCTTGATATTTACATGACTAGTATCTTACGGCCCATATTTATCGTCAAGAATTTTCAATTGTATTTCTTTATATCAAAAATAAAAAAATGTTATTAGATAAAAACAAAATTTGCTGTGCGTCATATTTTATATCTTGATTTTTAAAAGCGCCATAAATTTCAAATATTTGACCACGAGAATAGAATTTTACGAATCTATATTTAGATGTATGTCTATAAGAATATTTGATGTTGTAAAAAGGTTTATAGTTGTGCATGTCTATGCTCATACATGGCTCCTATTATGGGGCACGTGCCCCTATAATTTTTTTTTACGATTTATAATTTATTTCAAACACTATATATTAATTAGATTTAAAAAATAAAGGATGCCTCTATTAATTATTTTTGATGTAGCTTTAAATTGTAATTATTTTGTGCCCCCATTGTAAAAACAATTTGGATCCATCCCAATCTATGCTTGTCATTGTAGATTGTCCATTATAGAGCTATCAAATGGGTCGGGCCAGCCCGGTGCCGGCCATAGGGCCAAAGGAAAAAAATGGGTCTAGGCGGGCCAAATAGTGATTGTGCTGCTATTTTTGAAATCTGTTCCAGCCCAACCCATGAAAATACATATAAAATATCGGGCAGATTAGGTCAGATCGGTGGTTCGGGCCTAATGGGCCTCCAAAAATGATGTCTAGTCCGACCTTTTTACCGGGCCGTGCTCATTTTAACATTTCTAGCTAGTCCATGATGGGCAATAAAACCAATTATAGTGTCTAGGTTATTTCTAGACTGAAAATTGTAATTTATTTTATCTAAGGTAATAAAACGCTACTGAATTAATTGGATATAGTCCAATTTTTTTTTTCTCGAAACGATCGATCATTAAAATAAATCTCAGAAATGAATTTACAGAGGATGGGTCGACTGACCACAGATCAACTAAGAAAGAGTAAAACTTCCAAGCTAAATCAAAAGGACAACAAATCCTAAAAAAACGACGCCGAACAACACAGCCAAATAAGATGGATATAGTCCAATTGAACTTGTAATTAATACATCGGTCATATTTTGACCCATGACCAAATAAGATGTCCATATTTTAGGGGAGTTTTAATTGTATGATGGATTTAGATTTTTTTTTTTTTTTTTGAGGAGATGGTTTGATTATTTGTTTCATGCGATCGGTACATTTTTATTCTATATAAGAAAAAAAATATTTAATTTTGTGGGATGGTTCACTCAGTGATAGGAGTGTCAATCGTGTGATGTTTCGTGTTCGCGGGTCGTGTTCTGATACGTGTATTATAGATTTGACACGAACACGAGCATACCGTTTAGTTATCCGTGTCAAGATACATGACACGAACACGAGCACGTCGTTTAGTTATTCGCGTCAAGATACATGACACGAACACGATCCGTTAATGACATGGGTAACACGACACGACACGACACGAAATACCTATATAATTTAAAGTTGATACGAAAAATTAAAAAATTGAGAAAAAACTAAAATTACGAATAAAAAATACATTAAATTATTAGAAAATGCATTAAGTAATTTGCCCATGACCATATAACTAACTAAAACATGACAAAATATGAAAATAATATGTCACTATAAAATTAAATGAGTTAAATAGGTCAATCGTGTCGACCTGACCTGACCTATTTATTTCTCGTGTTAACCGTGCCCAATCCTATTTTGACCCAAACATGCTAAGGATTATACTTGTACCTACTAAATTCGTGTTTGGTTCGTATCGAGTCATCGTGCGTCTCACAAATTGACGCCCTAGAGTCAATTATAATGATAGGCCTTTGTCAAAATACAAGTTAAAGGTTAAAGATTATTATGCACAATCGACACAGATAGATACCATACGAGCTACCAGTCTACCACACAGCTTCAGGCATAATCGGGATGTAAGCTTGCAAATTGAGTTTAAAAAGTATATATAAGTACGAATAAATTAAGAAGGCGTGGGGCGCCCACCATTATTCATTTTTTCACTTTGATTATGAAAACGGTTAGTAACAAAAAGTACCCTTGAGGTTTGACCTAATTACAAAAAAATCTAGCTAATTTTTAAAATTATAAAAAATACCCCGAGATTTTATTTTGTCTAACATTTAAATATTTCATAAGCAAAAAATATTTCAAAATCACCCTTCATATTAAAAAAACGTTGCAGTTTACCGCTTAATTTTAACACTGAATCAAACATCATGGGTACTTATTGTAATTTTAAAAATTGGCTGGATTTTTTTTTAATTAGGTCAAATTTCAGGGGTATTTTTTGTAATTATCCCTTATGAAAATAATCTAGATGTCTTACTAATAGGATTTATTTCTTATGGTTATGGATAGATAAAACTAAGAAGATAGTATTTTATACCATTTGTTCATCCAAATAAATTCAAAGTCTTATCAGGCTCGATCTATACCTTGACTCCGGCCATAACCATAAGAATCAAATCAAAGATTTGAAATTTCCCCCTTTTTTTAACCCCTTTAGTTGTAGTTATTTACATGTATTCTCGATGACAGAATCTATTCGGACTCGAATATAATAACATTGGATCACTCCCACTACCATATTGATCTAGCCATCTAGGCATTTGATAAGAAAAATGAAAATTTAAACGCGTCACAGTGAAAATTTAAACGCGTTAATTTTTATTCCTCCTATCGTTCTATTTTTCACTCACTAAACAAAAAGAAAAATGATCTTAACCGTGGATCTTGGAGCTATGGGGACACTATGGGAGAATACTACTTGACTAAGGATAGATTTTTGTTTCTACATATAAAACAAGATTGGTAATATATTTTTGGAATCGAATAGTAATCCAGTGATTAAAGACTTTTAGACTAAGGCTAGAGGTTTGAGGTTCGATGGGAGGATCGATTATCATCAACCCCTCCCCACTCGTGGATTTATACTCATAAAAAGACTGTAATATATTTGTGCTCCTTTTAATGTTCTTATCCTCAATTGGTTTTAAGATGAAACCTCATTTGGATGACTAGCATTTTTCATCTTATATTGGGTATGTTCCAAGTGTGGGTTATACCAATTCGTATACCAACTTCCAATTTCCCCTGAATTTAACATTAATTACACCTCCCTCATAATAAGCTTTAAGTGTGGATCTTACCAAATCCCCCGAAATTAACATTAATTAATTATAATGTTTGGACTTGATCATCCATCTATTGCTTAGACTTAGAGATCTCCTGCAACAAAGTAGTAGATGCTCTCAAGAATCTGGAAGTTGTCTCAATAATCTCGAAGTTGTTTTATCTCTTTTTTTCTTAGTCCAAGGTTTTGGAAAAGGTGAAACTGGTGGAATTAATTTGATCTCACATCAATAATCTATGTTACAAATATTCAACCAATTGAGATACAATCCGTTCTCTTGTTTAATCTCTTTCTTGATAATGATTGTAACACAAAATGCACTTTTCCATTTTAAAGGATTAATACTAAAACCGCAAAAGATGATAGATTCCGTAGAGAAGCAATGATAGTCTAAAATGGTTGCGTTTTTTGCGTGTGGATGATTTTAATATATAATTCTGAATTAGAAGGTAATATAATTAATGATTGTCTTATCATGATTCTATTTTTACAATATTTAAGTAAAAGCTAAAAGTAGAGAATTCGATTCCCCAACAGGCACGAATAAAACGTTAATCATACAATTAGAGCTGTCACAATGTTCAGGCCAGAATCGGCCGGTGCTCGTCTGTCAGGCCAAGGGAGAAACTCGGGCTAAAGTTTTTTTGGGCCACTATTTTAAGAAGCTCTGTCTATCCCTGTATTAAAAATACACTGAATTTTCTTTAGACCAATTGGCCTGGTGTTTCGGGCTTAATGGGCCGGGTCAAATAGGTCTTGATTTTTTCGGGCTTACAAAATCACAGCCCAATTTATCGATTATATCACCTGGCCGATCGGACCGGGCTAGTTTTGACCGCTCTACGTACAATAACAAGTCCATGATAAAGTCGAACTTTTAGTGTCTTGACAGATAATGTCACCAAAACTTCAATATTCAAAAAATCTTATTGAGTCTCCAAAATTTTAAGGCCACTAGTATAAAAAAGAGTATAATAAATAGTTTCTACGCAGAGAGGTAGGAAAATTGAAACATAAATTGTATTTAAAAAATAACAATAGGCATCGATTCTTATACGAACTGATGCCCAAACTAACTTTACAGGTCGTTTGTTTGCAGAAACCAGACGCCTTTGATAAACATTATGCATTTGTTTTTGCTTCACAGCGGATACCTATTGTTTACTTTGTGTTGGTTAAAATCGACACCAATAAATTTGATTATCCGCATCGCATCCACGAGCATCGTCATTGGAACAGATACTTAATGTTGTTTACAACCGATGAGAATGAGCAATGGGCGTTGGTTGAAATTCCATCAGATGTGTAAGCATTATTATGGATCCAATGGGTCCTCCATTTGGGGTGAGTCCATAGGGACCAATTCTAACCATAGATTAATATTTTTGGGTGGTCCAGATTTTTAGGGGGAAATTTGTTTTTTCATTTCGGCAAGTAATAAGAGTATGGTGGTTAATCACTCGGCCAATGATTTAGCATTTTTGATATATTGATTCATAATTCGAGAGATGAGTTTCAATATTAGATCTTGAGTACTTGACATGAATGTTTGCATAATCGAGAGGTTTGTGAATATTTGTGAGGACAATTAATCTTTTGTGCTTTTGGGAGTTGTGTATCTTATGTTGAGTAGAGATGCTAGCATAGATATTTCAATCTACACTTTATATACATCTCGAGAGGGAGGATAAAATACCATTGTGATCGTCTTATAGGAATGTTGATAATAACTTTGGCTTTGATTAAATGGGTGATAGGCGTGAGTTTTGCATGTATTTTGAGGCGTATTTCGAGCTATAATGATGGGTAAACATGCATATACTCGCGTTAAATGTTACATATTCACTCTTTGTGGAGAAGATATTACACTTTGCGTATTTTACAGGAATTTCATGATATTTGAAGCTAATTGAATATGAATACGAGGAAAGCAAAGTGGAAACACGGAGAATTGAGTGGATATACGAAAAGTGAAGCCTAAAAGAGAGAAAAAAATTGAGCGTCTACGAAAAAGACAAGGGGCGCACGGGTTGGCGTGCCTCGGACACCACCCGTGCACCCGCATCAATGTAATCGAGGCTGCGACATGGCGCACGGGTAGCCCATGCATCGTCGCATGACCCGTGGTCCCTACGAGAGGTTGGAGTATTTCACCGAATGGCGCACGGGTAGGCCAGTGCTCCGGCGCACCACCCGTGCGCTCTACGAGAGTTGGGTAATTTCAAAGAAGGTGGCGCACGGGTAACCCGTGCTCGACGCACCACCCGTCTTGTCTGTCTGTTGAATCCCATAACTGCAACATTATGCCCTAAACTTGATGGTGGGTATAAAAAGGCTTTTCGGGGGGCGCACACAGGAGATTCTGGCATTTTTGGGATCTACAACACAAGACAAGGGTCAACTCTTGGAAGGAGACATCAAGGAGACAATCGGGTTGCATCGGAGCTTGAAGAACGGAGATATATCGAGAGATTGTCGACGTTCCTAAGTTTTTCTTGCTTCTCTTTTAGTTTCAATCTTTCATTTTCATTTGTAATGACTTTGAACACTTTGTTTATAAGTTGTTTAATCATGTGTAGCTAAACATCTTGTGATTTCCGGGTTTTGGAAGTAGATTAATGAACTCTTGTTGGATGTTTTAATCTTAGTTGAAGTTATTATCTTGAAGCCTATTTGAGTATTTTGAGCTTATTCTTGTTTTATCACTTGATCAATGATTTAACTTGTTTGATATATTGATTCATAATTCGAGAGATGATTTTCAATATTAGATCTTGAATACTCGACACAAATATTTGCATGAATCGAGAGGTTTGTAAATATTTGTGAGGACAATTGATCTTTTGTGCTTTTGGGAGTTGAATGCTTCATTTTGAGTAGAGATGCTAGCATAAGTATTTCGATCTACGTTTTATATGCATCTCGAGAGGGAGGATAAAATAGTTTTGTGATCGTCTTATAGGAATATTGATAATAACGTGGCTTGATTAAACCGGACAACAAGAGGATTATTAATCGAAACCTTAACTCGGAAATCCATTTCATTATCTTGATACTTCTTTCATTTGTGTTATCTTAATATTTTGTTTTAGTGATTTAAATTGTCTTAATCTCAATACAACAATCATCAAATTTCGATTATCTAAATAAAAATAAGACTATCTTGGATCAATACTTAGCATATTAATTTATTAGTCTCCGTGGATACGACCTTGCTACCCTATTCGATAACGTACACCGTACACTTGCGGTGAAGCTAAAAATATAGGCGAACAAGTTTTTGGCGCCGTTCCCGGGGACTAATACAATTTATGGTGCTAATATTGCGATAGATAGAATTATTCTTAATTTAGACATTTTTTATTATTTATTTTGTTTTAGTGTGACTTTAATTCCACATTATTTGACTTGTTTCTTTTAGTTTGGTCCAGGTAGTGCATGAACACGCGCTCTAGGCGGGGGGACTTAATACCGCTCATACCGGAAGTTGAGGCTTTCGCGAGGAGAATCAGTGCTACCACTAGACGGGCTGAAAGACAACACAATCCGACAATGGGGGTTTGAATGAACTACCAATACCGCAGCAAACAATGGTGGGAACGAGTTCCGATACCGGTTCAACAAAGAAGCCATTCGTGATTACTTTCGACCACAAATGAATCGTAATTACGGTGGTATTGTCCATATTCCTATCAATGCCAACAATTTCGAGCTCAAACCGCACTAATCAATATGGTGCAAAGAATCGTTTGGGGGTTTGCAACTGAAGATCCTAACTCTCACCTTGCGCATTTTATCCAAATATGCAATACGATCAAAATGAACGGAGTCTCAGATGACGCCATAAGACTGCGCCTATTCCCATTCTCTTTAAGGGATAAGGCGAGAAATTGGTTGGGTACTTTGACGCAAGCGCAGTAAGCACATGGGACGAATCGAGCCAAAAGTTCTTGTTTAAATTCTTTCCACCGAGCAAAACTTTGCGGCTCAAAAAGCGAGATTACTCAATTCCGATAGTTCGACTCGAGCCTTTTTATGAGGCTTGGAAAGGTTTCTGACTTGTTACGTAGATGTCCACAACATGGGTTTCCGGAGGATCAACAGTTATGCTTCTTCTACAATGGTTTAATGGGACAAACGAGCATTTGTAGATGCCACGGCGGGAGGAGCATTGTTGGCAAGGTTTCCACAAGATGCCTTAAATCTTCTTGAGAAATGGCCATGAACATTACGAGTGGCCATCCGAAAGATCCAATGTACAACGAGTAGCGAAATCTCGGATTCGGACCCTATTAAAACATTGACGGCACAAGTAGCGGCTTTGACAACTCAATTGAGTGTATTTACGAAGGGGCGGAAGCGACGCAGTACGGGTAGTGAAGCTCTTCTATATCCGATGGAAGAGGTAAATTTTGTGAATAACCTAGAATTTGAACAATTTCGAATAATTCAAACCCAACGCACTACCATCCGGGGTTTGAGAAATCATGAAAATTTTTCCTATGCAAATACAAAGAATGTGTTACAACCTCCGCCGGGATTTAATGCTTCAAGTGGAGGTGGTAATGGGGAAGGCAAATCGTCGTTGGAAGATGCACTCACCTCCTTCATAAATCAATCTAATGCTTTCATGAATGACACGAGGAGCCGCCTCGCTAAGCAAGACCTTCGGATGGATAAGTTAGAACAACAAGTGACAAGCTCGATAAAGAATCTAGAGACTCAAATGGGTCAATTGGCTGCAATTGTGGGGAGTCAACAGCAAAAGGGTCAATTTCCAAGTAACACGGAGGTCAACCCGAGGGAACATTGCAATGCTATCCATGTGTGGGGTTGAAAAGAGAATGAAGAGTCTGAAAATGCTGATATTGGTGTGACGTCAGAATCACGCACGACCCGTGTATCAAAGCACGACCAGGTCGTGTGTGTTGCCGAACCTACCATTCAAATTCAGGGAAATGACAGAAACGACGCCCAAGGCAATTGAAAGTTAAAGGAGGAACCGAGCAACAAATAGATAAACAAAAAAGAGCCAAGAAACGTGAATCGTATCCTAACTCTAATTTGTTGAAATATAATATTCCTCTTCCCTTTCCCCGATTGTTTCACAAGACTAATCTGAATAATCAATTTGCTAAATTTGTGGGCATGTTTAAAAAATTGCACATTAACATTCCTTTTGCAGAAGCAATGAAACATATGCCAAATTATGCGAAGTTTTTAGGGGAAGCGATATCCAACAAGAACAAATGGGCGGAGAATGGGATTGTCAACTTGACGGAAGAATGTAGCGCACTCATACAAAGGAAAATACCGCAAAAGCTGAAAGATCCGGGAGTTTCACTATTCCTTGTACAATAGGCAATATTTTCTTTGATAATGTACTTTGTGATCTAGGATCTAGTATCAATTTGATGCCACCGTTCTTAGAAAGCTTGGACTCGTAGAAGTGAGACCATCCACTGTTACCCTACAACTCGCGGATAGATCACTCGTACATCCAACGGGGATACTAGAAGATGTGCTCATAAAAGTCGATAAATTCATATTCCCCGTGGATTTTCTAGTGCTAGATATGAATGAGGATTGTGACACCCCTCTTATACTTGGGCGTCCATTCTTGGCAAATCATGCGAAGCAATAATAGATGTAAAGAAAGGGGAGCTTACATTACAAGTTGATGATGAGCGTATTTCATTTTCCATTTTTCGGAATGTGAAAAGACATGATGGTTTTAATGGTTGTAAAACAACAACAATTGCTAATTCCTGTACTCAAGCTAATAGCTTGAATAATTGTGTGCATTCTAAAGATAATATGCAGGGATTATCAATGAAGAAGAAGGAAAGGCACAAAAGGCCTGATGTTGAACCAAGAGCGTGCACGTACCATTCGCACGATGAAGAGGAGAACACATGGATAGTTGACAAACATGAAAAACCTCCTTTAGGAATGATCAAGGGAGGTGTAAATCCAAGTGAGCGGGATTGGCATGGAAAAGTGCACGATGAGGCGACAAGCCTCATTTCGCAATTATCATAATCGGAATTAAAAGGCGTCAAGCTAAAGACGTTAAATATAGCGCTTGTTGGGAGGCAACCCAATGGTTTTTCGTGTGACTTTCATTTTTATGTGTGTTTAATTTCAATTTTGTGTGATTAGGAGTAATTTGAAATTCGTTTTTTTTAATGAGTGTGATTTGTGTGTTTTTGTTTCATTTTTGTGTGTTTTAATAAAAAAAAAATACCTGAATTGCTGTACAGGTGCGCACGGGTAACATGTGCATCGGCACACCACCCGTGCGCCCTGCAGAGAGTTAGGCAAATTCACCGGGGTGGCGCACGGGTAGGCCGTGCTTCGACGCACCACCCGTGCGCCGTCTGAAGAGGCTTAAATATGACAGATTTTAAACCTGTCTTCTTCTCCAAAAACTCCCCAAATCGCGCGCCCACTACCCCCAACTTCATTGCCTTCGATTTCTTGTAAATTTTACTCAAATTCGTCCACATAATCCCTCCCCCATCACAATTGAACTTCACTTTACATCGAATTCACATTTGCTTGAAGAATTGTGAGCAAAAGCACCTAGGGTTCAAATCCTCCACTTCGAGTTTGACTTAGAGAATTCCGGTAAGAACACCGTTTCTCCTTGTGAATTCGTTGTCAATTATGTATTAGGGATCATGATAGGTGCTTATTTTGATATTTTTGCTATGAATTGTGTAATTGAGGAGATTTAGGATGAATTGTGGATGAATACGGCATGGCCAATGATTGTTTAAGCTAATACTTGTCTAGAATGGCCATAATTTTTGCTTGCTTGGGGTAGTTGATCGATCAAAGTAAAGTAGGCAAGTGAATTTGCATCACCTAATATGTTAGCTTTAATCCCCTACTTTGTGTTGCCATTGATGATATTGGGATGCTAATAGAATGTATTTCAGGTACAAATTCCTTATGGCCGAGCGAAGAAACCCCCAGAGTGGAAGAAGACGTGCACGTGGGGTGGCACAACGCGACGTGGCACCGCCGGAGGTCGATCAAAACAGTCCAGCGGCATATGGGGTTGACTTGACAAATGCCGATGATCTTGAGCGATGGAATCGCTTGATCGGTCGCCAAATAGCTCCATCTCGCTACGCCGACAATGATTGTACCCAAACTTTGGGGATACATGAGGACGTGTGGCGTCTTTTCGCCAAGGTTGGATGGACGAACTTCATGAGCCGAAGGTGGCCGACATTTAAAAAATATACATTGGAGTTTTTGAGTACCGTGGAAGTACTCAAACAAGGCGGGACCTTCGAACCGTATATGATAAAATTTCAGTTGGGGAATGTTCATAGACAATTGTCTATGACCCAATTGAACACCATTTTCGAGGTCCCAACAAACGCTCGTACCCGCCCGATGCCCCATTATGATCAATATGACTTCTGGCGAATGCTTGTGGAAACACCACAAATGGGGCCGATGTTGTATGCTGCGCGGACCGCCAAAGCCTCATGGATCCGGAATCCAGTTTTCCGGTATATACAACGCGTGACTGCATCCTCCGTGTTCGCCCGAGAAAATATTGGAGTGATGATGACTAAGGAGCTCTACCTCCTCTGTGTATGGTCACAAACACCCCCTACAACACCGCCACAATTTTGCCGAGCAAATCGAACATTAGCTAGGCGGGAAGGGGGTACGATTTCTATAGGGGGCTCATTACCCCTATTGCCCGGCATTTCAATGTCGATTTTCGAGGCTTGGAGCCTATCCCGGGCAGCACTCGGGTTAATTTGGCATCGTTGCACCACATGAAGTTCATAGCAAATGACGACAACACATTGGTACTTCTACAAAAGAAAGGTGCTGCATTTTCGTTGCCTAACCCGCCATACACCACCGTCGATACATTGACGGACACCACCAACTTCCTAATGAACTCTGACGCACATAACCGAATTACCGAAGCTATAGAGGCAAGAAAGAGGCGCAGAGTTGAAGGTTTCTTGGATGAAGAGGATATGGTGGCGGAGGAGGAGGAGATACATGGACGCGAAATGGGGATGGAACCTCATCACCCTCAAATTGGGTATGATATACCCGAGTCCTCACACAGAGGCGATTACCCCCGACATTCTCAAAGCGGGGATCGTCCCGGTCCTTCTCATAGTGGAGGACCCCAACGCGGCACTGATTTTCAAGACATGTTATATGCGTTTGGGGAGGACTTGCGTCGGCAAGGAGAAGAGTTGCAGCGGCAAGGAGAGGATTTGAGGCAACATAGGGCTGATTTTCTTGCGTTCAGCGAGCGATCTGATCGGCGTTCTGAGGAGACGTGGCAAGTGCTCCAACAGCTACAAATGTGGCATATTTCTCAAGGCCACTTCCCACTGCCGCCGCCGCAGTGATTCAGGTATATCCCCACTTTTCGTTATTGAAATTCTATTTTTCCCCTTAGGACACTATAATTTCATTCCAAGTTTGGGGGGAGAGATAGTATTTTAATACATGAAAAGTGTGGATATGAAAAAAAAAATATATTCATGCATTTTGTGTTTTCATATAGTTGCATTAGAGCATTCTAGGTTGCATTTGCATTAGAGCACGTTTATAGCTTTAGCACGTCTATTGCTTTCATAGTGGTTAGAGAGTGAGTTGACCGGGCATGTTGCACCTTGTTGTTGTGTGTTGATTGAAAATTCTTATTGTTAGGATTGGATGTTGGTTACGAGTTGATTGAGCCTTGAATAGATGACATTGAGCATGTTGATATGGAAAACTTGGTTGGATGCTTTGAATTGCATAATTGCAAGCCTGTGAGCTTTTGAGCCTTTACTGCTTATATCTTGCGCAGTCTTGTTGTGATTTGAGTTTATCATTCAGGTCGTTAAAATTCTAGAACTTGCTTGGGTATCTCTGTTAAGGCCACATGTTGTATGCGAATTGTGAAAATGATCAAAGGCCATTTTTGTTAGCCCTTGAAGCCTTTTGCTTACCTAATGATGATATTGAAATCCCTAGTTAGCCAACTTGAACCTATTGCCTAATTTCTTGATAGCAACAATTCAAGCCTTAACTTGATATATTTGTTACCCTACACTTGAGCGTATAACATTGAGTAAAGGGAATGAATGAGGTTGAATGAGTTGGAATTGAAAAATTGGATAATTGTGCAAAATTGGTTGATGGGAACAAAAGAGGAAGAAAAGGAGGAGAAAAGAAATGTTGAAAATTCATAAAAGAGTAAAAAAAAAAAATCGATTTTATGATGTGAGTTTTCATCGAATGAACTTGGAGGCTAGGAATTGTAATGTGAGGTGATAATATTTACAAAAGAAATGGGATGGAGATAAGAAGAGTTGATGAAAATGAGAGAAGAATTTAGTAGCATATTGAGCTTTAATGTAGATGATTTATATGCTCATTGGTCTATACGCTCGAGTTTGAGTCACTCTATCCATATTTTCCTACCCTAACCAAAGAGCCTTTATTACAACCAAATGAGAAGTCCTTTTTGATTCACAAATTGCATACAATTTACTGGCGGAGATATGAGACGAATTGCAAGCCTATGGCAATTTTGCGACATCGAATTGATTTGAGCGTAAACACGTCCTATATCCTTGTGAGATGAGAGTATACACTTAACTATGAGAGTTGGAATTCAGAGCATTTCACTTTGTTTACTTGAGGCGTGTTCTTTGATCGGATATTTGAGGCTTGATTGGTTTGTTGCTTGACGTTCATGATGAACAATATGAATTTCTTTTTTGATCCGTTGTGTGCGTTGTTATTCTTATCTCCCTGTTGTGCTTGATCGTATTTAAAAAAAAAATTGTTGATCGGGACGGTCAACGGTGTAAGTTTGGGGGATTTTGATAGGCGTGAGTTTTGCATGTATTTTGAGGCGTATTTCGAGCTATAATGATGGGTAAACATGCATATACTCGCGTTAAATGTTACATATTCACTCTTTGTGGAGAAGATATTACACTTTGCGTATTTTGCAGGAATTTCATGATATTTGAAGATAATTGAATACGAATACGAGGAAAGCAAAGTGGAAACACGAAGAATTGAGTGGATATACGAAACGTGAAGCCTAAAAGAGAGAAAATTGAGCGTCTACGAAAAAGACAAGGGGCACACGGGTTGGGCGTGCCTCAGACACCACCCGTGCACCCCTGCATCAATGTAATCGAGCCGCAAAGATGGCGCACGAGTAGCCCATGCATCGACGCATGACCCGTGCGTCCCTACGGGGGTTGGAGTATTTCACCGGAATGACGCACGGGTAGGCCGTGCTCCGGCGCACCACCCGTGCCCCCTCAGAGAGTCAGGTAATTTCAGCAGGTGGCGCACGGGTAACCCGTGCTCGGCCAAGACGATAGCGTGAATTTTGCATGTGTTTTGATGTGTATTTCGAGCTATAATGATAAGTAAACATGCATATACTCGCGTTAAACGTTACATATTCACTCCTTGTGGAAAAGATATTACACTTTGCTTATTTTGTAGGAATTTCATGATATTTGAAGCTAATTGAATAAGAATACGAGGAAAGCAAAGGGAAACACGGAGAATTGAGTGGATATACGAAAGTGAAGCCTAAAGAGTGAAAGTTGAGCGTTCACGGAAGAAACAGGGGCACACGGGTTGGCGTGCCTCAAGACACCACCCGCACCCATACAAGGTTGATTGAAGGCTACTGACATGGCGCACGGGTAGCCCCATGCATGGCGCACCACACCACCGTCGCCCTAGAGTCGAGATTTCTCACCGAGTGGCGCACGGGTAGGCCGTGCTCGACGCACACCCGTCGCCCTTCTGGAGAGTTGGGGTATTCCAGCGGTGGCGCCGCGGGTAACCGTGCGTGGGCGCCGACCGTCGTCTGCCGAATCCACACCGCCGCATTAAGCCTAAACATGATGGGGAGTATAAGAAGGCTTTTTGGAGGCGCACACAAGGGAGAATCAGACATTTTTGGGATCTACAACACAAGACAAGGGTCTATTCTTGGAAGAAGACATCAAGGAGACAATCGGGTTGCATCGGAGCTTAAGAACGGAGATATATCGAGAGATTGTCGACTTTCCTAAGTTTTCTTGCTTCTTTTTTAGTTTCAATCTTTCATTTTAGTTGTAATGGCTTTGAACAATTTGTTTATGAGTTGTTTAGAAATCATGTGTAGCTAAACTCTTGAGATTTCCGTTTTGGAAGTAGATTAATGAACTCTTGTTGGATGTTTTAATCTTAGTTGAAGTTATTATCTTAAAGTATTTGAGTATTTTGAGCTTATTCTTGTTTTATCACTTGATCAATGATTTAACTTGTTTGATATATTGATTCATAATTCGAGAGATGAGTTTCAATATTAGATCTGAATACTCGACACAAATATTTGCATGAATCGAGAGGTTTTGCGAATATTGTGAGGACATTTGATCTTTGATGCTTTTTGGGAGTTGTGTATCTATTGTTGAGTAGAGATGCTAGCATAGATATTTCAATCTACATTTTATATACATCTCGAGAGGGGGATAAAATAGCTTTGTGATCGTCTTATAGGAATATTGATAATAACTTTGGCTTTGATTTAATCGGACAACAAGAGGATTATTAATCGAAACCTTAACTCGAAATCCATTTCATCATCTTGATACTTCTTTCATTTGTGTTATCTTATTTTCGCAGTGTTTTAGTGATTTAAATTGTCTTAATCTCAAAACAACAACCATCAAACTTTCGATCGTCTAAATAAAAATAAGACTATTTTGGTTCAATTTAGCGCACTAATTTATTAGTCTCCGTGGATACTGACCTTGCTTACCCTATTCTATAAACTACACGCACACACTTGCGGTGAAGCTAAAAATAAAACCGAACAAGTTTTTGGCGCCGTTCGGACTAATACAATTATTGGTGCTAATATTGCGATAGATAGAATTATTCTTAATTTAGACATTTTTCTTTATTATTTATCTTGTTTTTTTTTATGTGACTTGAATTCCACATTATTTGACTTGTTTATTCTAGTTTGGTCCAGGTAGTGTATGAACACGCGCTCTAAGCGGGGGGAATTAATACCGCTTATACCGGAAGTTGAGGCTTTCGCGAGGAGGATCAGTGCTACCACTAGACGAGCTGAAAGACAAAACAAGTCAAATCCACCATTGTTTGGCGGTATTGGTAACTCATTCAAATCCCCCATTATCGGATTGTTTTGTCTTTCACTCGCCTAGTGGTAAAGATCGATCCTCCTCGCGAAAGCCTCAACTTCCGGTATAAGCGGTATTAATTCTCCCCGCTTAGAGCGCGTGTTCATACACTACCTGGACCAAACTAGAATAAACAAGTCAAATAATGTGGAATTCAAGTCACATAAAAAAAAACAAGATAAATAATAAAGAAAAATGTCTAAATTAAGAATAATTCTATCTATCGCAATATTAGCACCAATAATTGTATTAGTCCCCGGCAACGGCGCCAAAAACTTGTTCGCCTTATTTTTTTAGCTTCACCGCAAGTGTACGGTGTAGTTTATAGAATAGGGTAAGCAAGGTCGTATCCACGGAGACTAATAAATTAGTGCGCTAAGTATTGAACCAAAATAGTCTTATTTTTATTTAGACGATCGAAAGTTTGATGGTTGTTGTTTTGAGATTAAGACAATTTAAATCACTAAAACACGAAAATAAGATAACACAAATGAAAGAAGTATCAAGATGATGAAATGGATTTCCGAGTTAAGGTTTCGATTAATAATCCTCTTGTTGTCCGATTAAATCAAAGCCAAAGTTATTATCAATATTCCTATAAGACGATCACAAAGCTATTTTATCCCCCCTCTCGAGATGTATATAAAATGTAGATTGAAATATCTATGCTAGCATCTCTACTCAACAATAGATACACAACTCCCAAAAGCATCAAAGATCAAATGTCCTCACAATATTCGCAAACCTCTCGATTCATGCAAATATTTGTGTCGAGTATTCAAGATCTAATATTGAAACTCATCTCTCGAATTATGAATCAATATATCAAACAAGTTAAATCATTGATCAAGTGATAAAACAAGAATAAGCTCAAAATACTCAAATAGGCTTTAAGATAATAACTTCAACTAAGATTAAAACATCCAACAAGAGTTCATTAATCTACTTCCAAAACCCGGAAATCTCAAGAGTTTAGCTACACATGATTTCTAAACAACTCATAAACAAATTGTTCAAAGCCATTACAACTAAAATGAAAGATTGAAACTAAAAGAGAAGCAAGAAAACTTAGGAAAGTCGACAATCTCTCGATATATCTCCGTTCCTTAAGCTTCGATGCAACCCGATTGTCTCCTTGATGTCTTCTTCCAAGAATAGACCCTTGTCTTGTGTTGTAGATCCCAAAAATGTCTCGATTCTCCCTTGTGTGCGCCTCCAAAAAGCCTTCTTATACTCCCCATCATGTTTAGGGCTTAATGCAGGACATGTGGATTCGGCAGACAGACGCACGGAAACAGTGCGCCCACGCACGGTTACCCGTGCGCCACCCCGCCGAATACCCCAACTCTCCGTAGGGCACGGGTGGTGCGTCGAGCACGGCCTACCCGTGCGCCACTCCTGATGAGAAATCCTCGACTCTGTAGGGCGCATGGGTGGTGCGCCCATGCATGGGCTACCCGTGCGCCATGTCGGCAGCCTTCAATCAACCTTTGTACAGGGGGTGCACGGGGTGGTGTCTTGAGGCACGCCCAACCCGTGCCCCCCAAGTTTCTTCCGTGAACGCTCAACTTTCACTCTTTTTTAGGCTTCACTTTCGTATATCCACTCAATTCTCCGTGTTTCCCTTTGCTTTCCTCGTATTCTTATTCAATTAGCTTCAAATATCATGAAATTCCTACAAAATAAGCAAAGTGTAATATCTTTTCCACAAGGAGTGAATATGTAACGTTTAACGCGAGTATATGCATGTTTACTTATCATTATAGCTCGAAATACACATCAAAACACATGCAAAATTCACGCTATCAAAATCCCCAAACTTAAACTGTTGACCGTCCCGATCAACAATATTTAGAACACGATAAAGTACAACAGGAGATAAAGATAACAACGCACACCAAGAGTCTACAAGAAAATCCAAATTGTTTGTCATGAATGCCGAGTACAACTCAATCAAGCCTCAAATATCTAATCAAAGAACACGCCTCAAATAAAACAAAGTGAAATGCTCAATCCAACTCTCAAAGTTAAGTGTATACTCTCATCTCACGAGGTTATAGGACGTGTTTACGCTCAAATCAATTCGATGTCGCAAAATTACCATAGGCTTGCAATTGCCTCATATCTCCGCCACTAGAGTGTATGCAATTTGTGAATCATAAAGGACTTTCTCATTTGGTTGTAATGAAGGCTCTTTGGTTTAGGTAGGAGATTTTTGGATAAAGTGACTCAAACTCGAGTGTATAGACCTATGAGCATATCAATCATTTTCATTCCAATCCCATATGCTACTCCAATCACCCCTCATTTTTATCAACTTCATTTATTCTCCATTTCCATCTTTTCTTTTGAGAATCACCTCCATTCACAATCCTTCGCCCCCCAAGTTTATCCACTTTTTCAATCTTTTTTTTTTTTTTTTTCATTTGTGCATTTTCAACATCTTTCCTTCCTCTTTTTTATTCCATTTAACCAAGTATGCCCAATTATTCTATTTTTCAATTCCCACCCATTCAACCTCGTTCATTTCCCTTTACTCAACGTTATACATTCGAGTTTAAGGTGATGGAAATATAGTAAGATCAAGGGTTAAATTTTTGTGGTTATCAAAGAAATAGGCTATAGGCTCAACTTGGCTAACTAGGATTTTTCACATTTTTAGGTAGGCAAAAGGTATGAAAGGCTAACAAAGATGGCCTTTAATCACATTCACAATTCACATACACATGTGGCCTTGACAGAGATACCCAAGCAAGTTCTAGAATTTTAATCAACATGAATGATACACTCAAATTACAACAAGACTGCACAAGATATAAGCAGTAAAGGCTCAAAGCTCACAGGCTTGTCAAAATGTAATTCAAAGCATCACACCAGGTTTTTCATATCAACATGCTCAAAGTTATCTATTCGAGGCTCAATCAATCCATAAACAGCATCAAATCCCAACAATATGAATTTTCCATCAACACACAAACAACAAGTTGCAACATGCTTGATCAACTCACTCTCTAACTACTACGAAAGCAATAGACGTGCTAAAGCTATAAACGTGCTCTAATGCAAATGCAACCTAGAATGCTCTAATGCAACTATATGAAGCACAAAATGCATGATGATTTTTTTTTTTTTTTTCACACATTTCATATCAAGATACTATCTTCCCCTAAACTTAAATGAAATTATATCGCACGTAAGGAAAGATAGAATTTCAATAAAGAAAAGTGTGAAGTTACCATTGGGTTGCCTCCCAACAAGCGCTAGATTTACCGTCTATAGCTCGACGCTGTTTTTGTTAAATTACGGATCGCGCAAGGTGGTGGATGTCACCTCCTCTTGATTCCCTCGGTGGAAATAGTGCTTAATCCGGTTGGCGCTTACCATGAAAGTCTCGCCTTCTTTTGTCAACAATTCTACAATCCCAGGTGGATTCAACACTTTCTTTATCACAAATGGCCCCGACCACTTGGACTTGAGTTTTCCCGGGAAGAATTTAAGGCGTGAATTGTATAGGAGCACCTGTTCTCCCAAAGAAGAACTCTCTTTTCTTGATCATCTTATCATGCCACCGCTTGTTCTTTCCTTGTAAATTCTGGAATTTTCGTGACGCTTCATCCCGAAACTCTTCCATCCGATTCAAATGGAGCAACCTTTCCTCACCGGCTTTCTCGAAAATCCGTTCAGTTTCTTTACCGCCCAAAATGCTTTGTGCTCCAATTCTACCGGTAAATGGCACGACTTCCCAAATATAAGTTGATATGGAGATGTGCCCAACGGTGTCTTATATGCGATTCGGTATGCCCACAGGGCATCATCCAATTTTAACGCCCAATCCTTTCGGTTGATGTTCACCGCCTTTTCAAGGATTTGTTTGATCTCCTGTTACTTCTCGCTTGTCCGTTGGCTTGTGGATGATATGCTAATGCGACTTTATGTTTGACCCCATATTTGGTCATTAGGATCGAAAGCGCTAGAAAAGACTCATGTTGGTTTGTGGGATTGTTAGGAATTCTATTGTTTAGATTTTGATGAATGCCATGTAAAACTTAGAATAGAAAGTTGGCTCCCAATTCTTGCTTTGAAATGTATTGTAACAATTAGAGCTGGCCAAGCCGAGTTAAGTCGCCTACGCTCCAACTTGCAAGAAGACAACCGAAGGCTTGAAGGAAAACTCTGGCGTGAGACACTGAGTACAACAAAGAAGAGCAGACAGAACTCGATCAAGAAGAAGCGGTGAGATGCAAACAGTGGAACATCAGTCAAGTCAACTCAAAAGAAGCTCAAGCCGGGTGACGGAAAGAGTCATCCAATGATTGGAAGCGACTCTAAGTCACCGGGAAAGCGAGGAAATGCAAGTCAAGTCGAGATAATCAGAAAAGAACCTTGCAGACGTAAATCAAGAGATTTACTTAAACAAGTAATATCTCCATACTACCTTTCTTGGAGTGCTCACCCGTAAGCGTGCAAAAGAAATGAACCAATGGGAAGCACTACACCGTGTCGAACTCCTGAAAAGGAGATAAAACATTTCATACGAGGAAATGGAAATTCCAAGAATCGCACACCAACGATCGCAAAGTGATTTTCAAAAATGAGCCTATCTCTTCAACGGGCAAATTTTTGAAAGTTCACTATAAAAGGCCGAGGAGTTTGATTGAGAAGAAGATCGTGGATGAATGACACACGTGAGATATACAAGCTTATCAATAATCGAAACATTCTCAATCCTCAAGCCCACATCTCGAAGTACATCAATCCAACACTTACCTCGTGAAGGAAAGAGAACTTCAATCGTTGAAGAGGAAAATATCGAAAACAAGGGGTCTACATTCCAAGAAGGATTGTAGAAAGGTTCAAGGTGAACCAAGTCTTAAGCTTTTGGAGGGCTTCGTGATCAAATCCAAAGTGCTTGAGCAAGTGAGTCAGAGTAGCAAGCAAAGCTGCCTGAAGAAAGCCGAGTCGCATTTGGAAGCCACCGAGTGATCAAGCGTCTCCAGATCGAGTCCCAAAGGATCAAGTCGGTTGTGATCAAGACTTGTATCCGGACTGTACCACTTTGTAAACGATCATTACTTAGTGGATTCCTCCAGGAGTTGGAGAAGAGAGGAGTAGAAGAATTACCCCATCTTCGAACCTCTATAAAAACTTTATCGTGTCATTTAAATTTCAAAGATTTAAATTTCTCGACTTTTAATTGCTTATATCTCACGATAAATTTTCTATCCATTTGATAATCTATAAGTACTAAATCAAGTCAAAAACTTGCTTAATCAAACTTAAGGGTGTTAAGTCTTCCAATGAAAACAAAACCACAAATTGAGTAAAATTATAGCCAACAAATTTGAGTTACTCTATTAATGTACTCAAAATTAGTCTGTTGAGAGATTAACTCTCTTGAGGGACTAATTCGATCGTCCATCAAGGACACAAAATTGCAGAGAACTCAGAGATTTAAAAGGCCTAAATCGAAAATTTGGTAAGGTTTATTCAACCCCCCTTCTAAACCTTACACTTACACCCCTTGGGACCTACAAGTGGTATCGAGCGGTTGGTTCATTGACCCTCCGCACCGGTTATCGAACTAGATCTCCAATCTTTTCAAAAGTCTCGCTTTAGTACTTATCTTTCAAAACTCTTTTCTATCATTAAAAATTATTATCATGGAAGCAAATCTAACACGCATTCCTATGTTCACTATTGAAGAATTTGATGATTGGAAAATTCGTATGCAGTGCTCATCTATCAAAGATTACATGATGAGATGTGGATAGTGATAGAAGATGGGCCTCTAAATATTAAAGGTGAACACAAACAACAAGAGTTGCAAAAAGGGGAAGAAGATGCGAAGACCGGACTACCATGGTTGAAAACCAAGAACGAGTGGACAAATGATGACAAAAAGATACAACCTGACAATGTAGCCAAGGACATTCTTTACAAAACCTTGATAAAGCCATGTTCAACAAAGTCAAATCTTGCAAAACGGCTAAGGAAATCAGGACAAGTTGACTTTGATTTGTGAAGGTTCGTGAGCAAATCAAAGAAAACAAATTATCAAAATGGTCGTCTGAAGTTTGAAAATTTCAAAATGATCTCGTGGAGAGAACCTGGACCAACTAGACGCTCGATTTACGTAAATCACAAATGAGTCATTCACACTTGGAAAGGAATATACACAAAAGAAATGTGTATGAAGATCCTAAAAAGTCTTCCAAATGAATGGGAAATGAAGGTCATGGCATTGAGACACTCCATGGACCTATCAAAGACATCCAATCACGAGTTATTCTCGCACCTCAAAGCCTACGAGTTTGAGCCGAGAAGGAAAGACCAGAAGAGACAGATACCCAAAACAATGCTCTAGTTGTCAAAGACGGAAGGAGAGCCGAGGTCAAAGAAGCAATTGACCCGTAAGAAATAGCCCTAATGGTTAAAAGATTTAACAAGTTCTTTAACAAGAACTACAAGAGAGGAAAGGGTGAATCCTCCGTAAGACACTCACTCCCCTCCAAATCAAGGGATGATAGGCCAACCAAGAGAATGATCATCAACAAGTTGAGTATCAAAGGGCCGACAACTCAAGAATAGAAAGAGTCGATCAAAAGGTCAATATCTATGTTGGAATTGTAGACAACCAGTGTCACTATGCCATTAATCGCTCATATCCTCGTAGTCAACAAGTAAACGAAGAAGAAAGAAAGGTCTTCGTGAGAAAGAAGACAAGAGAAAAAAAGGCAATGATGGTCCGCAGAGATTGTCGAGACAAAAGTCAAGAGAGACAAACACTGAGAGCAAAGAAGCTGACTATTCAAGTGACTCGAAGAAGAAGCTTTGATCCGCTTAATGGCCAAAGAACAAGATCAAGAAGATGAGGTACAATCTAACTCAACAAGCTCGTACACTAGTGATAGTGATCAGACACACACACTTCATCACCCACCGATCTTTATGATTCATTAGGCAAAATGATGAAAGATTTTGAGCACATTAAAACCTCACACACACTATTGAATGAGGAAAACAAATTTACTCAAAAATCAAAACTCAAAGCCGACTAAGGAGCCGAGTACTCTAAGTCAAATAGCCGATGAGAATAAAAGTTTAAAGGCTTGAAAATGCTAAATTAATAGCGAAATTGCTGCTATAGAAAAGAGGGAGAATGACCTCAAAAATGTTATTGCCTCATTCACTAAGGCATCTAAATCATTGGATGATCTTATTATGAGTCAAAGAGAATGTGGAGACAAGACAGCTTAGGATTTAATTCCTTTGTGCCATGTCAAACCTCAAGAGTAATTTTGGAAAAAGGATCTTCAAGTCATGAAGAGTCTGAAAAATCCAAAACTCTAAATGATGCACACACTTTCAATCCAAAGCACAACACTAAGCAAACTGGCCTTGGTTACAAAGGAAAAGGAAAACAACCAGATTGAGAGTCTTGAAAGGATACAGAGAAGAGATTCAAATGAGTCCTCAAATGAGACTCCAAACAAAAAGTACTCAGAAAGAAGAAGCGAGCTACCAAAAATCCCAAAAACTCATAGAAGAAATACATATGATGGGAATGGTAGAAAATATCCAAGCCAAGCCGATCGAATAATGTGAACTACACCTGACTTATGGAATACAAGCCCAAATGGCAAAGGCCTAGAACTCAACAAAGGCCATTCCAAAAGCATAAGAGCTTTCATCAAAGACACATATGCACCTAGGCACTACACTCAAAGACACCACAATTACCCAAGAAAGGCAATTGCTAAAACACATATGCGCAGCATACGGAAAAAGAGAGAAACAGATAAACCTGGACTCCCCAAGCAATTTGCCAGGATTGATTATGATTATGGCACCGATAGATGGCAACCTCTTAGAGTCAAATCATTTGGCTATAGGTTGGTTGGATCATCTTATAATTCTAACCCCTCAGACCCGCATAAGAATGGGTACCTAAAACTTAATTTCCTTGATTGCGTTCAAGGAACAAAGTGCCAAGGAACCTGGTACATGGATAGTGGTCGCTCCCATACACATGACAAAATAAGAGAAATCATGTCAAAATTCAAGGAAGTCAAAGGAGCAAAAGTCATATTTGGAGGAAATGAAGCTCCCGGTGAAATAAGAGGCACTGGATCCATCAAAAGGAATGGTTTAGAAATCACGATGTTGCATATGTTGAAGGACTAAACTTCAATTTACTAAGCATCACCAACTCGCGACAAGGGCTACAATGTTGGATTCAACATGGGAATATGCCAAATCAAAAATGTTGAATCTAATGAAGTTGTGTGCAAGGATGTAGACGAAAAAATATGTATGTAGTGGATTGGTCAACCGCAACACCCAAAGACTGCTACTAGCAAAAGAGCACTGAATCAAGTTATGTGGCACAAAAAGCCGAGTCACCCGAACTTCAAAACAATTAATAAGCTAGCAAGAAGTCATCTTGTAGAAGGACTTCCAGGACTTCGATACAAGAAGGAAAGTATATGTGATGCATGTCGAAGGGAAAACAAATCAAGTCGTCATTCAAAGAAAAGACATGCCCATCCTCAACAAGAATATTGCATCCGCTTCATATGGATCTATTTGGCCCAAAGGAACCAAAGAAGCATAAGTGGAAAGAAATACACCTTGGTGGTAGTAGATGACTACTCAAGATATACATGGACAATATTCATGTGCAAGAAGAAAGAAACTCTACAAAAGCTACCACAAATGATGAAGAGAATACAAAATGAGAAGAGTCAAACCATTATCAAAATAAGATCGGATAGAGGAACCGAGTTTGTCAATGGAATAATAACTCGATCAGACGAGAATGGTATTGGTCATGAACTATCACCGCAAGGACTCCACAAACAGAATGGAGTTGCGAGAAAGAAGAAACAACCCCAAGGAAGCAAGCAAGGACCATGTTAGTCAAGGGGTTACCAAAAGATTTTGGGTCAAGCAATCAACACAAATTGCTACACCCAAAACAGATGTATGATAAATAGGCGGTGACAAAGACTCCCTATGAGATCCTGGATCGAAGAAAACCAAATGTTGCATATTTCAGATATTTGGATGTAAATGCTTCATCCACAATAATGGCAAAGACAACCTAAAGGCTTTTGATGCTAAAGCCGATGAGGGTATCTTCTTAGATACTCACCAAAGCAAAGCCTACAGAATACTCAACAAAAGAACTATGGTTACGAAGAATCCATTCATGTAGTATTCGATGAGCCAAACATAAATGGAAAAGACATTGAAGAGTCACCGATAAGTCAAACATCCAATCTCACGTAAGAATCCCTTTGAAGCCAAGCGGGATTATCAATTCAAGAAGATGAGATAGTCAATCTCAAAAACAATGGAAAATCTGCAATGAGTGATCACGAGAGAGGCGACCACACAGAACACAAACGCAAGTCGATCAATCCAAACTAACTTACTTCAACCTGACGTAAGATGGCCGAGAGACCATCCACCGATCTTGTCATTGGAGACATGAGAGAAGGTGTCAAGACAAGATCCGAACTCAACAAGAAGCAATGTTCACATGCTTCATCTCGCAGATAGAGCCCAAAGATGTGTCACAAGCATTGGATGACACACATTGATTCAAGCTATGCAAGAAGAGTCAATCATTTGAGAGAAATAAAGTATGGGAATTAGTACAAAGACCCATACATCAAAATGTTATTGGAACCAAATGGGTATTCGTAAATAAGATGAACGAGGAAGGTTCTGTGGTAAGAAACAAAGCAAGATTGGTAGCCAAAGGATATTGCCAAGAAGAAGGAATAGATTTTGATGAAACATTTGCTCCTCGTAGCAAGATTGGAAGCTATAAGGATGTTTCTTGCCTATGCAGCTCACAAAAACTTCATTGTATATCAAATGGATGTAAAAAGTGCATTCCTAAATGGATTATTGGAAGAAGAAGTGTATGTTGAACAACCTCCAGGATTTGAGCGTAAGACTCTTGGAGACAAAGTGTACAAACTCAAGAAAGCCCTGTATGGATTGAAACAGGCACCCAGAGCATGGTATGATACCCTGTCACTATTCCTAACGAAAATGGATTCACTAAAGGAAAAGTAGATAGAACACTTTTCGTAATTCAAGACAAGAAGAGTATAACGCTTGTTCAAATATATGTGGATGACATCATTTTGGATCCACTAACAAAGAGTCATGGTGAAAAATTCTCAAACCTCATGCAAAGTAAATTTGAAATGAGCATGATGGGAGAGTGACATTCTTCCTTGGACTTCAAGTGAAACAAATGAAGGATGGAACCTTCATAAGCCAAACAAAATACACCGAGATTTAATGAAGAAATTTGGTATGGAGGAGAAGTCTTCTCAAAAATACCAATGAACACATCACAAAATGGACATGGATGCAGATGGCAAGCCTCAGATCAAACAAGATACGAGCACTTATTGGATCATCGCTTATCTCACAAATAGCAGGCCGTACATCACCTTTGTCAGTAGGTGTATGTGCAAGATTTCAATCTGCTCCAAAAGAGAGCCATATGACTGCAGCTAAGAGAATATTGAGATACTTAAAAGGAAATCAAGAAGTAGGGCTATGGTATCCAAAGGAAGGTGGATTCAAGCTAATTGGCTATTCAGACTCTGACTATGCTTGGATGCAGAGTGGACAGAAAAGTACTTCAGGCACATGTCAAATGCTTGGAACAGATTAATTTCCTGGTTTAGCAAGAAGCAAAACTCAATAGCCACTTCTACAAATGAGGCGAATACATAGTCACGGCAAAACAGTTGTGCCCAAGTCCTATGGATGAGACAAAGAAATGAGAGATTATGAAGTTGAAGAAAAAGAAATTCCAATCATGTGTGATAACACAAGTGCAATTGCAATCACTCAAAATCCTCGTGTTGCACTCAAGGACAAAACATATAGATGTCGATATCATTTCATAAGAGATCATGTTGAAAAGAAGGACATTATCTTGGAATATATCTCAACCGACAAACAACTAGCCGACATCTTCACAAAACCATTATGTGAGTCAAGATTTGAAGAACTCAAACATGAGTTGGGGCTAATTGAGCTAAGTTTGAGACACGTAAGAGTCAAAGAAACGAAATGGAACAGAAAGAAGGTGAAAAAGAGTCGAAACAAAAATTAGCTCAATAAATCACCAGATTTTAAAAAGTCACTATACCAAGTCACCGATAGCCGAGTCACTAAGAGAAATGTGAGAAGCGAGTTAAATCACCTAAGAGATAAGTCAATAACTTATGAGCAAAGAGACAAAAACGCAATGTTTTTGACTAAGCGAATGTTTTAAGAGACACGCAAAGATAATGATGATGTGTACATGCATATAAAGCCGCACACCAAGCCTATGATTGGATATAAATGTCACCGCATTAAATACGAGACATGAATCGCTCAATATGCGTGCGAAATCCAAGCCGTTGATTTCGATCACGATTCAAAACCGTCTGCACGCCCTTTCATAAACCATATTTAAACCATTTTTCGTCCGTTTCTCTCTCACACTTCTAAAAACTGCTCAATCTCTCTCTCAAAAAGCAAAGGCAAATACTCTCAAACCCTATCAACCTTCAAATCAAATTTCAATTTTTCCTTGAAATTATTCTCGAGAAATGGCACCAACGTATAACTTTACCAAGTTGGGAAAACAAATCCACACCGGTTCGACCGTGGATTTCGACGAATGGTGAAGCGGTCCGACGACACCCTGGTGAAGAAAATCGCGGAGAAGTTAGAAACGCCAGATCAAAACCGTCTCTAACACCGAGTATCCTATGACCTATGTGGAGGAGGTCGCACACCCTACGTGAATGCCGAGATTCACGATGAAGGAATCAAGTCATCTGCTCACGGAAGCAATGACTATCACCGCCAAGGATTTGGTGAATATTGCTCACTACCAAGCAGGGAGCATCCGAGATCAAAGAGGCTGATGTAAACTTGGCCGACGCATGGAAAGAAATAGCCAAGTCCGACGTTGTTTTTAAAATAATATACACAAAAAACAAGAGATCTTCCAAGGAGGACTATCACAAATTGTTGGATATTGTTGCCAAGTGTATCGACATCAAATTTGGCGCTTTGACCAATCACAAAGGCAAAATTGATTGTGATGGCTGCAATAATCGAAGAAAAGAAGATAAACTGGCCGAGTTTATCTACAAAGCAGATCTGCCAGAACGCGGGGAACAAGTCCTTCAAAGAAGATGGGTCATTTGGAGGATCTTCGGGATATGGCCTGGTGATTGGCCGGCTATTGAGGTGAAAGGAGTACCTCTTAGACATGGGAAGGCCTTCCATGTTAACAAGAGGATGTTCGAGCTAATCTCTCTGGTGCTTAGAAGCGTCGTACGCCAAGAGAGCGACACCAAGTGAGGGGGAATCAATCCGACCCAAGACACAAACACGCTTCCTCTCCAACCAAGAAGAAAAGCGCCCCTGCAGCCTACCAAAAAGTCTCTTTGCCCCTGCAGAAAGAAAACTAAACATGCTCCCGCCCGCAGCCAGTCACCCGCCCGCAGCAGAGTCACCCGCAGCAGAGTCACCGCCCTCGCAGCGCCGTCGAGAAGGACTCACAAATTCCTTCTCTCGATCGTCAAAAAGAGGAGAACCGACAAGCCTAGACGGCCAGCTCCTCGTAAACAAACACAAGCACTGCCCCACCGCCCAAGACTCGAGGACACCGCCTCGAACTGTAAATTCCCCGGTACAAACCAGAGAGACGAAGACTCGTCAAGGCATCCGAACAAGAGAAACCAAATGAGTCGGCTACTCGGCCTAGCACAGATATCTGAGACTACCGGAGAAGTAGAGTCTCCGGATGTAATTGATGAAACAGCCCAAGTCTCGCTGAAGGTGATCAGCAGAGGCAACTCAAGACACAAACGTAGTTTCATACAATGAAAACTCAAGAAGAACCAGCCAAGCAGAGATAGTGATGTAATGATCCTATCTCCACCTTACCCGCACATCCAAAATCGTCATGAGTGGAGAAAATGGAAGTGAAAGCAGTCAAGGAAACAGTTCCAACGGCCTAAATTCATAGAAGAAGAAGAGAATCGCTAAATTTCCTCGATTATCTAATGTGCTCCCACTCTAGATGAAGACAACGCATGGATATTCTCAAGATATACAAGGACAAGGAGAGAGAAAAGCAAGTCAAGAAGCCAAGCACGCGAAAAGGCAAGTACCGCCTATCTCCCGACGTAACACTTCCATCCTCTCCTCGTGTCTTCTCCGAAAGTGATGAGGAACCCGAGAATGCCGCCGCCACGAAGAATTGCGGTGCAGATGCAAGCATTGCATGAATCAAGAATCCTTCACGAGCAAAGACTGATGGAGGGACCAGGAGAGTCCTCCGAACACACACTGAAATCGATCCAATGGGAGTGGTTCAAAGAAATAGCCACCGATGTTGCTTCTACCACTTCCCCACTCACTCAAGAAGGCAATAAGGAAGATGGCGATGAAACTCGGGCTAGTGGGGACCCCAAATGAGCCAACCCCTATTGAAGGTGTGCCACCACCGCCCCAACTACTGAACCATCAATTGCAACAAATGGGAGTTTGGAGACGAGTAACCCCACTCCAAGTCACTCACCAAAGCGCCACCGAGGGGAAACTCCCTCCACCGCAGCAGGGCTCGGGAGGATGCTGCAGATGACTCCACAAAGAATGTAGGAGGCGAAGCAAAGAACACTCAAACACAAGAAGAACAAAGAAGTTGCCATCAACGAAGCTCGATAGCTGAGACTGCCTCACCAGGTGCCAACAACTCTGAAGGCTAATGACGCCGCCGATGCAAAAGGCACAGGAAGGAATGTACCCGGGAGTTAACACTGGCGATGAAAGCGCAATCCATGGGGTTGAGACTCCAATGGATGCCACCGTAGAAGACCCTAAGACATGACACTCGTCGAAAGGGAAGGCCAAGCCTCGCAGCAGAGAGACCGCCGAGGAAATGAAGGCCCACGGGAGGTTGAGACTTCCTGGGGTAACACAAACTCAAGTAGAGAACATCCCTCCCGCAACCATCGATCCATCCGAGAAGGAGATCGGCGCACTTCATGATTCCCAGGACAACCCGATGTCACCTTTCTCGGGATCGGAAGGCGAAGAAGAAGTCGAGTCAACCCCATGACAAATCCAAAAGACTCACCGGATGTTCCAGGCACGAGCAAGTCTGATCCCAAGACTACTCGTCGACCTTTAATTTTGATGATGAGCCACCAATGGAAATCTCATCATCGTCCGATGACGCTCGATAAGGCCGAGGACCAGTCTACTCAAAAGGAGAAATCACCGAGACCAACGAAGCTGTTAAGATAGCTGAGGCTCAGCAAGCCGAGTCCATCGCACCACAAAACCCAACAACCAGCCGATCACACTCCCGCTCCTCAAGCTTACAGTGGATCGATTCCCAAAAGAACTTCACGCCCACCGCTTATCATCGAACAAATCCCAGATGGCGGTGATGAATCCTTTGAGGAATCTTTCCTTTCTCACCGGAGATACCGAACTCCACGAAGAGTCGAAATGAGCAAGCACGCTATCACGCAGCACCAGCTCCTGTTTTTCACTCAGCACCATTGTTCCAAATTTGATTTCGATTTCGACAGAGTATGGCCATCACCGCAATGAAGAATCACCAAGTACGAGAAGTGTTCAAGGCACTCTTTGTCAAGTTGAAAAGATGGAGAGGCATCGCCTCCTTGATATGCGCCGGACAACAGAGATGCCAACCTTACAAAATGACTTGAGAGGCATCACAAATCAGGGGCAAGGGAATGGTGGCAACAACAAAGAATCAATGCGTGTGGAACAGGTGAGATACTTCAGACAATTATTCAAAAAGTCTGCGGTGTGGAGAGTCAAAATGTTGATGCGAAAACGGTCTGCGGAACACATTGAACATATGCACGAAGCTCACACCGCCGAGATCAAGCCGCTGCGTGAGCAGCGTAATGCAAATGATATACGCGTTGGAAGAACACATGACAAGAAAATTCAGCCTTCTCATGGCCGAGATGAAGCCGATTTCAAAGCAGAATCCAACGCTACTCGGTCAATTCGTGCAAAGATACAACGCAGCAGACTTGAAGCAAAATTCAACCATCGAGACTTCGACTTCATGCTTGCCAAAGATGTTCCCCGGGTTCCTCTATCCTTTGATGATGCCAAAAAGGGGGAAGAGGAATACCTTAAAGCAAAGAAAATCTGAAGTCAAAAGAAAGGAGCAATGACAAGGGAACAACAGAGAAGGAAAATCACCGAGGAAATTTTGAAATCAAGAAAGGAAAATCACGAGGGGAAGGATCAAAGAATATGACCTTGATGATTGCACAAACCCCAACAGGGTCCTCACACAAATGACATTATAAGCAAAAACTCCCCGTGACTCGCCACTCCAACACTGTTGTATATATGGCCGAGAAGAGAAAAGAAATTGAAGCAGGGGATGAAGGAGGTGGAAGGAAGAATGGATGCCAGGGTGATGAACATTTTGAAAGAACACGGAGGCATTCTAGTTGACAGAGACACGTATGCCATTTCGGATGTCGGGACAGAGCCAAGATCGCTTGACGAATTCAAAACGCTCGAATCAAGGTTATTTTGCAAATATGTCCTTGGCTCAAGCTTGGGACCAGATCGGGAAAAGGGTCTCACATTATGTGAAGAAGGCGACGAGACAGCAGACAACCGGAATACTACTTTGCTGTCACTCCGCCGGCACTCACCGAAAGAAGAAGGCCCCAAGACAAGATACGCCCAGGTAGAGGAAAAAGCAAAGAGTGGAGGAAGAAGCTTGGACTCCAGGCCTCGCCAAGAATATTGAATACGTAGATCCAGAAAGAAAGGAGGGATCTACTCGGGCTGGGCTTGACCATGTGGCGAACTTGCAAGTGGCTAAAACCAACGCCGAGTATGCAAAAAGGATAGAAGAAGAAAACAAGAGACAAACTCAAAATGGCTATGGCAGGAGAGACAGAAAGAATAAGGAAAGATGAAGCCGCCAGGAAGGCATATGAGAAGAAAAAGAAGGCAAAATGATGACGAGAAGAAGAGAAGAAGAGAAGAAGATGTTTTGATCAAGATGAAAGAAGGAGAGACAGGGAAGGAGATGAAGTGTTGTTTGCCCAACCCTTCGTGTATTTTATATGTAAATACATACAATGTAAGTCTTCCGTAATAATGCAAATTTTTTTCATACTCCGATACACCTTGTAAATTGTGTTAAGTACAAGAATGATATGATCAATAAAAAGATTGATTATGCGCATACATTCTATGTCAATACACTATCTCGTATGTATCTCTGTTATTTGCATCTTTGTATGATTTAAGTTTTGGCATCATCAAAAAGGGGGAAATTGTTAGGAATTCTATTGTTTAGATTTTGATGAATGCCATGTAAAACTTAGAATAGAAAGTTGGCTCCCAATTCTTGCTTTGAAATGTATTGTAACAATTAGAGCCGCCAAGCCGAGTTAAGTCGCCTACGCTCCAACTTGCAAGAAGACAACCAAGGCTTGAAGGAAAACTCACGTGAGAGAAAATTTGAGTACAACAAAGAAGAGCAGACAGAACTCGATCAAGAAGCAAATGAGATGCAAATGAGTGGAACATCACCAAGTCAACTCAAAAGAAGCCAAGTCTCAAGTCGAAGTGACAAGAGTCATCCAATGATTGGAAGTCGACTCTAAGTCACCTGGGGAAAGCGAGGAAATGCAAACAAGTCGAGATAATCAAAAAGAACCGTTGCGTAAATCAAGAGATTTACTTAAACAATTAATATCTCCATACTACCTTTCTTGGAGTGCTTTGAGTCCCGAGAAGCGTGCAAAAGAAATGAACCAATGGGAAGCACTACACCGTGTCGAACTCGAAAAGGTGATAAAACATTTCATACGAGGAAATGGCAATTCCAAGAATCGCACACCAACGATCGGCAAAGTGATTTTCAAAAATGAGCCTATCTCTTCAACGGGCAAATTTTTGAAAGTTCACTATAAAAGGCCGAGGAGTTTGATTGAGAAGAAGATGCGTGGATGAATGACACACGTGAGATATACAAGCTTATCAATAATCGAAACATTCTCAATCCTCAAGCCCACATCTCAAGTACATCAATCCAACACTTACCTCGTGAAGGAAAGAGAACTTCAATCGCTTGAAGAGGAAAATATCGAAAAACAAGGGGTCTACATTCCAAGAAGGATTGTAGAAAGGTTCAAGGTCAACCAAGTCTTAAGCTTTTGGAGGGCTTCGTGATCAAATCCAAAGTGCTTGAGCAAGTGAGTCGTAGTAGCAGTGTGCAACGCCTGAAGAAGCCGAGTCGTGGTTAGAAGCCAAAGAGTGATCAAGGCGTCTCCAGCATCGAGTCCCAAAGGATCAAGTCGGCCGTTGTGATCAAGACTTGTATCCGGACTGTACCACTTTGTAAACTGATCATTACTTAGTGGATTCCTCCAGAGTTGGAGAAGAGAGGAGTAGAAGAATTACCCCATCTTCGAACCTCTATAAAAACTTTATTTATGTCATTTACATTTCAAAGATTTAAATTTCTCGCACTTTTAATTGCTTATATCTCACGATAAATTTTCTATCCATTTGATAATCTATAAGTACTAAATCAAGTCAGAAAACTTGCTTAATCAAACTTAAGGGTGTTAAGTCTTCCAATAAAACAAAACCACAAAGTAAAATTATAGCCAACAAAATGAGTTACTCTATTAATGTACTTCAAATTGAGTCCGTTGAGAGATTAACTCTACCGAGGGACTAATTCGATCGTCCATCAAGGACACAATTGTGTAACTCAGAGATTTAAAAGGCCTAAATCGAAAATTTGGTAAGGTTTATTCAACCCCCCTTCTAAACCTTACACTTACACCCCTTGGGACCTACATTGGCCAACAAGTTGCTCATCAATTTGTTTACAAAATGCAACCCTCCATCACTAATTAAAGCTCTTGGAGTGCCAAATCTAGTAAAGATGTTTTTCTTAAGGAATCGCATTACAACTTGAGCATCATTTGTTTTAGAAGGAATTGCCTCTACCCAACGGATACATACTCCACAAATGAGTAGAATATATTGATAACCCGAAGACGATGGAAATGGGCCCATAAAGTCAATCCCCCACACATCGAACAACTCCACTTCAATTACGTTGGTCATTGGCATCTCGTGCTTCCGTGAAATGTTTCCCATTCGCTGACACCTGTCACATTGTTGTACAAACAAATAACAGTCATTAAATAAAGTGGGCCAATATAGCCCACTTTGCAATACCTTCACATTTGCGCGTGCGAGTGGGACCAAAATGTCCGCCAGATGGTGAAGAGTGACACTGTTGTAGGACTCCCTCCCATTCTTCTTGAGGTACGCATCTCCTTATGATTTTGTCCGCGCACCTCTTAAAGAGTAGGGGTTCATCCCACATATAGAACTTTACATCATGTAAGAATTTCTTCTTTTGATACGGTGATATTTCCTGGAGGTAGAACTCCTTTACCAAGTAGTTGACAAAGTCCGCATACCATGGGAACTTTGCCTCAAGCATGAGTAATCTTTCATCAGAAACTCCTCTTTATCAATCCCATACCTCCTTTTGCTCCTTCTTGATTTTCTAATCGAGACAGATGGTCTGCTACCACGTTCTCGCATCCTTTTCGGTCCTTGATTTCCACGTCAAACTCTTGCAACAACAAGATCCATCGAATCAACCTCGGTTTCGCATCCTTCTTGTCAAAGAGGTATTTGATAGCCGCATGGTCGGATGCACAATCGTCTTCGTCCGTCAAGTAAGATCGAATTTATCGAATGCGAAAACAATCGCCAACATTTCTTTCTCGGTTGTGGTATAATTCGTTGAGCACCGTCCCAACGCTCGACTTGCATAGTAGATGGATCGGAACAATTTTTCCCTCTTTTGACCAAGAACACCCCAACAAAGATAGTCGCTTGCATCACACATTAGCTCAAATGGTTGGCTCCAATGCGGGCGACGAGTATAGGTGCGGTCACCAATGCTGTCTTCAACATTTCGAACGCCTGCAAACATTCATTGGAAAAAATGAAAGCAGCATCTTTTTCTAGCAATTGGCTCAATGGTTTAGAAATTTTAGAAAAGTCACGGATGAACCTTCTGTAAAATCCGGCATGGCCCAAAAAGCTCCGAATGGCTTTCTCATTTGTGGGAGGTGGTAGTTTCTCAATTGCTACAATCTTTGCCCGATCAACTTCCAAACCTGCAGAAGAGACTCGATGACCCAAGATAATGCCATCGCGTACCATAAAATGGCACTTTTCCCAATTTAGTACTAAATTGGTCTCTTCACATCGCCGCAAAACTAGGAAAGATTGTGAAGACAATTATCAAAAGACTCCCGAACACAGAAAAATCGTCCCATAAACACCTCCATAACTTTTCAATAAGATCGTGAAATATAGCCATCATACAACGTTGGAAAGTGGCGGTGCATTACATAAACCAAATGGCATGCGTCGAAATGCAAATGTGCCATACGGACATGTAAATGTTGTTTTCTCTTGGTCTTCCTACGCAATCATGATTTGATTGTACCGGAATAACCATCTAAAAAGCAATAATAATCATAACCTGCAAGACGATCCAACATCATATCGATAAAGGGGAGGGGAAAGTGATCTTTTCGAGTGGCATCATTAAGTTTTCTATAATCAATACATATTCGCCACCCGGTAACAATCCTAGTAGCAATTTGTTCCTCATTTTCATTTTTTACCACTCGTTACCCCCCTTTTTCTAAGACCACTTGTACAGACTCACCCATGAACTATCGATATCGCGTAAATGATCCCTGGCATCCAACCATTTCAATACTTCCTTCCTAACCACATCTTGCATAATAGGGTTTAGTCGTCTTTGGTTTTGCACTGATGGTTTATACACATCTTCCATCCGAATTTTATGCATCACGATGGACGGACTTATGCCTTTTAAATCAGTTATAGACCAGCCTAGTGCCGACTTATGTTTTCGTAAAACCCTTAACAGTTTATCAAGTTGGGTAGGAGTGAGAAGAGATGAAACGACACGGATTCGCATTATTTGTCCCTAGGAATGCGTATTTGAGGTGTTCAGTAATTGCTTGAGTTCCGGAGGTGGTGTTGATACAAAGATCGTGCACGGGCTGCCCAGGCGCCGCGCACGGTCGTGCGCTCTCTTCGTGAGAGTTCCATCGTTACTTCAGCATCACGCACGGGCTGACCGTGCGTTGGCGCACGGGCCGTGCGTTCTTCAGAGAGTTCCATCTTTTTTTCTGGCTTAGCGTTTTCGCCTCTTGCGCTATTAGGTAGTTCCTGCATATGATCTAAGGCACAAACATAGTCGTACAAATCTTGGTTATCAAAATCAAGTACAACACTCGACATTGAGCACGAGTGGGTTAGACCAAATTCCAAATCATCTGTAGACAATGTATGATCAACATAATCCTCCATGCATGAACTAACTATATCCAAGAAATTACAATTCTCTACCGAATCATGAAATTTCATTGCCTTATATATAGAAAATAAAACATGCTCATCATTAACACGTAATGTGAGCTCCCCTTTTTGCACATCTATTAAGGCTTTACCCGTTGCTAAGAAAGGACATCCAAGTATCAGTGGAACGTCTCGATCTTCGTCCATATCCAAAACCAAGAAATCCACGGGGAATATAAATTTATCAACTTTTACCAGTACGTCTTCAATAATTCCCCTAGGATACGTAAGTGATCGGTCTGCAAGTTGCAATGTCACCGTAGTAGGCTTCACGTCGCCTAGTCCAAGTTTCCTGAAAATGGACAAAGGCATCAAATTAATACTTGCCCCCAAATCACATAACGCTTTATTAAAGAAATTACCACCAATAGCACAAGGGATAGTGAAACTCCCCGGATCTTTCAGTTTTTGTGGTAGCTTCCTTTGGATAATTGCACTACACTCTTCCGTCAAATTCACCGTTTCATAGCTTGTCATCTTCCGCTTTTTGACATAACATCTTTAAGAAATTTCGCATAGTTCAAGCATCTGTTCTAATGCGTCTGCAAAAGGAATGTTAATGTTGCAATTTCTTAAATATATCAAGGAATTTGGCAAATTGATCATCAAGCTTTTTCTTTTGAAATCTTTGAGGAAAGGGGAGAGATATAGGCAACTTAGATAAATTCGAGCTAGAGGATGATTTTAGCCTTTCAGCCCCTGTTTGTTCCGCCTCTTTGTTCTCTTCTTTCTCATTTTCTTCAATATCATCCTTCATCACGGAGTCTCTTGCTTCTGGCCTAGATGTTTCATCCGAAAGTTTCGGATTCCCAGCGTTTTCTTTAGGCCCCTCATATTCCGTACCGCTTCGTAAACGAATCGCCTTGCATTGTTCCTTAGGGTTCATTTCCGTATTACTTGGAAATTGACCCTTTTGATGTTGACCACCCACAATTTTAGCCAATTGACCCATTTGAGTCTCCAGATTCTTTATTGAGCTTGTCACTTGTTGTTCCAACTTATCCATCCGAAAGTCTTGCTTAGCGAGGCGGCTCCTCGTGTCATTCATGAAAACATTCGATTGATTTATGTAAGAGGTGAGTGCATCTTCCAACGACGATTTGCCTTCCCCATTACCGCCTCCACTTGAAGTATTGAACCCCGGCGGAGGTTGTAACACGTTCTTTGTATTCGCATAGGAGAAATTTTCATGATTTCTCAACCCTGGATGGTAGTGCGTTGGGTTTGAATTATTCCGGAAATTGTTGAAATTCCGGTTATTCACATAATTTACCTCTTCCGTCGGATATAGAAGAGCTTCACTACCCGTGCTCGTATCTGCTTCTGGCCCCTTCGTAAATACATTCAATTGAGTTGTCAAAGCCGCTACTTGTGCCGACAATGTTTTGATAGGTCCGAATCGAGATTTCGCTACTCGTTGTACATTGGATCTTTCGATGGCCATTGGTAACTGTTCATGGCCATTTCCTCAAGAAGATTTAAGGCATCTTGTGGAAACCTCACCAACAAAGCTCCTCCCGCTGCGGCATCAACAAAGGCCCTTGTTTGCCCCATTAGACCATTGTAAAAGAAACATAATCATGATCCTCCTGAAAAGCCGTGTTGTGGACATCTTCTTAACAAATCCCTAAATCTTTCCCAAGCCTCGTACAAAGGCTCGGAATTAAATTGTCGGAATTGAGTGATCTCACTTTTGAGCTGCAAGGTTTTGCTTGGTGGAAAGAATTTAAACAAAAACTTTTGGCTCAAATCATCCCAAGTGCTCACACTTCCTTGCGTCAAAGTACCCAACCAATTTCTCGCCTTATCCCGTAAAGAGAATGGGAATAGGCGCAATCTTATGGCGTCATCTGAGACTCCGTTCATCTTGATCGTATTGCATATTTGGATAAAATGCGCAAGGTGAGAGTTAGGATCTTCTTCGTTGCAAACCCCCAAACGATTTTGTTGCACCATATTGATTAGTGCGGTTTGAGCTCAAGTTGTTGGCATTGATGGGAATCGGCAATGCCACCGTAATTACGATTCGTTTGTGGTCGAAAGTAATCACGAATGGCTTGTCGTTGAACCGCAGATCGGAACTCGTTTCCACCATTGTTTGGCGGTATTGGTAACTCATTCAAATCCCCCATTATCGGATTGTTTTGTCTTTCATTTCGTCTAGTGGTAAAGATCGATCCTCCTCGCGAAAGCCTCAACTTCCTGGTATAAGCGGTATTAATTCCCCGCTTAGAGCGCGTGTTCATACACTACCTGGACCAAACTAGAATAAACAAGTCAAATAATGTGGAATTCAAGTCACATAAAAAAAAAACAAGATAAATAATAAAGAAAAATGTCTAAATTAAGAATAATTCTATCTATCGCAATATTAGCACCAATAATTGTATTAGTCCCCGGCAACGGCGCCAAAAACTTGTTCGCCTTATTTTTTTTTTTAGCTTCACCGCAAGTGTACGGTGTAGTTTATAGAATAGGGTAAGCAAGGTCGTATCCACGGAGACTAATAAATTAGTGCGCTAAGTATTGAACCAAAATAGTCTTATTTTTATTTAGACGATCGAAAGTTTGATGGTTGTTGTTTTGAGATTAAGACAATTTAAATCACTAAAACACGAAAATAAGATAACACAAATGAAAGAAGTATCAAGATGATGAAATGGATTTCCGAGTTAAGGTTTCGATTAATAATCCTCTTGTTGTCCGATTAAATCAAAGCCAAAGTTATTATCAATATTCCTATAAGACGATCACAAAGCTATTTTATCCCCCCTCTCGAGATGTATATAAAATGTAGATTGAAATATCTATGCTAGCATCTCTACTCAACAATAGATACACAACTCCCAAAAGCATCAAAGATCAAATGTCCTCACAATATTCGCAAACCTCTCGATTCATGCAAATATTTGTGTCGAGTATTCAAGATCTAATATTGAAACTCATCTCTCGAATTATGAATCAATATATCAAACAAGTTAAATCATTGATCAAGTGATAAAACAAGAATAAGCTCAAAATACTCAAATAGGCTTTAAGATAATAACTTCAACTAAGATTAAAACATCCAACAAGAGTTCATTAATCTACTTCCAAAACCCGGAAATCTCAAGAGTTTAGCTACACATGATTTCTAAACAACTCATAAACAAATTGTTCAAAGCCATTACAACTAAAATGAAAGATTGAAACTAAAAGAGAAGCAAGAAAACTTAGGAAAGTCGACAACCTCTCGATATATCTCCGTTCCTTAAGCTCCGATGCAACCCGATTGTCTCCTTGATGTCTTCTTCCAAGAATAGACCCTTGTCTTGTGTTGTAGATCCCAAAAATGTCTGATTCTCCCTTGTGTGCGCCCTCCAAAAAGCCTTCTTATACTCCCCATCATGTTTAGGGCTTAATGCAGCAGATTGTGGGATTCCAGCGCAGACGCACGGGTCGTGCGCCCACGCACGGGTTACCCGTGCGCCACCCTCGCCGGAATACCCCAACTCTCTCAGGGCGCACGGGTGGTGCGTCGAGCACGGCCTACCCGTGCGCCACTCCTGTGAGAAATCCGGACTCTGTAGGGCGCACGGGTGGTGCGCCCATGCATGGGCTACCCGTGCGCCATGCTGCAGCTTCAATCAACCTTGTACAGGGGTGCACGGGTGGTGTCTTGAGGCACGCCCAACCCGTGTGCCCCCTGTTTCTTCCGTGAACGCTCAACTTTCACTCTTTTAGGCTTCACTTTCGTATATCCACTCAATTCTCCGTGTTTCCCCTTTGCTTTCCTCGTATTCTTATTCAATTAGCTTCAAATATCATGAAATTCCTACAAAATAAGCAAAGTGTAATATCTTTTCCACAAGGAGTGAATATGTAACGTTTAACGCGAGTATATGCATGTTTACTTATCATTATAGCTCGAAATACACATCAAAACACATGCAAAATTCACGCTTATCACGCACCACCCGTGCGTCTGCTCTGGAATCCCATAATCTGCAGCATTATGCCCTAAACTTGATGGTGGATATAAAAAGGCTTTTTGGGGGGCGCACACAGGAGATTCTGGCATTTTTGGGATCTACAACACAAGACAAGGGTCAACTCTTGAAAGGAGACATCAAGGAGACAATCGGGTTGCATCGGAGCTTGAAGAACGGAGATATATCGAGAGATTGTCGACGTTCCTAAGTTTTTCTTGCTTCTCTTTTAGTTTCAATCTTTCATTTTCATTTGTAATGACTTTGAACACTTTGTTTATAAGTTGTTTAATCATGTGTAGCTAAACATCTTGTGATTTCCGGGTTTTGGAAGTAGATTAATGAACTCTTGTTGGATGTTTTAATCTTAGTTGAAGTTATTATCTTGAAGGCTATTTGAGTATTTTGAGCTTATTCTTGTTTTATCACTTGATCAATGATTTAACTTGTTTGATATATTGATTCATAATTCGAGAGATGAGTTTCAATATTAGATCTTGAATACTCGACACAAATATTTGCATGAATCGAGAGGTTTGTAAATATTTGTGAGGACAATTGATCTTTTGTGCTTTTGGGAGTTGAATGCTTCATGTTGAGTAGAGATGCAAGCATAAGTATTTCGATCTACGTTTTATATGCATTTCGAGAGGGAGGATAAAATAGTTTTGTGATCGTCTTATAGGAATATTGATAATAACGTGGCTTGATTAAACCGGACAACAAGAGGATTATTAATCGAAACCTTAACTCGGAAATCCATTTCATTATCTTGATACTTCTTTCATTTGTGTTATCTTAATCTTGTGTTTTAGTGATTTAAATTGTCTTAATCTCAA
The DNA here is from genome assembly GCA_016081115.2 of Rehmannia glutinosa. NCBI lineage: Eukaryota > Viridiplantae > Streptophyta > Magnoliopsida > Lamiales > Orobanchaceae > Rehmannia > Rehmannia glutinosa. The sequence goes on from CM071928.1 coordinate 75,075,091, forward strand.
TACAACAATCATCAAATTTCGATTGTCTAAATAAAAATAAGACTATCTTGGATCAATACTTAGCATATTAATTTATTAGTCTCCGTGGATACGACCTTGCTATCCTATTCGATAACGTACACCGTACACTTGCGGTGAAGCTAAAAATATAGGCGAACAATGGGACAACAAGAGGAACATTAATTGAAACCATAACCCGAAAATCCATTTCATTCTCTTGATAATTCCATATTTATTTTCATCTTGTATCTTGTGGTTATTCTTGTCTTTACTTGCCCAACAATCATCAAATTATTATCGTCTAAATAAACATAAAACTATCTTAGTTCAATACTTAGCGCACTAATTTATTAGTCTCCGTGGATACGACCTTGCTTACCCTATTCTATAAACTACACCGTACACTTGCGGTGAAGCTAAAAATAAGGCGAACACACGGTCCGTGCTCCTGTGCGGGAAAACAGAGTTTGACAGGTTTTGAACTAGGTTTCGACCCGAATGAAGTACAAATAGAGACGAGGTGGCCACAAACAAGGATACGCTGACTTTTGTCCTAGAACACAGAGAAAAGAGCAATTTTCCACAGGAGAATTGGAGAGATCGATCAAGGCTACAACAACATGCTTGAGGATTGAAGATTGATCGAGAGATAATCGACATCCCCGAGTTATCGCATTCCATAGTATCTTTATTTTCAATTAGTTAGACATGAACATGGATAATTAGTCTATGAATTATTTGTTTTTCTATGTCTGGCTAAACATCTTGTGATTCCCGGGTTTGGGAGTAGGTTAATGGATACTTTTATTTGATGAATAATTGCAATTGAAGTTATTATTTTCCAACCCTATTCGAGTACTTTGTTTTACTTCTTGTTTTATCAAAAGGCCTTTGGTTTAAACTTGTTTGATGTATTGATTCATAATTCGAACAGATGAGTTTCAATACTAGATATGTGAGTACTCGACATGAATATTTGCATGATTGAGAAGTCTGTGAATATTTGTGAGGATATTTAATCTTTTGTGTTTTTTGGAGTTGGATATCTCATATTGAGCAGAGATGCTAGCATAGATATTCCAATCAACGTTTTTACATGCATCTCGAGAGAGGGGATAAATTACTTTTGTAAATTCCAGTCTGATAATAAAAGAGGATATTAACTGAAACCATAACCCAGGAATCCATTCATCTCCTTGATCTTTTAATCAATCTTTACTTTGTTTATTTTAGGATAAATTCTCGTTTTAGTTTACAAAACCAATCCATCAACCTTCAATCGTCTAGATAAAAATAAGGCTATTACAATCCAGTACTAATTAGTAGAATAATTTATTAGTCCCTGCGGATTCGACCTTGCTAGCCCTATTCTACAAACTGCACCGTACACTTGCGGTGAAGCTAAAAAATAAGGCGAACAACACACTGGTCACATTCATTGATCTTGAAACCATTTGATTTCATAGTCGAGTCAAACTTTTCATGTTATTGCTTAGGTGCTTGTTTTAATCCATAAAGTGACTTAACAAGTTTGCACACCTTTCGCTCTTGACCGGGTGCAACGAACCCCGCGGGTTGTTCCATATAAATCTTCTCTTCAAGTTCACCATTCAAGAAGGTAGTCTTCACGTCCATTAGATGTATCTCAAGGTTATGCAAAGCTGCAATAGCAATTAGAACACGATTGGCCATGATCCTCGTAATAGGATAATATGTATCTAAGTAGTCATATCCCTTCTTTTGTTTAAACCCTTTAGCTACCAAACGGATTTTGTACGTATCTATAGATCCATCTGTTTTGTACTTCCTTTTAAGGATCCACTTGCATCCCAAAGGTTTACAACCCGGTGGGAGATCAACCAACTCCCAAGTGTTATTTTGCATGATGACATCTATTTCATTATTGGTAGCTTCTTTTCAGAGATGAGCTTCTGGACTAGACAAAACTTCTTGAATAGTTCTTGGTTCATTTTCTAACATATAAGTTAGAAAATCAGGACCAAAAGACTTAGCTACTTTTGTCCTTTTGATGCGTCTTGGTTACTCTTCATCAGCACTTTGAGGTAACATTGCAGTTTCATAAGTTCATTTATTCGAACTTTTTTCTTTCCTTTCTTTATTCAGAAAGATATTCTCAAAGAATACAACATTCCTTGATTCAATGATCATACCTTCATTAATATCAGGAATAGCTGACTTGTGCACTATAAAGCGATATGCACTACTATTGTTAGCATATCCAATGAAAACGCAATCGATCATCTTCGGATCGATTCTAACTTATTTTGGCTTAGGTACTTCGACTTTAGCCAAATACTCCCACACTTTAAGGTATTTATATGACAGTTTACGTCCTTTTCATAACTCATATGGAGTTTCATTTTTACCTTTATGTGGGATCTTATTAAAATTCTAGTTTGCGAAAAAGTATGGCTTCCCTCCACTAGTTTTGGGGTAAGCCAAAATTTATCAACATCACATTCATCATCTCCTTAAGAGTACGATTTTTAGTTTTACTACACTATTTGATTGAGGTGAGTAGGAGCTATCATTTGATGAATTATACTCACTTCCGAGCGAGACCTCAAACGCGAAGCAACATACTCTCCGCCTCTATCACTTCGAATCATCTTAATTTTCAAATTAAGCTGATTTTCAACTTAATTCTTATAAGTTTTAAAAGCTACTAAAGCTTCATCTTTGCTTTTCAAAAGATATACATAGCAATATCTTGTGCAATCGTAAATAAACGTTATAAATATTTTTTCCACCTCGAGTTTACACGCTTTTAAATCACACACATCCGTATGAATTAACTCGAGTGGTTTGGTCCTTCTCAAGTTACGAATGAAACGGTGCTTTAGCCAATTTTGCTTCAACACAACTTTTCACAAAAATTATAAAAAAATCTATTAAATATATGAATAACAATTTTTTTATTTAAAAGTGTATAAATTGTTACTTTAATTCAAACTTTAAAACATAATAGAATATTATTGAAGAAGAAAAAAATGATTTTTAATTTTGTACTCTTAAATTTTTATTTAAATTGTGAAATTTATATTTTAGAATTAAACAAACTCTATATCCTTCAAATAAAAAAATTACTAACAAAATCTTTTACTCAGTATAGCAAGTTACAGGACTAAAAGCTTGGATTTCTTCCATTTAAATGACTGAATTTAAAGTCTAGAAAAAATGACCAAATCTCTAAGAGACTCAACTTAGAAGACTAAAAAAGTAATTTTGCCACCATACTGGTATCCTTTGTGTATAGAAAAATAATACCCCAATATATGTCAAATGTCTAGCGCAATGGAACAAGTGAATGAAAAATATACACCCGATATCTCCGTATTTTTTCTTGAAGAATCACCATAGAACAACATTTAAGTAAATCAATAATTTTTTACATATATATAACTGGGAAACCACAACTATATTTATCCTCCCAGGTAGAGCTATTGAAACCAAATCCAGGTGGGTCGATCCAATAATAAAATTGGACTTGGTTGTAATTTCATAGGCCCAAAAAGAACTCGGCTTGTTTGGCTTGGCCCATTTGGCCCAAAAGGTTAAGTCGCCCGATCACTCGAGCATTTTACTTGTACTTCTAAATTATGGGTCGAGTTGGGCTCTAAAAATGATGGTCCAATGGAATTTTAACCTCGACCTGGCTTTTCTCTCTTGCCCACGAGCCGACTGACCGACCATTTGACATCTCTACCTAGGGGTGACAACTTGGGTTGTTCTCACAGGTTCGATCCGGTTTTACGTTAATTTCGGGTTATATTGAAAATACACCAAAATATTACGTAAACAATAACATAACTATATTTTAAAACAAATCGATAAATTGGGTGAAGTCATGTTAGTCAAGTTTGTGTCGAGTCGGTTTGGTGTTTCTCTCAATAACTTTGTGTTGGTTTGTATCGTGTTTTCGTATATTGTCATCTATTGCCACTCTACCCTTTGAAATCCGCACTATTCGGGCTTGACGTAATAACTTACAAACCGCACTCTTTGAGTTTGACGTAATAGCCTACAAACCAAACCATATAGTTAAACCGCATTAGGCATGCCCTATGCGGCGACATAGTGCGGTAAGCCCTTTAGTTAAACCGCACTAGGAAGTCCTATGCAATAAAGTATATAAGCCTTGTGTTGTCACATACTCGATCGGGCCTCACCGCTAACAAGATATACGGAGGTATTCCTCTGCGGCGCCTTCTTAGAGGACTATGGCCTTCTAGACCGCGGAAATTTTGAGGCAATAATGTGTCCTGTGCTATATGATTTTCTACTCTCAAGCGGCTAGCACTTCTATCACCGTGCACTTAAGGGAAGTGTTACAACATTGCAAATCATATTGAACCAACATGAAGCATATATATGAAGCCAATTTGACTAATTTTTCAAATTAATTATCACACTTCTATAACTTTGTTATTGAAGGTGAAAGTACTTCATTTTTAAGATCTCGTTCATTCTACGATCACCACGAAAACTTCAAACGTAAATGTTACTAAAAAAATTATTTATTACTTATAAACCAGATTTTTAATTGTATTTATTATTAACAGTTGTTCATTTATTATTGAATTTTAATTTACTTATAAAAAAATCAGAATACAATAATTCATCTAAATAGCCTATAAACCGATGAATCGGTTAAACCGCATTAAGTAAGCCCTACGCTATAAAGTGCGATGAAGCTATGTTATGTTCGACTTCAATCAAGTAAAGTAAAGGTAGGGATTCAAACTTGAAATATTAAGGCTCAATAACCCACCATCACCAATAGGCCACCCCTCATTACCTTAAGCATCAATCACCCACGCACCCGACGATTCTACTACATATGGATATGAATATATGACTAATACAATGCATAATATACGTGTGAATTGAATATTGATGATTGCTTAAATGCACATTTCACTCTAAGTCAATGTTTTTGATAAAAAGTACTCAAACTCCTTCTCCAAAGCTAGGAAGTTCTTGAGTGGTGAACTTGCCTACAACAATTCATTAGACGGGCTTTGAGATTGTCTTAGGGAGGCCCCTCCGATGTTCAAGTTAGTACCAAAAAAAAAGAATTCCATAGCAATGGGAATAATTATTGACAGCAATTAACCGAGCGCGTGGACCGGATAATTATATATGTGATCCAAGTAAGATTAAATAATATCGGAATAATTAATAATGTAATTGCGGAATTAAATAGTGAGTAAAATATTAAAAAATATGAGTAATTAGGGAAAGACGATTCTATCCCCAATATTATTGGTGATTTGCGTTCAGATTCATTTAATATTATATACGATGAACCAATTAGAAATCATTTCACTTAAAAAAATCTGATATAGTAACTAGATTGCGTATAATTTGTTTGATTTCAAACCTAATGAAAGAAATGTATCAACTGTGTCAGTATTAATAAGCCCATACAATGTGGATTTTTCCCATCAAACCCGTAATTCAATCATTAACCCTATCCTTTTCAGTTGTAATAAACAACAGGTTCAATAAATCAATCAGAGTGATCAACAGTACAAGAAAAATTCTTTGCACTTAAAATATAAACAAAATGCAAGAAAGCAACAAAACGCCACTGTGTCTATTTCACACACAGAAATACAGAATAAATTCCCATAATATAAAAAATAGGGACAATTACATAAAACCCTGAGATTTGGGCTAATTACAAAAAAATCCAGAAATTTTTAAAAATTACAAAAAAAACCATTAAGGTTTGATTCTGCTTACATCATTCCTTTCATAAGCAAAAAAATATTTTAAAAAACCACTCTGATATTTGTAGAAATATTACGGTTAACCCCTTAAAATTAAGACAAAATCAAACTTGAGGGGGCTTTTTGTAATTTTGAAACATCTCTGGATTTTTTTGTAATTAGCCTAAACCTCAGGAGTGTTTTTGTAATTATCCTTATAAAAAGTATTTCTAAGGGGCAGCAAAAGCATCATCGGCCCATCTAAGCTGAGGAACCGAATTAGAAGTCTTCTTGTTATCATCACCAGTACCGGCGCCGGCAAAGGCCGAGCCGAGAAGAGCTTGAACGGCGGACTTGACCTTGTTGACACGCTTACGGTGGCGAATACGGCGGAGAACCGCCGCTTTGTCGAGTGTGCCATTTGTGTGGGCTGGTTTGATCAAACACAAGTGGCTGCTGACGTGGCCACCTGGGTTATAATCATCGTCTTCTTGCAGTTCATCTTCTTCTACTTTTTTGTTGTTCGATTTATTGCAGGTATTAATGGGATGCTTTTTGGAAGCAAGAGAGCACATTATTGGGAGGTGTTAAGAGTGAGAATTAAATCATTAATGGAAAGATGTGTTTGTAAGGAATCAAGAAGGGCTTTGGGGGTTCTTTATATGCTGAATTGCTGATCAGTTTGAAAATAAAGTGGGGGGATTTAGTGTAATAAAATATTTGAATGTGGTCGGTGTTAGATTCTGTTGATGTTTTGCGGGCTTGTCAGAAGTTTTCTAACTTTGATGCTTACTCAGTTACTCTGACAAGTCGGTTTCAGTTTCAAAAACTCTCGTGATTTTTTTTTATTTACTAGAACAACACGAGTGTATTCAGGGACGAAGACACTTATAGGGGTGGAAATAAATTAGACTACCCGACAGGGGGGGATTTGCTAAAATATAGCAAAAATCAAAGTAATTTGTGAAAATACGGTGAATTGATGGAGGTTTGGCCATTTACTTGATGGCGCACATGTGAGGTGCGACAGGCCAATTGTTGGCGCTGCCCTCATGTGCGCAATTGATAAATTTTTTTTTAAAATTATTCGGCTGGCGCAGATTTTAGTCTCAAGCCAAGATGTTTTAAAAAAAATTAAAAATATGACAAATGCTTAATATGATTAACCGATTGAGTGTGTTTTGTTAAAATTCATACAAGATGATTGAATAATCAATAAGATGATTGAGTAATCAATAAGTTTAAATTGTGGGCCTATTTTTCACAAAATGAATGCAAATTAATCCAAATATAATCATTAATTATAAATTTAAATTGAAAATTAATATGTCTTAACAAAATTAATTACTAAATACATAATTTTGACTAATGCTAATCCTAATATCTATGACCACCTAGGTGCCACATCTCGGAGGATGTCTCTCTCATTGCTCCGCCTAAGATCGTATTCAAGATTATCAATATCTTGTTGGTCGGAAGTAGACGGGCTCGATTCATGTTCATATAACTCCCCGAAACCCACCGGGGAATGGTACGGTGAATCTTTGAAAACTTGGGCGCGCGCAAATGCGAGATGGACTGTCATTCCCATATCCGTGTTGAGCATATCGGTAAATGATGTGAACTTGTGGTGGTATAATCGATCATAATTCACGCCGTGGGCATATATGGTGTGTGATGCGAAGTGGAGGGACCTGCCGCATATCCAGATGGACCTCCCGTATATCTAGATGGACCTAGCGCATATGCAGATGGACTCAACACATATCCAGATGGACCTGGCGCATGTGTGTGAGGTGTATGTGCCGCAGTAGTGGTAGTTTGTGTGTTGCGTGCCCGATCATGCGCATGTGACGGATCAGCTGCCTCTGGAAATGGCTCTGGTGGAGGCATCCCTAGGAGACGCCGCACACTAGTCATCTCCTCAATAAAATCACGTCTCAGGTGATCAACAGACTGCGGATCAGAAGCACTAACATCCCGAACACTAATCCACATCCGATCGAGTAGAGTAGTCTGTAACACACAAATATCAAGAATGATACATAATGTTATAATTTAAATGTGCATAATAGTAAATTTATAGGTAAATTACCATGGCATCTCGAGCTGCATTGTCGCCTGGCTGATACCCGACTGTCATATGCTCGTTCTGTGGATTAATTAATCATCGTGTAACACGATTGTACCATGTCTGGTATCTACGAACTGTGCTCCTACCCTGACCTATCGCATCACCTCCAACAATTGATTGGTGTGCCATGCCCCAATACTGGACCCATGTAGCATGGGTTTGTGGCCAATCCCATCCGGCTCGCCCTCTGCGAGTAAAATCATGGAGTGATGTGTGTGTTTCTGCGGGCACATCAGGAATATGTTGTCTAAGGCCAAACCGCTCAAAGACTCGCTCGCTCGGATGGTGAATCTCCACGATAGCATGATTTATCAATGGGCACTGAGACCTCCACAGCTCTGAAATACACCGTGGTCCCAATGTTGTTATATCTGCTGACTCCATGTCATATGGTTCCCACGTCCACTGTGATAAATTGAATTGTATATTAATAAATTTGAATATGTAGTTAAAATTACTTAGCATAAATTTAAATCCTTACGTGTCTATCTGTAAGTCTGTCGAGCATGTCCCTAATGATACGTACGGAGTGACTAACAGTGTGTGTGTAACTGCAGTACTGCATCCACCTAAATGTGAAAATAGTACATATTAATTTCATATTTAATAAAAGGAGTTTAATGTTGAATATATGCAATGTTTATAGTGTAGTACCTAGCACCGTACGGCGGAATAGGTAGCTCATCTACATCGGCCTGGTCCTCATATAATTGTCCTGTAGGAACTCGAGAACGTATGGTACGAGGAACAATCACAGTAATCCTGCTCCAAGCCCAAATCTAACATAACAGGTAAACAAAGCACCAATGAGCACATACATTTATTTATCTGATATGCAAATATAAAGACATACGATGTTAAATTTAAATTTACCTGTAATAGTATCATGGGTCCACCGATGACCAGCTTGTCAACCTCTGCTGAAGTGCATAACTCTCTGTACAATACAACTAAGACAACACTACCCCAACTATATTGCGAAGCATCCTGCAGCTGCTCCAAGTAATGCAGAGACACGCTGTTGCCAGATGAATCTGGCATCAAAAAACTACCAATCAGAAGGAGCGCAATTCCTCGAGCGTACTGCTCAACCTCTAACTGAGGTGTGTATTCTGCAATCACCATCTGCTCGAAGTGATTTCTCAATGCAACCAACTTAAGGCGCGATGCTCCTCGAAACATGTTTAAGGTTGGAGCAAAACCTAACCATTGATGACAGTATAACATCCACTCATCCCTGGTCCTCTCTGAATCTATAACTATAACTGGCAGCCCCTCTACTGGAAGCCCCCAGATAATGGCAACATCCTGTAAAGTCACTGTGGCCTCCCCAACTGGTAAGTGAAATGTATGAGTCTCAGGGCGCCAACGCTCAACTAATGATGTGATGAGATGGTTGTCAATTTCAATCCGACCACAACGCGCCACACCATAAAACCCCATATGATACAATGCGTGTACAACACGTGGATGCAACTGCACCAACTGGCCATCGAAAGACCAAAAAAGAGCACCTCCATGTCTAACAGTGAGGATCGTATCGACATCCCCTTCATACAAACCGTAGAACGGTGTGTAGCCCGAGCCGGTATGAAATCTTGGATCCCGTGGTCCATATATCATAGGATCACCCATCCTGTAGAGAAAATATCATAATTAATAAACCAGTGTTATGAAAATACAGAGAAAGTAACAATACAAAGTAAATGTAGAAGTAAATACACACAGTAAATGTAGAAGTAAATGTAGAAGTAAATACACACAGTAAATGTAGAAGTAAATGTAGAAGTAAATGTAGAAGTAAATACACACAGTAAATGTAGAAGTAAATACATGAAGACGCATGCGTGTGTATATTTCTTTGATCACTGGCTTGGTATTGTTGTCGCTCACGTTCCTCTGCCCAATCCATCGCATTGTGGAATCTTGTAGTTCTGTCTCGACCACGATTCCTTCGAAATCGTCTGGATGGGTTATGTTGCAATTGAAACGATGCATCATCCCATTCATCAATAGGTCCACCGACATCAACATTTTCATTACTAGGTCCACCCTGTGTAAATGCAGATAGTTCAGGAACCATACCTCCTCTAAGGAACTCAGCATACTGAAAATAATCATGCCCTACTGAAGTATTTATTTCAACACTCTGAATTACAGGATCTAACTCAACAAACAAATCAAAAAACTCAAACCCAGCTGACGGATCTATAAAAGACCACAAATCTTCGTCATTTGTAATAGATACTATTCCACACATATTGTTATAACAATATTTCACGAAACCTTCAACTTCCATTGACTTACATCAACCCCGTCATCGAAATTAATATTTCGATCAATTTCACAAAATTAGCTCTGAAAATTCTCCTAGCACCAATTGCGTTACGGTCATATCTCACATCGCTCCCGGTTTGCACAATTTGTCCTCCAAAATATACGATTATGGTGATCATGTTTGACATTGCCTATATATTATAATGATAATACAGTTAAATAATTGCAATTATTACAGGATAAATAATACAAACTTTAAAATTTATTTTAGCAGTTGGAATTAATTTACATACAAAAAATTATATGTGTATATTATTTTAATAAGTAAATAAAATTTGTACTCATAAATAAAATGACGAAATTAACATACAATATTTTCGGACAAAAAATATAATACAATGAAATAAATAATAATTTAAGACATACTTGAAAAATACCGGAAACTCAAATCGCCCAAAAATGTCAGAAGCCCAAATCGTCCGAAAATGCCGGAAGCCCAAATCACCCGAAAATGCCGGAAACCACTATCACCGTGTGTGTGTTTGCTGTGTGTGTGTGTGTGTGTGGTGTTTGGTGCGTGTGTGTGTGTAGTTTGATTTAAAAAGGGTTAGGGTTTGTTTGTTTTTGGGTGTTTGTATGAGTGAGAGAGAGAGAGAGAGTGCTGCGAGAGAGAGGGAGAGGTGCCGATATGTGAGGGATGTGTGTTTATTTATAGCCGGATTCAAATTTTTTTTTTAAATTTACCCTGTTGGCGCACCTTGCAGGTGCGCCAGACTGCAAAAGCAGTCAACCCTGCTTTCATATCAGACTGTAAAAGCAGTCATCAGAATCCGCGTGGTATGGGATTCCGCGCTGGCGCACCTGCAGGGTGCGCCAGGATTTTTATTTTTTATTTTTAATTTTTAAAAGGGCTGGCGCTGAAAGAAGGTGCGCCAGCCGTAGGAAATATAAAAAAAAATTTAAAAGTTTGGCGCACACGTGTAGTGCGCCAACAGTTATTCTGGCGCGCTCACCGTGTGCGCCAACGAGTAAAAACACCAAAGTTTCAAAAACCACCACATTTGCACAACTTGATTTGATTTTTGCCATATTTTGGCAAAATCCCCCGACAGGGGTCTACGACCTGGCCTACTTTGGGCCCGGCCTAGCCTGGCCTATTCCATAAATAGGTCAGGCCAAGGCCTTCTTGTAAGCTATTTATGTAAATAAGTAGGACTGCTTTTAAAATAGTCTTTCAAGCCTAATAGTACTGTTTATGACCTATAAGTATAAAAAAATATAATATATTTTATATATTTTATTAATATTATTCTTTTTATATAACTATTTAATTATTATAATAGATAAAATATATTTTTAAAATAAAAAAAATATGATCGTATGCTTTTAACAGGCTTTTAATAGGCTCAGGCCAGGCTTGGGCTAAAAAAAAAAGCCTATTATATTTAATAGGCCAGACTTAGGCCGAAAAAACGTGAATCAGGCCTAGGCCGTCCGACACAAAGTCTGGCCCGGCCTGGCCTATTTCCACCCCTAGGCACTTAGTGTCTAAAGGGGGCACTGGGCCCCCCTCAAATTTTTAAAAAAATGTAAGGGTACTTTGGTCTTTTCACTTTATCATATTAAAATAAATAAAAAATAGAAAAAAGAATCTTCAATTATCTTGCACTCATCTTTCCTGCCTTTATTTGTGAATCTTGAAAATGCGAGTCTTGGTCATTTTGCCCATTTTTTAAAAAATTTGTACATTTTTCAAACTCCGCCATAAACTTTAGCTTAAATTTTTGTATTATTCTCTTGTGTCTCTATTTGTCCATTTTGGTATATTAATATAATTGTAGTTTGTTATTTATTTTTTAATACTAAGATGTGATTGAATTAAGACAATGACTTAATAAAAAATTCTACTTATTTTAAATTTGATGTATTATTTTTAACTTTTACATGTGGTAATGGACAAATTGTCCACTTATCTTTTGTAAAAACGAAAAATAGTCATATTTTTTTTTTGAAAATATATTTTTTAGCCATTGTGACACGGTCACACCCTTCTTGTATTCCCTGATGAGGTACTTGGTTATATTTCAGGAAATTGATGCAAGATATTTTTACTTGATCGGGTCATGGACCGGTCCCTAGAAAGGAAAATAAGACAAAGTGAAAATTTGAAATAAAAAATGACTAAGAAAACATGGTTAAAACTATTTTTATTATGGAGAAGTGGCCAAAAATCCGATGGACTCTTTTTATATTAATATTAGTTGGGCCCCCCTCCCCGAGATTCCTGGCTTCGTCACTGAGTGTATTACACGTTTTTATCAAAATACAGTTTCAGTATCGCAGATTGATGAAAAAAGAAAATTGCATAGATAGAACTTTTTTTGTTTTTTTTTTAATTTGTTACTTTTTAGATTATAATAAAGTGTATAAATAGAATCTCTAATTTACCAAAAAAAAACATTGATTATATAGATAAAATCCTTGATTTTTTGATTAATGATTATCCTTTCGATTATATGTAAAAAAATATATATTTAGGGTTGTCACAATAAATATGAAGTCGCTACGTGAATTTGATATAATGAGGAGTTGTCAAATATATTAGAACATACAGTACAGTGATGACATTTGGAATATTTGTTTTTCTTTTAGTATATAGGGTTCATTGTCGTTGTAGTGTTTTTTTCTTAGCTTTTTTTTGGGCGAAGTTTAGTTTCATTTTTATGTTCCACTATTTTTAATTAAAGAAAAACTTTTATTAGATTTTTAAGAAAAAGTAAATATATGTTTGGACTAGTAAAAAATAAAAATACAGTTATTCAATATATTAGTTTTAATGATGACTACAAGTTTTGAAAAAATTATAAAACAAAGTAAAATACTAATAGATTTAAAAAATAAATTTTGGTTGGTACATAAAAATGTGAAATACTAACAATGTTAGTTAAACAAAGGGTAAAAAAAATAATATTTTTGAAGTATCAATCAATATAAAAAAATACTTTTTTCCAAAATGAAAAGAATATTATTTGTGAGCTAAATAAAGACAGAGAATATAATAGAATTATTTTACATGGGGTTATTAAATTAGAAAAAACAAATCCCCTCATAACCAGCAAACGAGGAAAGAAGAAGAAAAAATTTCAGAATAGAGTTCAATTAATGCAAAAATAATCTCCTACCTGAATTAAATCACAGCGCAACATTTAATTGTGTATGTAAAAAATTTAATTTGAGGGTATTATTACATAATACACACTTCAGAAGGATATGAATAACAAATGTCCTTAACTATATGGTTTTCAAATGAAGGGCTCAGCTAAGAATGTGAAGTTGTTCTATGGCTTCATGACCAAAAGCCCAGAATAATGGACCAGAATCCCTATATTGGGGCAGCCCACAATTTAGCGCTAAACCTATTTCTTATACTCTCTTCATCCGGTAAAAATTCGTTTCGTCGACCCGATACAGGAATTTAGAATAGAATTATACAAGTTAAAAATTGTGTAGATTTTTACTTTACCGACTTTAACAATTTAATCGAGATTTAGAATTGAAAAATAATAATTCGATATGATGGACTATCACTTGGATAGGGCTAATAGGTCAAGTCCAAGAATATATCTGGATTGTTAACCAAAAGATAAATAAAGGATCAATAAAATTAATTTTATGGATAGTACTTGTATCAGATTAATTTGGGTATTATAGGTTAACTAAAGTTCTAAATACAATCCACCTATTTGCCTATAAATACCATTGATCATTATTGTTGAAAGGTATGCAACTCATTTTGCAATTACTAGCTCTAAGGTTTCTTGATTACCTCTAATATTGTTTGTGATGCAGACATCAATCCAATTAGCATTTCACACTCGCGGAAGTTCATATTTGGAGTGATATATACCACATCAGATAAGTTTCTATAATATTAGACTTAACAATAGTCGTTTAGTACATATCTTGGGAGAGTAGACTGTGGTAGGAATCGAGCTACAGGCATCTGATTTGAGTATAAGAGTCTTAATCACTAGATTATTATCCGATTCTCATTAGACTTGAGTATTTAACAATGTTGGTTGAAACTCGAAAGTGAAAATATAGTACTATTATTTGCCTATAATTAATGGGCAAGAAAATTGGTGGTAATAAACATGTGCTATTTAATATGGGTTAAATATACGCGGGGTAATTTTTTAACTACTCACTGAGTATTCTTTTCTACAAACTAATTTAAAAAAATTCTTTTTTACCCAATATGACCAAAATGCTCGTCCTTTAATTTGGGGATTTTGAATTTTGTAATTGATGTGATTATTGTTTTCCTTGGAAAACATGTACATTTCCCCCCAATACGCACACCCCTATATACATATACATATAAAAAAAAGAAGACAAGGAATGTATATATATCGTGACATATCGTGCCAAATCGTGCATATATCGTGTCATATCGTACCAAAATCGTGCTCATATTTTATGTGGTGTCCATGACATTTTGAAACATGTGTTAATTATTTTTTTTATTGTGCATGTAAATTATTTTTTTGAAACTTTTAATCCCTACTATCATGCATGTAAAATATAATTATATCGTGCATGTAAAATATATTATTATACTATTATATCATGCATGTAAAATAGTATCGTGCATGTAAATTACTTGTATATTGTGCATGTAAATTACTACCGTGCATGTAAATTACTTTTATAGCGTGCATGTAAAATATAATTATGCTATTAATTTGAAACTTGTGGTCCCATGTTTATTTTTATCGTGCCCATATAAATTATTATTTTTTTTTGAAACTTGTGTTTATTTTTTATCGTGTGCATATCGTATCATGTTTTACTATTATATCGTGGCATATCGTGCCACATTATATACTAGTATAATTTTTCTAGCATATCGTGCCCATATCATATCACATTATACTATTATAATGTGGCATATCGTGGCACATTGTATATTAGTATAACTTTTCTAGCATATCATGTTCATATTTGTTGCATATTTGTTGCTAAAAAATTGCTTTAGGTATAATTTTACATTCTTTTCAAAAACAAGTAAATTAATTCATATATATATATATATAACGTATATATACTATTATATATTTATTACCTTATTTTCTTATTGGTCTTCAACGATTTTGTGTAGAAGAGATAACTCAAAATTCTTGTTATTTTGTGTATATGATGCTGGAAAAGTTGAATGAAAATTGTGCTTTTATAATTTCTTGGACTTATTTCTTCAATAATGAAGAATACATTTAACTCCAATGGTGTTTAATTTTGGGGTAAATGGCATGTCACCCCCCTAATTTTACAGTTTTTGGCACATAACCCCCCAGAATTAACATAACACCACTTCACCCCCTAAATTTAAACTAATGATAGCACTTTGCCCCCCAGAAGCCCATTCGGGCCAAGATATTAAATATAAAATTGAGCGGCCTTTCTAATGGGCATTCTTGATATGCCAAAATTCACAAAAGAAAAATTTAAAATTATTTGCAATTTATTAAAAAAAAGTTATAAAAATTCCAAACTTGTTCAAAAATCTAAATAGTTTAAAAAAAAGATATAATCTGATAAAAAAAACTAAAAATAGTTAAAAAAATCGAATTAATTAAAAATAAAAGTTATAAAAATTCCAAACTTATTCAAAAATCTAATTTTAAAATATTTTAGAAATATAAGATATCAGAATCGAGATAATAAAATCTGAATATTTTTAGAAAATTTTACAAAGAGTTTTGAGTTTTTTTTTATTTTGGAATTTAAAATATATTAAATAAATGCCAAATTGTTTTATAAATGATTTACAGTTTTATCAACAACATCCATATTTTATTTTTATAATTTTAGAGTTTTAAAATAATTTTGATTTTTTTAACTATTTTTAGTTTTTTTATCAGATTATCTTTTTTTAAAAAAAATTTAGACTTTTGAATAAGTCTGGATTTTTATAATGTTTTTTAATAAATTACAAATAATTTTAAATTTTACTTTTTTTTCTTCTGGCATTCTGGCATGCCAAGAATACCCATTAGAAAGGCCCGCTCAATTTTATATTTAATATCTTGGCCCAAATGGGCTTCTGGGGGGCAAAGTGTTATCATTAGTTTAAATTTAGGGGGTAAAGTGGTGTTATGTTAACTCTGGGGGGCAAAGTGCATTAGTTTAAATTAGGGGGTGAAGTAGTGTTATGTTAATTTTAGGGGGTTATGTGCCAAAAACTGTAAAATTAAGGGGGTGACATGCCATTTACCCTTAATTTTGTAACACCTGAAACTCCCAACTCATGGAGTAGTGGGAGAGTGATGACACTTGAAACTACCTAGTCATGGAGGAGTGGAGAGTGATGCCACTTGAAACTCCCAAGTCATGGAGGAGTGGGAAGTGACTGCCCCAAGTCATGGGTTAGTGGGGAGTTAATATGGGTTGATCTTGAAGCCTATAAAAGGTGGTTCAATTTTCACAATCTACACACAACACAAATCCTACACTTGCATAACAAATTTCTTGCATATTGCTGTTGTGTTTATTGGCTTCCAATTGCATTTAGGTGGTGATTTCTAAGCATAATCTTATGTTCGTCGGGTATAAGGTAATCCGGTTTTCCCGTCTTATCCTGGGAAACAGACGTCCAGAATAGGAGACGAATCTGTTTTAAGGATAGTGTGTTCAACACACGATTCGGGCCAATTTTATATTCTGCTTATGTAAATTTAGTTTATGTAATTTCAACTACTGCAATTTGCAATTCTATATTCAATTTCAGTTTTGAATTTTCCGAGTAATATAAACTGTACTACGAATTTTTTGCTAACTAACTTAAAACAATTTTTTTTAAAATTCTAGTACAGTTTTGTTGTTGTGTCAACAATTTCATTTCTGACTATATTGCAGTTCTGCTATCGTTTTCTACAAAATTTGAGTTCAGGAAAAAAACATTTGGCATAGAATAGGATTTTAGGTTATTCTGTTCTATGAATTACAAACACTACAACATAAATGACATTAGGTAACACGAATTTTGTAGCACTTTTTACATATGGTACATATGTAACACGTGTTTGTAACACTTTTTATATTACAATATTTATGTAACACTTTTGTAGCACATTCGATTTGATGTTGTATCCAATTGAGAAGTAGATGCGAATAGCTCCTTTCATTTGCATACACTTCATAGATAACTTCTAGTTTTCTCCATACTTCATGTGCCGATCGAATTCCTAGAATATGATCATATTCCGAAGAGGTAAGTGAACAATAAAGAATATTGAGAGCTTTACCGTTTAGGGAGAGGATTTTCTTTTCTTCATCATTGAGCTCCTTGAGGACTTTGGAGGTGAGTGGACGTCTTTCATCGAGATGGATTCTCCATTAATGACCGTGTTCCAAATATCAAACCCGCAACTTTGTAAATAACATTCCATTCTTTCTTTCCAAAATGTATAATTTTTGGAATCAAATAGTGGTGGCTTGTTGGTGGAGACGCCGGTAAGATGGACTTCATTCGTAGACAATGATCGTTCCTCTTTCCTCGCGATGTGGAACGAGCTTGCCAAAGAGTTTGGCTCTAATACCACTTGTAAGTCATAGTGGCTACGATAATCTAGAGGGGGGGTGAATAGATTATACCCATTTTGTCGATTATGCCCTCTTTTTCGAATGTAATAAGACAAGACAAGAATGGAAATGCGGGAAAATGACACGCGTCGATTTATAGAGGTTCAACCCACCTAGGGCCTAATCCTCTACCACCCCAGTATCTCCGGGATGGATTTCAAAATGAAGAAAAGATTTTATTAATTACCACAATTAATACAACATCACCTTACAACACCTCTTTGGAGATTACCACAATCTCCCTAGAAGATTACCACAATCTTCTACGGCACCTTGTGAAGATTACCACAATCTTCCACCTTGAAGAACACTAAATTGTTCAACACCTCAAAGAGCATCAAACTCTTCAGTAAGAAGATTACCACAATCTTCTAACACCTAACACCTAAGATCACCCAAGTGTGTTCTTACCACAAAAACACTCACAAGGATATCTTGTGTTGAATGATGACCACAAATTCAAGATTACAAATCGATAATGAATAATACAATTTTGAGTGCAAGTGTAATCAAGAATTAAGCCTAGACCTCAAGATGTGAAAGTGTAAGATCTTAGGCTATTACAACAAGAATATTGAAAATGAAAGAACAAGTGTTTGTTTGAGCGTATCTCTTGTTATGTTGTGTATAATGGTTGTCTTGTTGCTCCAAAACTTCCTCTATTTATAGGAGAGATTTGATCAAGGATAGACTCCTCTTGGGGATTGAAAATCTACAGACAAATACAATAAAATCAAGAATATAGCTGTTAGAAATCAATCCCACAAATTATGGAAAATCTTTACTGTCGTCAATTTAAATTTTCTTTGTCAAAAAAAAGATGTTGACCGGTAGCGCAGAAATGAGAAAACATTGCAAATACCGAGATATTACACAGGGCGACTGGTCGACTAGGGGTCCGACCAATCGACCCCTGTGTAGACCGGTCCAGCCTTGTTATTTTACAAAAGCGAGAGAGGTTTGTTTTGCACCGACCGATCGGCTATATCGACCGGTTGACGCCATCGGTCGGCCTATAGGTCAACCGATCGACCTTCTATCAGAGTGTGTTTGTTTTGTTTCTGTTTCTAAAATCAACTTCAGACACGGGATGCCCTATAGGGCGACCGGTCCAACACGAGACAGAAGTGTTGTCCAATTTTTGTCGAAAATAAACTTCAAGAAATACTCCGAAAAATTAGTAAAAATATTTTAAATCGTTAGTATTTGGACAAAATTTAGAAACATTGTTTTGGTATAAAAATATATTAAAACAAGATCATCAAAATCATGATAAAAACATTTATCTAACAAACTCCCCCTTTTTGATGATTACAAATCAAAATAATTTTAAGAGATTTTAAGAGGTTGATTTTGAAAACAAAATGAATTTTCTGGTCAAAAAATAACTAGCCGTTTGAAGCAACAAATTTTCATACATTATAGCCACAAGGATGGGAGTTAGATTTTCAAAAAACATTTTGCAAAAGCTCCCCGTATCAACATGCACATCAAGATAAATGTAGAGGCAATAAAACAAAAGCGAAAAGCTCAGCTTTTACCATGAGAGCTTAAGAATAAGCTCCCCCTGTCAACAACAACCATAAATCAAGTATAACAAGTCCATGATACATCCAATGGACTAGTTTTTATTCACAGCTTTTGGCTTTTACTAGCCATAGCTTATAGCTTGTTTCCCCAGTTTATTTTAGCTTCTTTGAGCTAAAGAGCTTATTACCTGTTTCTCTCCCTTTGTAATCATCAAAAAGAGTATTAGCACGATAGTAATCATACCCCCAATCATGATAGTGCCCTGGCTCTGCTTGGCCACCTGATCTATCTGCTCTGCGAAGTAAGCTGCCGTGTTATAAGGGGTGTTGGTCAACATACACCACAACAAATAGAGTTCCCTAAATATCATGCCTCCATTGTTTTCTCGTGCATAGACGGGGGCTGAGGTGACCGGTTGAATATACCAAAATACTGGATTCTGGACCCACGAGGATTTGGCAGTTCGTGCCTCGTAGACCATGACACCAGTTTTTGGTGTTTCCACTAGTAAGCGCCAGAAGTCAAACTGGTTATATGTCATTGCGGTTCTGAATGGCGCATTAGTTGGTACCCCAAAGATGGTGTTGAGTTGGGCGATGGACAGTTGCCTACGTACATTGCCCAACTGGAATTCAACTTCAAATAGCTCATAATTGCCTCCTCGTTTGAACACCTCGAAGGCGCTCAAAAATTATAGCGTAAGGCTTCTATAGGTCGGCCATCTCCCACTCATAAATGCAGTCTACCCAACCCTCTCGAAAAATCGCCAGATGTCGTCGGGTATCCCAAGGAGTCGGGTACACTCATCATCGGTGTATCGTGTAGGGGTCATAGGCCGGGTGACCAACCTGTTCCATCTCTCCAAATCAGCATCCTCAGTGAGTACTACCCTGTATGCTGCGGGGCTATCTGGGTGAACTTCTTGTGGTGCGCTCCCCCTTTGGCGTTTCTTCCTATCAGTCATTGTCAATTGTTTCAAGTTTGTACCTATCAAAAGTATATGTGAGATTCCGAATAAACCAAGTACAAACAAGAATAAGATGAATTCATGGCTAAAATTCCCTATCCAGAAAAAGCATAGTGTCTCATCTCTACAAATTTGCAATGAAGAATCAAGTACCATATTTCCACCTCAATATAATTGTAGAGAAACAAAGTGACTAACTCCCTAAATATCAATGCTCGTTCAATAATCATCAACAATTCGAAGAAACTCGAAGAAAACGTGTAAAGCTTACCGAAAATTTAAAGAATATGCAAGAAGGAATAAGTGAAAACCCTAGGTGCCTTTCTCCAACCAAACTTCAACCAAATTCGAAAATTATGCAAGGTTATTGTGTAGTGTGGTGAAGGTGCGGGATTATACGTGAAAATCGAGTAGAAAACCGAACTATTTTGAGATGGGGCGAGAGGATTCTTAGCTTAGGGTTGAAGAGTTTGTGAAAAGTGAAAGAAATAAGCCCAAATCGCGACCTGATATCTGTTTCAGCGGACTGACGCATGGGCCGTGCGTCAACGCACGACCTGCCCATGCATTAGGATGTAAGTAGCCCATAACCTATGCACTTGCACACGAGCCGTGTGTATACGCACGGGTTGTCCGTGCATCAATGTGAAGGTATTTTTCCAGTTTTTTTTAATAAATAAAACAAGGAAATCCTATCTAAGTAAAGGGAAAATGAAAAAAATGAAACAACAAACCATTGGGTTGCCTCCCAACAAGCGCAAAATTTAACGTCTATAGCTTGACGTCTGTAATTCTCAATCACGGATCCCACAAGTTGATGTATGCCACCTCTTCATGCAGTTCTTTTTGCCATTCCAACTCGCATAAATTTGTGCCTCCTTTGAATGCCTCTAGTGAAGGTTTCTCACGTTGGTTAAATGACATATTTTTCTCATTTGCATCGTGCGAGCGGCGGTACATGCTTGCTTCTGAGCTGTTGTCTCTCTTCATGTGCTTCGCTTTCTCACTTTTCCGTAGTTCCTGCACATGATCTAAAGCACATACACAACCAGTCAAATTTTGGGCATTAGTACATGAAGTAATGACTGATAAAGATTTGCAGCATTCTATACTATTATGGGTTTTCACCGCCTTATAAATAGAGAAAAATGTTAGGATTTTATCCTAATTAATTATGTGGACTTACATATGTCTAATAACTTATATTATGGGGCTATTTAATTAATTAGGGCCAATTAAGTGATCTAACTAATGGGCTCTAGAAATATCCATTAAGTATGGGCTTTGCAATGTGTAGATACCCGGTACTAGTCAAGCTAAGATTGATGGGCTTTTAGTTTGACCTAGTCCATAAAGATTATATAAATAGGGTTGTGGTCCCCAAGTCAATCACACGTTCTTTTACTCTTCTCCTCTTTTCCCATCTGAGAGAGATCCCATTGAGTAATCGGTGATTCAACTGTGGAAGACTAGAACCAGTCAATTGAATCAAGCAATATGGATTCAGGTACGCTTCCGTTTAAGATTTGGTAATCAGTTTTGTTTATTGATAATTCGCATGAGTTTTCGGATCTGAATTGTTTTCATCAATTCTAACAAGTGGTATCAGAGCCACTCATGTTGGATTATCAATAACGGTTTTCTTCTTTTGTTATTTTGTTCGGATCTGTTATTCCAAGGAAAGAAGAAATTTAAATTGAATTTTAAAAATCATTATTCCCTTAAATCTGTGATTCGAATGTTGTTGCATATTCTGTGTTTTTGTTTTTTATATTGCCTTTGTAAATTTCGAATCGTTTGGTCTATACGATTTTTTGGGATTTCAATTTGTTTGAATGGATTGATGTGAGTCGATGGTATTGGAGAGACGAGTTTGCGATTCTTTTTCCCTTTCCTAGGCGCACCAACACTACCACCACCTATATTCCATTTACACCACCACCTCTATCTCAATAAATCCCCAGGCCCCATACGCTTTTTTTTAATATAAATCAAACCCGATTAAATTCCCCATTAGTTCGATCCACGGATTTGTTCAATGACGCTCGATGCGACAGCGAACTTGGTTTTAGACTTTGCGGTTGTGCTCGGTAGACGTTGAGTGGTGGCGTGGTTTTACGGCGTGGTGTCGAGTTCTCCGCATTTTTCGATCGGTCTTTTGAACGGCAAAGGACGGCGGGTTTGAAGGGGCTGCGGTTTTTGCTTTAGAAAAGTGGCTGCGTTTGGTTATCTTTTCTTGCAGATAAGGGAGATAGGGTTGTGGGTGGATAAGGGTTTCATGGTTTGGACTTATTAAAATGGGCTCAATTCTTTTCTTAGCTTGAAATTGTTAATGGGCCGTTTGGATTTTTCTTGCTTTTATTTTGGTGGGCCTTTTATACAAGCCCTTATTTATTTTGGTGGGCCTATTTTATAATTTTGATCTTAGGGTTGTTTGGTTTTATGACTCTAAATCAATCTAAAGAAATAAGAATATGGTCTGGACTCACATTAAATAAAATAAAATTATATTTGTCTGATATTTCAAATGAATTAATTGAAGCAATAAGTTGCCAAAGTAACCTCTGTTATGTAAAATTAATTTATTTTGGATATTAAGATGTGTATATTTGTTGTTTATGCGAATAATAATCGGCCCAAAGGAAGGTTATTATTTGGCCGAATAATAAATGTACTTGTAGTAATAAATATGTGACGATTATTTGGTTTTCCATGTGAACAATAAGTCGGTCCAAAGAAAGGCTTATTGTTTGACAGGACTTATTGTCAATATTTGATTACTACATGAGAGTACCACTTACAGTTGATATTCTTGTCCAAAGACTGAATATCAATGTTGTGCTAGGTATCTTGTATAGAGTCCACCATTTATTTTTGTCATGCATATTTATGTTTTTCTTATTATGCTATGACATA
Source organism: Rehmannia glutinosa (assembly GCA_016081115.2). Classification (NCBI taxonomy): domain Eukaryota; kingdom Viridiplantae; phylum Streptophyta; class Magnoliopsida; order Lamiales; family Orobanchaceae; genus Rehmannia; species Rehmannia glutinosa. The sequence continues at coordinate 75,098,291 of CM071928.1, forward strand.
GATATTAATTTTGCGCATGTTATTTTGTTTTGTTCTTTGTTCAGTTTCTGCTTCTGCTACTACTATATCTGCCAACATTAACTCAATTCCTGTGCTGAGCGGCACAAACTTTAAGAACTGGAAAGAGAACGTCATGATTGTTCTTGGATGCATGGATCTTGACCTTGCGCTTCGGACAGAACGACCTCCTGCTCTCTCACGATGAAAGTTCCCTGAGGCTAAAGGGACTTAGAGAAGTGGGATCGTTTCTAATCGCAGTCTCATGATCATGAAACGTTCCATTCCGAAAACCTTCAGGGGCGCTATGTCTGAGGAGGATAATGCCAAGAAGTTCCTTGAAGATATTGAAAAGCGTTTTGCTAAAAACGAAAAGGCTGAAACAAGTACGCTTCTGGCTAACCTTGTTTCAATGAGGTATAAAGCAAAAGGGAACATAAGGGAGTATATCATGGAGATGTCTAATCTACATTTTTAGCTAAAAAGGCATCAAGTTAGAGCTATCTCGAGGATTTGCTCGTGCATTTAGTTTTGATTTCTCTTCCTGCACAGATAAATCGGTTCAAAGTGAGTTACAACACCCAAAAGGATAAATAGACTCTTAATGAGCTCATTTCTCACCGTTTGTGTGCAAGAAGAAGAAAGATTAAGCGGGAGAGGGGATCGAGAGTGCTCACTTAGCGGTTGCCCCCGGGATAAGAAAAGGAAAAAGGAAGTGCAGCGGTTGGGACATCACAACCACCAGCTAAAGTGCAAAAGAAACAGGATTCAGTTATTTCCTGTCACTTTTGTAGGAAGCCTGGGCACATGAAAAAGGATTGTCCCAAATACCTTCAGTGGCGTATCAAGCAAGGTACACTTCTCAGTTTGGTTTGTTCTGAGGTTAATTTAAGTTCTGTACCTAGACACACTTGGTGGATAGATTCGGGTGCTACTACTCACATAAGTGTGTCTATGCGGGGTTACTGTGGGCCGAAAGCCAAATGATCTTGAAGATGCATTTATGTGGGCGATGGCAAAGCGATTCGGTTGAAGCGATAGGGGCGTTTAGGTTATTATTAAAGACTGGTTGTTTTTTGGAATTGAAAGAGACATTTGTTGTTCCGTCGTTTAGACGTAATTTAATTTCTATTTCTGCTTTGGACAAATTTGGTTTTTCTTGTTCATTTGGAGATAGTAAATTTAGTCTTTTTCAAGATTCGAACCTTATTGGTACTGGTTCTTTGTCTGTGAATGATAACCTTTATTTATTAGATACTATTGCTTCGTATAACGAAACCTTGCACGTTGACTCGCGTGGTACAAAACGCAAATTGACCAATGAGAATTCCACTATGTTATGGCACAAGAGTTTGGGCCATATCTCAATACAGAGAATTGAGAGGCTTGTGTCTGATGGAATCCTTGATCCTCTTGATTCGTCAGACTTTAATGTATGTGTTGAGTGCATTAAGGGGAAACAGACAAACATTAAGAAATTAGGTGCCAACAGAAGCAATGACGTCTTGGAACTAATTCATACTGATATTTGTGGACCATTCCCTACGGCTTCTTGGAATGGCCAACAGTATTTTATTACGTTCATAGATGATTATTCGCGTTACGGGTACCTATATTTGATTCATGAGAAGTCTCAGTCCCTGGACGTGTTTAAAGCCTTTAAAGCTGAAGTTGAGAACCAACTAGGCAAAAGGATTAAAGCCGTCAAATCTGATCGTGGTGGCGAGTACTACGGCAGATATGACGGATCAGGTGAACAACGTCCAGGACCATTTGCCAAGTTCCTAGAGGAATGCGGTATCATCCCACAGTATACAATGCCGGGGAAACCCAGTATGAATGGAGTTGCTGAGAGACGAAATAGGACGCTTAAGGATATGGTAAGAAGTATGATTAGTCATTCTTCTTTACCAGAATCCCTCTGGGGCGAGGCACTAAAGACTGCAGCATACATCCTCAATAGGGTTCCCAGTAAAGCAGTAGCTAAAACCCCTTATGAGCTATGGACAGGCAGAAAGCCTAGTATTAAACATCTACACATTTGGGGTTGTCCAGCTGAGGCAAGGCCGTACAGGCCAAGTGAAAAGAAACTGGACGCAAGGACCTTAAGCTGCTACTTTGTTGGGTACGCCGAAAGGTCTAGGGGTTATAAGTTTTATGATCCCTCGACCAGGTCATTTTTGAGACGGAAATGCAAGATTCCTTGAAGATGTTGAGTTTGGGGAGGAGATAAAGTACGAGACATTGTATTTGAAGAGGAATTTATTTCTCTTCCTATAGTTACTATTGATAATGACCAGGCTCTTATTCCCACATTATTCAAGATGCAAATCGGATCATCAAGACAATGTTGAGGAACTTCCATCCCAAATCAAGAAGTTCGTGAAGAACAAACTCAACAACCTCAAGGGGAAATGCCATTAAGAAGATCCACTAGAGAAAGGAGGAGTGCGATTCCTGGATGACTATATCGTATTTCTACAGGAACATGAGTTTGACATAGGAGTGGTGGAAGATGATCCTATCAACTTTCACCAAGTTAAACAAAGTTCCAATTAAAAAAGTGGATTGATGCCATGAGGATGAGATGAAATCCATGAAAGACAATGATGTTTGGGATCTCGTCGAATTGCCTAAAGGAGTGAAACCTATTGGTTGCAAATGGATATTTAAGACCAAAAGGGATTCAAAGGGCAATATCGAGAGATATAAGGCACGTCTAGTCGCTAAGGGTTTTACTCAAAATGAAGGCATTGATTATAAAGAGACTTTCTCTCGAGTTTCATCGAAAGACTCTTTTAGGATAATAATGGCATTGGTGGCTCATTTTGACTTAGAGCTACATCGATGGATGTAAAGATGCGTTTCTAAATGGCGACATTGACGAAACGATCTATATGGTGCAACCAGAGAACTTTGTATCTGGAGATCCGAAGAATATGGTTTGCAAACTAAAGAAATCCATCTACGGTCTCAAGCAAGCTTCCCGTCAATGGTATTACAAATTTCATCAAGTCATCATCTCATTTGGTTTTGAGGTGAATAAGGTTGATGATTGTGTATACCATAAGTTCAGTGGGAGTAAGTTCATCTTCCTTGTGTTATATGTCGATGACATACTACTGGCTAGTAGCGATATAGGCTTATTGCACGAAACCAAGGGATTTCTGACTAAGAATTTTGAGATGAAAGATCTTGGGGACGCCTCTTTTGTATTAGGTATACAGATACATCGAGATCGCTCTCGAGGTATCCTTGGGTTATCACAAAAGAGCTATATCGAAAGTATTCTCAGTAGATTCGGCATGAAAGATTGTGCACCAGGAGATTGATGGCTCAAAAGCTACCTTTAAAACCGTAGGCAAGTGCACCTATCGTTTTATAGTATAGATTATTGAGTACCGAGTGTCATTCCCACGAGGATTGTAAGTACTAATAATTACCGTCTTTTTGTTATTTAATCTAACAATTTTCGAGTTTTTGTTTGATGAAAAAGGAAAACAAATTATAAATTGCAAAAAATGAAGGAAGATTTGTAAAATAAGAAATCAAGAGATAGAAATGTGTTTGAATGTAAATCCCTCTAGAATGTTTTTGTGATTTGACAAGTTAAAAATACAACCGTAAGCCCTTAAGCAAAAACCAACCTCTTTTAATAAAATCTCATGTCTTGTGGATCGTAGAAATTCCCAATTTAAGTTAAACCCTTTCTCAAGGTGAAAAACTTCTAATCTCAAGTTGATTAACTGAAATCTCTTTCTAGTTAAAACCCCAAGACAAAGATTATAACGATTTGTGAATTCCCATATTAGGTTTGACCCTAATCCAGAAGATTTATGTCGTCCTATATCTAGGATTGCATGCAACTCTTTTCACTTATATAGGTTCTATTTCACCATGAATCTCTCGATTTCCCGGATGAAAAATAAACTTCAAATCAATATTGCGCATATATCAATTCGAATGAACGAAGCATAATATAAGTGAATTACACAAAATATGAAGATTTTATTAAAAACATACACACCTTAATCACAAATCCATTCTAGAGTTCATTACATTCAAACACTAGGAGTTTAGCTACACATGATTTTGACCAAAGAATAAATTACACAAGAAGATTTAAGTATTGTAGACATGGTGTACTTATCTTTCTCAAAATCTCAATTGACTTCTTTCTTGATTGATGATGTTGCTCCAAGCCTTCTTTTCCAATATTGCCCCAAGCTTTCTCCTCCAAGACCCCTTGATCTCAATTCTACTTAATGAAATGAATACAATGAATATTTTCTGAGTATCTAATGAATGAATCTCCCAATTTCAACCCTTGGCTTTTATAGGCAACCAATACATTGATAGTACTCTCTTTTATTAAACAATCACCCCCATTTTCCTTGTTGGTTGGTGAATTCTTGTATTCAAGTGATGAGGGACGGGACATGGAGACATGTTTCAAAGCAAAATAGGGTGTTAAAAGTGTACAAAAGTGGCCAAAATGGGTTGGTTGGTGAGTTTTCCCCAAATTCCGCAAAGAAAAGTTGCAAAAGAGGTCCCTGACACTCCGTGAAACCCCGAACGGCCGCCGTGCTGTTTTATCACACGGGGACTCACCGACATGGCCGTGCTTCCCAACACGGCTAGGCCGTGTTCCCGACACGGCCGTGTTGGGAACACGGCCAGGCCGTGTTGGAGGCTGTTTTGTGCAAAAATTTCGAGTTTTTGGCTCCCGGCGGAACACGGCCGTGTTGCCCGACACCCCCTGCCCGTGTTGGACCAAAAAGGCCCCGAAATGACGCGTTTGGCTTGGAATTTCGAGCGTTTTTGCATCCTTAAACTCCCCGGTATATTTTGACATGAATCCATGGTCCGAAATTCACCAAAATTAGCCCCGAATGGTCAATCTACATCAATAAAATCACCTCGGAGTAATATGAACTATGTACAATCAAAAATTTACAAAACTAACAATAAAATAACTCGAATTCTACTCAAATATACACATAAAACATGCATAAAAAGACCCTTATCAAACCACCTCCAACTTTGAACTTTGCTTGTCCTCAAGCAAAACATTATATCAAAAAGAGGGATTCAATAAATCACAACATACAAAGATGATTTTTTTTTTCAACATATTGAACATAAGCAGTCAAGTTCTTGGCCTTCTCAACCCGAATTAACCGTCAAGTAAAAACATAGTTTTGTAAAACGATCGACTGTCAAGAAAGACTGTAATATCGGCAGGCATTATTCAGACTTGAAATCATCACTCCACAAATACTGATAGTTATGAACAACTTCAATTCAATAACGCCATGAAAATACAAGAATTCAATAGATCATTGTAGTTAGCTTACTAGTCATATAACCAAGCTTCTTGAACTTTATTGGAATGAGAAGTCAATGAGTATTCATTCTCCTCTCTTTTTTCGTTCTTTTTTTTTTTTTGGGACCTTTCGAGACATGCTTCCACTAGGTTTATATTTTGAATTTCTGTTCAAACACTCCTAGGGTGGTTTCCCATACTCATATTCGTGTCGCCGTTTTACGTAAAAGACAAACATGGGGCTCATGAATGCTCCTAGTTACTAAGCAACAACAAATAGAGGAGTATAACCTCGATTGGTCCGTTTTTTTTTTCTTCCTTTTTTTTCATTTTTCTCTTTCTCTTTTTTTTTATTCGCAAGCTTGGTTTAAAAACTCGTTAACCACTACTAAATCACGAGTTCTCAGACGTTCATAGCGCTAGGTATCGTCGTATATGCCTTAACACATCAAGTATTTATGGTGTTAGAAATCTCATCAAAATTTTGCCTGCATCCACGTCAATCTATCCTAGACAATCAATTGCTTCACATTGAAAACACAAATTAACAAGTTAATGTAGGTATAATTGGGCCAAGTTATTGACTAGCAAACATTTAATTTATTAAAAAAAAAACACATCTTTTGAAAACAAACACACAAGCATTCCGAAATATTATTGAACCCATCTCCAACTTTAAGATTCACATTGTCCTCAATGTGAAAGAAAGAAATGGACAAACACACACAAAACACTCAAAAAAAACAAAGAAATTAGAATGATATAAAAGAGGTGGAAAAAAGAAAAATACGACCTTACTACAATAGTGGAATTGGTGTTGAGTGATCATTGGGTTGTTTTGGTACGGGACCTTCAACGGCATCTTCATACCTAATCAAAGTTAAGCAACACACAACTCGAATACCGTGAAATCTCAAATATTCCCAATTAGGACAACCAAGAAGATGTTCAAGAGTTTTTTTTTTTTGATTTGAAAATGACTCTAAGGACTTGTGATTATTTTGAAAGAAAATAAAAAAAAAATGAATGAAAACAATTGCACACAAACATCGGGTTGCCTCCCGGGTAGCGCTTCTTTAACGTCATATAGCTGGACCATTTCACCTAAATGTGAAGATTTAATCGGGCGGAGCCTTGAACTTATGAAAAATTTTATCTCTTTGAACAACATCGCCACCCGTATCGATTTTCGAACAATTGACCTTCATGGTCCTATTTTTCGCATGTTATTCTCAAAATGGGATTTATCTCGTGGAAACTTTTGCACATTGAACATCACATACTTTCGAGGATTTATTAGAAGACATATCAAGCAAAGAATCATTTATCCTTGTCTCAATCAAGTTTATAGGAAAACAAGTATCATTTATAGGATTTCTCAAAGGAATTTTAAAGATAACTTGTTCATCCCCTACTCTCAAAGTAAGCTTTCCATCATGCACATCAATGAGAGATTTAGCGGTAGCCAAAAAGGGACGCCCTAGAATTAAGGGAACTTCTAAATTATCATTCATGTCAAGAATAACAAAATCGGGATCGAAACACGAATTTGTCAATCTTGACTAACACATCATGAATAATACCTCTAGGATGTTTAATCGATTTATCGGCTAATTGAATGTCCATCCTAATAGGTTTAAGTTCACCTAATCTTGCATGCTTAAATGTTTCATAAGACATCACATTGATACTAGCTCCCAAGTCGGCTAGTGCCCTATCAACAGTAAATCATCAATTGTGCAAGGGATAATAAAGCTTCCTGGATCATTAAATTTTTGTGGTAGTTCATTGGAAGGACATTTATCATTCAATTGCACATTTGATAATTTGTTAAGCTTATTTTCACTAGAATGATGTCATTAAGATCCCTAACATGCTTTGAAGGAGGGTCAACAAATGTAATATTGGCATGTAATTGTTTGAAAGAATTAAGGTACTTACCAAATTTGTTCTCCTTCTATCTTCTTCTGGTTAGACTCCTAAAGGGATCTTGGGCTTGTATTCTCGCAATCTTTTTTCATGAGCTTTTCTTTGGGCATGTCATCCTCCACGTATTTCGCATGGCGGCATTGGTATAATCATGCTCATGCGAAAACTGATGGTGATTGCCTTTACGTGCTCCCCCTTGGGTTTGGCTCGGTATTACCCTTAAACTACCTTGTGGCCTTTCGAAATCATCTTCGCAATCTGGCCTATTTGATTTTCCGCATTATGGATAGACGCCTCTTGATTTCTCAAGAATGTTTCCACCGCCTCGAATCGGGTATCTCGTTGATTGCACAAACTTTGTTATAAGATCTTCCAAGTTAGCTTACCTTGATTTGGGCATTTGAAATCCGGGAGACGTGTGTAGATCGGGATTGGGATTAGGTCGTGGTTGGCCTTGATTTCCCCAACCAAAATTGGGATGTTGTCGCCACCCAGGATTGTATGTGTTCTTTGTAAGGATTGTTTGGGTAATTTCTCGCTTGATTCCCAACGTAATGGCCCGCTCAGTTAACATGGTATCGTGTGTGGCAGTCCTAATGATTATAATCCTCCGCAAGTTTCACAAGATAAAACATGCGGTGGTGGTGGTTTAGGAGCCGCTAGATCGTCGATCTTTTGGGTCAAAGCTTCGACATGTGCAAAAGTGTAACCACTACATCTCGCATTATAAACACCCACTTGCTCACAGGTTTACCTCGCATGATTGCCATTGATAGCCATTCATGGCCATTCCCTCTATCGGATCTTGAAGCGAACTTTCCGGTGTTTTATTGTTCAAAGTTCCCCCCGGTAACGCATCAATCATTTGCCTTGTTGACGAGAGTAGCCCATTGTAAAATGTTTGGACTTGCATCCAAATAGGAAGACCATGATGTGGGCATTTCCGCAACAATTCTTTGAATCTCTCCCAGTGTCGTACAAGGTCTCGTCATCTTCTTGAGTGAATGAAGAGATTTCATTCCTCAATCGTGCGATTTTGGCGGTGGAAAATATTTCAAAAGGAATTTTTCGCCATGATGTTCCACGTTGTAATCGCTCCTTTGGCAAAGTATTTAGCCATTGTTTAGCCCGGCCCCCAAGAGTAAATGGGAATAAAGGCGTAACGGATGGCATCATCGAGACCCCATTGATTTTGAATGTATCGCAAATTTCGAGGAAATTTGCGATATGATTATTCTGATCTTCGCCTGGTAGCCGTCAATTAAACGAATTGTTGCACCATTTGAATGACATTCGGTTTGATTTCAAAATTATTAAGCAACAATGCCTTACGATGCTAGATGGCGTGCCCCATGGATGGTTTGGCATAGTCATACATAGTTCTTTGTTCATCCTCCATGACGAAATCTTTACTTTCGTTAAGTATCCTCTTCGTGGGTTCTGTGTTAGTACTTTCTCCGTGTTGCTTTGCCTAGCGGTGTCGCGCTCCAAATTCGGCGACGAGTAGGCATACACCGTGGTAAACAAAGAGGATAAGTATAAAACAAGACTTACAAAGATAGATAAAAAGAAAGATAATGGTAAAAAAATGATTAAATTAACAAAAATAAAGCGTTCTTAATATTACAATCCCGCAAACGGCGCTAAAACTTGATGGCTCAAAAGCTACCTTTAAAACCGTAGGCAAGTGCACCTATCGTTTATAGTATAGATTATTGAGTACCGAGTGTCATTCCCACGAGGATTGTAAGTACTAATAATTACCGTCTTTTTGTTATTTAATCTAACAATTTTCGAGTTTTTGTTTGATGAAAAAGGAAAACAAATTATAAATTGCAAAAATGAAGGAAGATTTGTAAAATAAGAAATCAAGAGATAGAAATGTGTTTGAATGTAAATCCCTCTAGAATGTTTTTGTGATTTGACAAGTTAAAAATACAACCGTAAGCCCTTAAGCAAAAACCAACCTCTTTTAATAAAATCTCATGTCTTGTGGACCGTAGAAATTCCCAATTTAAGTTAAACCCTTTCTCAAGGTGAAAACTTCTAATCTCAAGTTGATTAACTCAAATCTCTTTCTAGTTAAAACCCCCAAGACAAAGATTATAACGATTTGTGAATTCCCATATTAGGTTTGACCTAATCCGTAAGATTTATGTCGCCCTATATCTAGGATTGCATGCAACTCTTTTCACTTATATAGGTTCTATTTCACCATGAATCTCTCGATTTCCCGATGAAAAATAAACTTCAAATCAATATTGCGCATATATCAATTCGAATGAACGAAGCATAATATAAGTGAATCACACAAAATATGAAGATTTTATTAAAAACATACACACCTTAATCACAAATCCATTCTAGAGTTCATTACATTCAAACACTAGGAGTTTAGCTACACATGATTTTGACCAAAGAATAAATTACACAAGAAGATTTAAGTATTGTAGACATGGTGTACTTATCTTTCTCAAAATCTCAATTGACTTCTTTCTTGATTGATGATGTTGCTCCAAGCCTTCTTTTCCAATATTGCCCCAAGCTTTCTCCTCCAAGACCCCTTGATCTCAATTCTACTTAATGAAATGAATACAATGAATATTTTCTGAGTATCTAATGAATGAATCTCCCAATTTCAACCCTTGCTTTTATAGCAACCAATACATTGATAGTACTCTCTTTTTATTAAACAATCACCCCCATTTTCCTTGTTGGTTGGTGAATTCTTGTATTCAAGTGATGAGGGACGGGACATGGAGACATGTTTCAAAGAAAATAGGGTGTTAAAAGTGTACAAAAGTGGCCAAAATGGGTTGGTTGGTGAGTTTTCCCAAATTCCGCAAAGAAAAGTTGCAAAAAGAGGTCCCTGACACGCCCGTCGCCTTAACGGCCGGGCCGTCTTGTTATCACACACAGGGACTCGGCGACATGGCCGTGCTTCCCAACACGCCAGGCCGTGTTCTGGACACGGCCAGTGTTTGGGAACACGGCCAGGCCGTGTTGAGGCTGTTTTGTGCAAAAATTTCGAGTTTTTGCTCTCGGCGAACACGGCCGTGTTGCCCGACACCCCCTGCCCGTGTTGGACCAAAAAGGCCCCGAAATGACGCGTTTGGCTTGGAATTTCGAGCGTTTTTGCATTCTTAAACTCCCCGGTATGTTTTGACATGAATCCATGGTCCGAAATTCACCAAAATTAGCCCCGAATGGTCAATCTACATCAATAAAATCACCTCGGAGTAATATGAACTATGCACAATCAAAAATTTACAAAACTAACAATAAAATAACTCGAATTCTACTCAAATATACACATAAAACATGCATAAAAAGACCCTTATCAGAGATACTCCCATTGCTAATGGAGACAAGTTCAGTCTCAGTCAATGCCCCAAGAATGAGTTTGAATCTAAAGAAATGCAAAAGATTCCTTATGCTTCTAGGGAGTCTTATGTATGCTCAAGTATGTACTGCGTCCGGACTGGCGTTCATAGTTGGAATGTTGGGCAGATATTTAAGTAACCCAGGAATGGATCATTGGAAAGCAGCCAAGAGGGTTATGCGTTATTTACAAAGAACAAAAGACTACATGCTCACTTATCGGAGATCAGGACTTTTGGAGATCGTAGGATACTCGACTCGATTTTCTTTGGATGCCTGGACAAAGAAAAGATCCACTTCCGGTTATATTTATCTCGCTAGTCAGGGAGCTATTTCTTGGAAAAGTGTTAAGCGCACACTTATAGCTTCTTCCACTATGGCAATTTTTGTAGTTATGAGGCATCTAATCATGGAATATGGTGAGAATTTTGTCACCGGCTGCATGTTGTGGATGGCATCAAGAAACCATTGAAGTTATATTGTGACAATAAATCGGTGTGTTGTATTCCAATAACAACAGAGTTAACGTGAAGTCGAAGCATATAGACATCAAATTCCTTGTTGTTAAAGAAAGAATTCAGAGTGGTATAATGTCTATAGAACATATTGGGACAAACTCCATGATTGCGGATCCGCTCACTAAGGGATTGCCATCTAAAGTATTTCATGAGCACACTGCTCATATGGGTGTTGTATTGTTAGATAATATGCACGTTTAGTGGGAGTTTGTATTTTGATGTTCTTTAGCTTAAACACATTTCGTGTTTATTTTCTGCAGAATAAAGAAGATGGTTTATATTTTTGTATACTCTGAATTAACTGCAGTTTTGCATGATCTCGTAAGGAATAAAGTTGGACCAGTTGGAAATAGGCATGTTGAGATCACGTTACATGTAATTTCCATGCTGCACATCCATACTCGATCTATGTCATTGAATATATTAGTGTGGTGACCATTGATGGGTCTAGTTACCATTTGAGTGTAACAAAGGTCGCTTTGATCCCATGCTGATATAGGAGATGGACCAGATTGTAACTAAGGAGATATTTCAAAGATAAATAGCAAAATTTTGTGTACACTAAGGATTTCATAATATAATTGTCTTTGGTGATATATGTAGTCCAAGTGGGAGATTGTTAGGATTTTATCCTAATTAATTATGTGGACTTACATATGTCTAATAATTTATATTATGGGGCTATTTAATTAATTAGGGCCAATTAAGTGATCTAACTAATGGGCTCTAGAAATATCCATTGAGTATGGGCTTTGCAATGTGTAGATACCCGGTACTAGTCAAGCTAAGATTGATGGGCTTTTAGTTTGACCTAGTCCATAAAGATTATATAAATAGGGTTGTGGTCCCCAAGTCAATCACACGTTCTTTTACTCTTCTCCTCTTTTCCCATCTGAGAGAGATCCCATTGAGTAATCGGTGATTCGACTGTGGAAGACTAGAACCAGTCAATTGAATCAAGCAATATAGATTCAGGTACGCTTCCGTTTAAGATTTGGTAATCAGTTTTGTTTATTGATAATTCGCATGAGTTTTCGGATCTGAATTGTTTTCATCAATTCTAACAAAAAAAACATGCCCATCATTAACCCGTAATGTGAGTTCTCCCTTTCGAACGTCTATCAAAGCTTTTGCGGTGGCTAAGAATGGACGCCCAAGTATTAGAGGGACGTCACGGTCTTCCTCCATGTCAAGCACCAAGAAATCCACGGGGAATATAAATTTGTCTACAATCATGAGCACATCCTCTACGATTCCATTAGGATATGTGAGTGATCTATCCGCAAGTTGCAAGGTGACCGTGGACGGCTTTGCTTCTCCCAATCCAAGTTTCCAGAAAATGGACATGGGCATTAAGTTAATACTTGCTCCTAGATCACAAAGTGCTTTATTAAAGAAACACCACCAATTGCACAAGGGATACTGAAACTCCCCGGATCTCTGAGCTCCTGCGGTAATTATCTCTGAATGATTGCGATGCAATCTTCAGTTAAGTTAACTATCTTGAACTCTGCCAACTTTTTCTTCTTGGACATCACTTCCTTCAAAAACTTCGCATAGTTGATCTGCAAAAGGTATGTTAATCTGCAGTTTCTTAAAGATGTCCAGAAATTTAGCAAATTGGGCATCTAACCTTTTCTTTTGAAAACGTTGAGGAAAAGGGAAGGGAGTAGAAAATTTTGAAAAATCAGAGTTAGAGGAAGATTTAAGCTTCTCAACCCCTTTTTGTTCATCCTTTGGTCCCTTGTTTCCATCCTCGACCTCAACGTCGCCATTTGCTACATTGTGCTCGTCTCCAGGGGTCAAAATCACCCGTTCGGCATCATGCATGGGCTGCCCGTGCTCAGACGCATGGGTCGTGCGTGTCATGTCTTATTTCTGGTATCCTTCGACATCACGCACAGGCTGCTTGTGCTTCGATTTTTCTACGAAGTGCTACAAAAAAAGTGTTACATAAGATTCATATGTGACAAATATAAGAAGTGTTACATAAGATTCATATGTAACACTTTAGAAATATTGCTTCAAATTGTTACCAATAGAGAACTTAATGTAACATTTAGAAAAAGTGTTACTAAAAGCTAATAAAAGTGATACCTTAGACTATAGGTAGCACGGGCAAGTGCAGCACCATAAAAGTGCTACCTATTTGTTCGCCTTATTTTTAGCTTCAATGCAAGTGAACGACGTAGTTAATAGATAGGGTTAGCAAGGTCGATCCCACAGAGGGACTAATAAATTCATACACTAAGTATTGAGATTGTAATATTATTATTTTTATTTAGACGATCAAAAGTTGATGGTTGTTTTGTAAATGTAAGACAAGATTTTATCATAAAAAGACAAAGTAAAGATTTCGATTGAAAGATCAAGTGGATGAATGGATTCCAAGGTTATGGTTTTAGTTAATCTCCCTCTTGTTATCCGATTAATCAAAACCAGAGTTATTATTAGTCTTCCCTATAAGACGATGACAAAAGTATTTTATCCTCTCTCTCTCTCTCTCTCTCTCTCTCTCTCTCTCTCTCTCTCTCTCTCTCTCTCTCGACACAATAAAAATGTTGATTGAAATATCTATGCTAGCATCTCTACTCAACATAAGATAAACAACTCCCAAAAGCATAAAAGATCAGTTATCCTCACAAATACTCACAGACTTCTCAATCATGCAAAGTATTCATGTCAAGTACTCAAGATCTAGTATTGAAACTCATCTCTCGAATTATGAATCAATACATCAAGCAAGTTAAACCAATGGCCATTTGATAAAACAAGAAATAAAACAGAGTACTCGAATAGGGTTCAAAATAATAACTTCAATTCAGATTAAACATCAAACAAGAGTATCAATTAACCTAATCCCAAAACCCAGAATCACAAGGTGTTTAGCCGTACATGGGATATAAACAACTCATAGACAAATCGTTCATATTCATATCAAACTAGGTGAAAATTTAAAGTACAATGGAATAAGCAAACTCAGGGATATTGATGATCTTTCGATCTATCTTCAATCCTCAAGCATGTGGATGCAACCTCCATCTATCTCTCGAATCCTCCGGTAGAAGATTGCTCTTTTCTGTGCTTTCTAGGGTAAAAATCAGCGTGTCCTCATTTGGGGCCGCCTCGTCTCTATTTATACTCCCATTGGGCCAAACCTAAGTAACTATGGCTTTAATCTATCAAAACCCGCACAAACGCACGACCCGTGCGCTTACGCATGACCAGCCCGTACGTCAAGCCGTAGCTTCAGTCTTCTCTTGATCAAACGCATGGGCCGTGCGTATAGGCACGACCAACCCATGTGTCAATGCGAACCTTAGTTCCTTTAGCCCTGCACACGCACGGGCCATGCCTATGAGCACGAGCTGCCCATGTGTGGCCCTGTTTTGCCCGATTCGTCTTATCTCTTCTCGGTTCAGCTCCAAACTTCGCGTATTTGCTCGATTCTCGATGGTCCTTTACTGCAATGCTCCGATTTGCCACAAAAGTGCTATAAATATCATTTAATTCCTACAAAACGAGCAAAGCGTAATATCTTTTCCAATTTATAAGAACATGACTCATTTTACTAAGTTAATGCATGCTTAACAACCTATTATATCCAATATTATGCCCAAATTACATGCAAAACTCATACTAATCACTATTGTTTAATGTCTATAGTAACATTTTATGGCCAATAGGTAAGAGTTTTTTGGTGTTACCTAATATCATTTATGTTGTAGTGAAAGCATGTGTACTTGCTTGCCTACTGTTTAGTTGAGTGCCAATATTGCAATTGAAATTCGAATTATATTTTCAGTGCAAGTGGCTTTATAATAATTTGATTTATAGTAATCAGATTCATAATCAGAATTTATTTCAATTACAGTTCATATATTCAATCCTTGCAGTATTCTATTCTTTTGCATATCTATTATAATTCTCTAAATTTGGATTATCTTTTGAGAAAAAAAAATCAATTCGGCTTATTATATATTGTACTAACATTTGTTTGTTGAGTTAGTTCTAATTGTTTTTTTAATTTGGACTAATAAGCTATATACCCGTGCTATTTTGGAGTGGAATAAAATCGAAATTTGGATATTATAATAAAGCTTGAACAAATTCTTAATATATTTGTTATTATCGGTTTTATAGATTGAAGTGCTAAATTTTTTTTGTTATTTGTTTTAGAAATGACATCTGATTCAAACAGTGGTGGATCTAACCCCGTGGCACCAACTCCGGCTTTTATAGCCAACCCCACGCTTAATGTGCTGGTTAATCATGGCGAAAAACTGAAAAAGTTTAACGGCATGAACTTTAAGCAGTGGCAGCAGAAGATGCTCTTCTACTTGACCACCTTGAACTTAGCACAGTTCTTGACTGAAGATCCTCCACAACTTAGTGAGGATGAGACTGATGCACAACTGGTTAACGCTTTGGTTGCTTGGAATCATGCTGATTTCTTGTGTAGAAATTATGTTATGAATGGTCTTGCAGATTCGCTTTACAACGTGTATAGCTCTAAGAATACTGCAAAGGAAATATGGGAGTCTTTGGACCATAAGTATAAGAACGAGGATGCGGGTGCGAAACAATTCATCGTAGGCCGATTCTTGGATTATAAAATGGTGGACTCAAAAATGGCCATCAGTCAAGTACAAGAGCTTCAGATGATCATACATGATATTCATGCTGCGGGAATGGCTCTTAGTGAGACTTTCCAAGTGGCTGCAATCATTGAGAAATTGCCACCAGCTTGGATAGACTTCAAGAATTATTTGAAATATAAGCGAAAGGAAATGAACGTCGAAGAACTTGTTGTTAGACTTCGCATTGAAGAAGGCAACAAAATTTCTGAAAAGAAGTGGTTCAATCCTGAGGTGGCTAAAGCCAAAGTATTTGAACATGGGCAAAGTTCCAAAGGCAAGAATAAATCTGGGCCAGCAGAAAAAGGGGTTAAGTTGGGACCCAAATGAGGCATTTTCAAGAAGAAGTTCGAAGTAAATGTTTTAATTGTGGCAGCGAGGGTCACAAGGCTTCTGACTGCAAGAAACCAAAAAGGAACAGAGAGGCTAACATGGTTGAGGAAATTTCTCAAGAGGTGTCGATATGAACTTGGGTCAGGTGGTCTCGAGGTGAACTTGGTAGTTCAAACCCAAAATAATGGTGGATTGACTCTGTGCCACTAGCACGTGTGTTCTCAAAAAAAACTATTTAGTTCATCCGAGCCACCAAGATGGCGAAAAGCTGTACATGTGGAATTCAGCTACCTCTGAGGTCAAAGGAAAATAAAAAGTGGTTTTGAAGATGACGTTCGGAAAGGAACTGACTCTCAATAATGTGTTGTACGTGCCAGATGTTCAAAAAAATATGGTGTCTGGATTGTTTTTAGATAAGCATGGTTTTTGCATTGTTTTTGAGTCTGGGGTTGTAATTTTGATGAAAAATAGAATGTTTGTAGGCAAGGGTTATGCTTCTGATGGGTTGTTTAAGCTAAATGTAATGGTTGTTAAACCAAAAATCAATGAAATGAATAACTCTTCTGTTTACTTGCTTGAGTCTTCCAATTTGTGGCATGGTAGACTAGGACATATTAATTATGATACTCTACGTAGATTAATTAACTTGAATTGTATAACAATATTCCATATTGATTCCAAGCACAAGTGTGAAACTTGTGTTGAGGTAAAGTTTATAATGACATCATTTAAAAATATTGAAAGAAATAACGAACCACTTGATTTAATTCACTCTGATGATGTGATTTAAAATCGACACAAACATGTGGTGGCAACATGTACTTCATTACTTTTATATATGATAACACAAAGTATTGTTATGTGTATCTTCTTAAAAGTAAAGATGAAGCTATTGAGAAATTCATTCTCTATAAAAATGAAGTTGAGAATCAACTCAACAAGAAAATTAAGGTGCTAAGAAGTGATCGTGGAGGTGAATATGAATCACTATTTGCTGAATTATGTGCCCAACACGGAATTAGACAAGAAACAATAGCACATTATTCAACTCAACAGAACGGCATTGTAGAACGGAAAAACCGTACACTTAAAGAAATGATGAATGCCATTGTAGAATGTGGAGGTGAATATGAATCACTATTTGCTGAATTATGTGCCCAACACGAAATTAGACATGAAACAACAACGCACATTATTCACCTCAACAAAATGGCATTGTAGAACGGAAAATTGTACACTTAAAGAAATGATGAATGCCATGTTATTAAGTTTTGGTTTCCCTCAGAACACGTGGGAGGAAGTCTGTCTTGACATCTAATTACTTTTCAAATAAGGTGCCCCGTAAGAAATTAGACAAAAGCCCTTATGAGTTGTGGCATGGAAGAATGTCATCCTATAAATACTTACGAGTGTGGGGGTGTCTTGCTAAGGTTGCTATACCTACACCAAAGAAGGTGAAAGTAGGTCCCAAAACTGTTGACTGCATATTTATTGGATATGCACATAACAGTAGTGCTTATCGGTTTCTTGTGCATGACTCTAAAGTTGAAGATATACACAAGAACACGATTATCGAATCGAGAAATGCCTCATTCTTTGAAAATGTATTTCCGTGCAGATCGAGAGAAGAAGCAAACCTTCTTAACGGATACACGATTCAATAGAACAAGAGCAAAAAAATAAAGAAGAAGATGTAGAACTTAGACGCAACAAACGAGCTAGGATAGAAAAATCTTTTGGTCCAGATTTTCTAACCTACATGCTGGAAAGTGAAACTCAAAGCTACAGAGAAACTATAACTTCTTCTGAAGGACCATTATGGAAAGAGGCCATAAAAAGTGAAATTGATTCCATCTTGCAAAACCATACATGGGAACTAGTGGATCTTTCTAAATGAATCCTGAAGGAAGTAAACCACTAGGTTATAAATGGATTTTCAAGATGAAAATGAAGGCAGATGGAACAATTGATAATTACAAGGCTAGACTTGTAATTAAAGGTTACAGACAAAAAGAGGGCCTTGATTACTTTGATACATATTCTCCAGTTACGAGAATAACCTCCACTAGATTGATACTTGTAATTGCCGCATTGCGAAATTTTGAAGTACATCAAAAGGACGTAAAAACTGCTTTTCTAAATGGAGATTTAGAAGATGCGATTTACATGGAACAACCTGAGGGACTCTCTGCACCTGGGCAAGAGAACAAGTTTTGTAAACCGGTCAAGTCATTATATGGCTTGAAATAGGCACCAAAACAATGGCATGAGAAATTTGATAATACCATGAAAGAGTGTGGATTTAAAATAAATGAATGCGATAAATGTGTTTATATTAAAGACACTGAAAATGGCTATGTCATTTTGTGTCTTTATGTAGACGACATGCTTATCATTGGAAGTAATGATAAAATAGTTAAATCCACAAAAGATATGTTGAACTCAAGATTTGACATGAAAGATATGAGTTTAGCAGATGTGATCCTCGGAATAAAGATCTCTAGAACTTCAAATGGACTGGCACTTGATCAGTCACATTATGGGGACAAGATTCTGGAGAAATTTAGTAAGGATGGCACGTCATTACTGGCAGGATAAACCAGGTACTGAAGCAGCTACTTTTGAAGTAACAGAAAGAAAAGCAAGGTTAGCTAGAACTCCTATAGACACAAGCTAACATCTATCGAAGAATAGAGGTGAGGCCGTATCTCAATTGGAATATTCACGAGTCATATGAAGTCTGGTGTACTTAATGAGTTGTACAAGACCAGACATTGCTTATAGAGTGAGTAAATTGAGCAGATACACGAGTAATCCAAAGCATGACCACTGGAAAGGTATAGTGAGAATACTAAGGTATTTAAGATACACTCATGATTTTGGATTGCACTATACAATATATCTTGTTGTTATTGAAAGATACAACGATGCTAACTGGATATCTGATATTAAAGACTCTATATCTACAAATGGATTTGTATTCACTTTAGGTGGTGCAACCATATCGTGGAAATCTTCTAAGCAGACGGTTATAACTAGATCAACAATGGAGTCTGAGTTTATAGCTTTAGACAAGAGTGGGGAAGAAGCTGGATGGCTCCAAAACTTCTTAGAAGATATTCCAAAATGGTCAAAGCTTGTGCCAACAATTTGTATACATTGTGATAGTCAATCAGCGATTGGCAAAGCTTAAAGCAATATGTATAATGGTAAGTCTAGACACATACGTCGTAGACATAATACCATTAGAAACTACTCTCAACTGGTGTTATCTCTATTGACTATGTGAAGTCAAGGATAATTTAGCGAATCCGTTAACCAAAGGGTTAAATCGAGAGTTATATAGTTGCGAAATCATCAAGAGGAATGGGACTTAAGCCTTTAGAAATATGAGTTGATACAATGGAAACCCAACCTAGTTGACTGGAGATCCCAAGATCTAGGTTCAATAGGACAACCTAATTGTAAAAAGACTTTAGGATCACTGTTGGGGAATTTACCTATTGTCCATTCCTTAACATCAAGCCCATGGAGAAACGGATAAGCATTTTTTTTAATGATTCTTCTCGCGTCGGTAAGTGGAGCTGAGTAGTGTGGGCTACTCTAAAAGAAGAATCACCTATGTGAGAGAAAAATGGGGCCGCTTCGAAGAGAATTATGTGAGGCTCAATTCTTAGAACCTCTTGCAAAACCAGGCGTATGTACAGGGCCATGAATGAACATAACAATAAGAACTGAAGTATATTAGGAAGAATCTTGTGTGAGATATATTATCGCTTCTGAGAAAAGGCGTAAACGTTCAAAGACATCTCGTCTACTGTTCAACTTGTAAAGTAAATATATTTTCACAAGGGAAGGTTCAAAGGGTAACACCTACCTATCCTATGCAGGGTTCAAATGCTGATTTTATCACCAAATCTTTGTATCTTCGAAATTTCTATTCATGTGGGGGATTGTTGGAAAGGTTGAATGGAAATTGTACTTTTGGCATAATTTCTTGGACCTATTTCTTAAATAATGAAGAATACATTTAACTCCAATGGTGTTCAATTTTGTAACACCTAAAACTCCCGACTCATGGAGTAGTGGGAGAGTGATGACACTTGAAACTCCCTAGTCATATAGGAGTGAAGAGTGATGGCCCTTGAAACTCTCAAGTCATGGAGGAGTGGTAAGTAAATGCCTCAAGTCATGGGGTAGTGGAGAGTTAATATGGGTTGATCTTGAAGCCTATAAAAGGTGGTTCAATTTTCACAATCTACACACAACACAACTCCTACACTTGCATAACAAATTCCTTGTATATTGCTCTTGTGTTCCTTGACTCCCAATTGCATCTTGGTGGTGATTTTCAAGCATAATCTTCAGTTCACTGGGTATAAGGTAATCCGATTTTCCCTGTCTTATCCTGGGAAACAGACGTCTGAATAAGGGTCGAATGCTTTTAAGGATAGTGGGTTCAACACACGATTCGGGCCAATTTTATATTGTGCTTATGTAAATTTAGTTTATGTAGTTTCAATCACGTAATTTGCAATTCTATATTCAATTTCGCTTTTGAATTTTCCGAGTAATATAAATCGATCGCGAATTTTTTGCTAACATATGAGAGGGGAGTAGAGAAAGAAAAATAAAGAAAATTTACTTTATGTGAGAGAGAAATAGGACCCACTTATTTTTTTTTGCTTTTGTATTGAAGTCATCACGATATTTGAGTGAAAGAACCATAAAGTAGGTAAAAAGAATGTTTTTATCTCACACGTTAAAAAAATTTGTTCTATCTATAATAGGTATTTTAAGCAATTTGCTCAATATATGCTATATATCTGCACTGGGTGAAAATTATAGGAAGGAATTTTTTTCTTGATTTCTTGTAATGGGAGTGGAAACCTTATGTGTTTAAAATAGCATGTATACTTAAATAAAACCAAATCTTATATATTAGATATGATATTATTTTGTTTACCTGAAATTAAGCTGTTACTAACTACCTTATTAAAATAAAACTTGGACTATCATGTCATACATGTTTAGAATCATTTGTGTGGTCAGTACTCCGTATACTGGTATGAATTACAAGAACCCGTAATACTATAAATTAAGTTTATCATTTTTAAATTCCCATTATTTCCATCAATAGACTTATTTCTGTTACGTGGCACATTTATATTCAAGTTTTATCATTTAATTAAGTGAAAACTGTTTTCTTTCTTGTTCTTTATTTTTTTGTGTGGGGAAAAAAAGGATAATTCAAATTATCTTCATATAGATTTCCGTTACGTGGCGAATTCTGAGGATACCTAGGAATTGTGTCGTACCGGCCATGTCTTTCATGTAAATTGTCATCTGGGCAGTTATAAAGACCGTTGAGTAAGATTTTGTCCTTGTTTGGGATACAGTTGAGCAAGATTGATGTGGAGAAAAATTGTGGTGGTTCAAAAATATATAAAATCTTTGAATAAGAAAAGGTTATAGTGGTTCTCCACAATATTGCATCATGAGTAACAAATTCTTATTTTTCTGGAAATGGACTACATTTGATGTCACATTTCTCGATACTGTTTATATTATTTCTCTCTAGGGTGAGTTCCAACACACTTGAGCATTAGCTGCAAATTCAATTTTTGGGTTCAATATATTAAATTTGGTTTAATATAAGTTTATGTTTAATATATTTGATAGTAAGACCCATTTTTAACTCAAAATTTGAATTTACCATTCTCACAGTATGAGTGAATTTAGTTCAAGATGACGTGGCAATGAAAGACCCATAAAAAAGATAATGAACTAGCAATTACTATTGTAGATGCTCTAAAGTAGGTGATAATTGAATACTAGATTTTTTCCATTTTTGTTTCGATAATTATTTTAACCCAATATGCAATTGCATATAAAAAATTTCAAAAAAAATACACTATTCACATTCTTTCATTTTTTTTCTCTCACCAATCGCTTAGGTTGCGATTGGATATGAAATAGATTTCATTTTCATTCCGTTCAAGAAAAGTTTTTGACCAAACATGCGATTGTTTGTGAAAATTTTAAGAAAATATATTATTATCTCACTTTCATTTTTTCTCTTACCAATCACATCTACACATTTTTTTCACAAAAAACTAATCATTATTACACATTCTCCTACAAATTTTACTATTCACTCACTCACACATTTCTAACTACCAATCATATTCAATCACTATTTTACTATTTTTAAATCAAATCAACTTTCATCATTATTTTTTCATCTCACTGTTGAATTATAAACTTATTTTATAATTAATTGTGGTAGTTGAGTTTTGTAGTTGATTTTAAGTTGTTGGTATGGTAGGTGAATGTGGTAGATAGAAATAAAAGATGACCATTGGATTAAGGTTGGTGAGAATCAATCTTAGCCATTGATTTAGATGAAGTTTTAGTATAAATAGGGGTGTTGTTGGTTCATTTTGTATCAAGTTAAGAAAGAAAAACAAGTGAGTGAGAAGCAAAGCTTCTAAGTAATATTTGAGTTTGAGTGAAGTTGTGGTGAGGTGTGTCTTGTAATATTTGAGTGATCAATAAAATTATGTCTTTTGAGTGGTAAATTTCCAACAAAGTGGCATCAGAGCCACGGTTGTAAAATCTCGTGAAATTCTAAGTATGCTCATGGTTGCGCACTTTGACCGATCTTCCACATCGAAAAAAAAAAAAAAAAAATCTTGAGATTTTATACATAGTGAGATCGGGTTGAGAGTATTGAGTTAACTCATAGAGTTGACCAAGTCAAGTTGATAGTTGACTGCGAGTTGACCAAGGGTTGACCGTTGACCAAGTAAAAAAGAAAATCCATGATTCTTTTTCAGTCCATTTGTTAGTTAGAATCTTCAATTCACATGGCGAGTGTGGCATCATTCCAAGTTCCACAACTTAAGGGAAACGACTTTGAAAATCGGAGTATCAAAATGAAGGCACTTCTGAGCACATGACGTATGGGAAGTCGTGGAAAAGGCTATGAAGAGACTAAAGACGAGTCAACACTATCCTCTACGAAAAGGATAGTTTGAAGGACTCGAGAAAGAAGACAAGAAGGCTCTCTTCCTCATCTACCAAGCTTTAGATGATGATGGCTTTGAGAAAATCTCAAGTGCTACCTCTGCTAAACAAGTGTGGGATAAACTTCAAGTCTCTTACAAGGGAGAAGAGAAAGTTAAAAAGGTACGACTACAAACATTGAGAAGAGAGTTTGATTCACTGCAAATGAAAGAAGGTGAACTTGTTTCTGATTACTTTTCTAGAGTTTTAACCGTTTCTAATCAACTAAAAAGAAATTGTGAAAAACTAGAAGATGTAGTCATTATGGAGAAAATTTTACGATCTTTGGATGCAAATTTTGATAGTATTACAACTATCATCGAGGAAACTAAAGACCTCGAAACTATGACAATTGAACAACTCCTTGGTTCACTGCAAGCCCATGAAGAAAAGAAGAAGAAAAAGGGTGTTGCATCAACTCCTTAAGACATGTGTCCAAACAACCAAGAATGAAGAAAACTTCCACAATAATAGAAGTCAACGTGGAAGAGGTCGTGGACAAGGAAGAGGTCGAGGTCGTGGACGAGGTTGGAATTCAAATAATAATTTCAACAACAACAACTATATGCAAGGAGAAAGTTCCACAAGAGGCCGTGGAAGAGGAAATTCATACTCGAGGTATGATAAATCTCAAGTTCAATGTTATAATTGTCAAAAGTTTGGTCATTACGCCGCAGATTGTAGAAATCCCAATACTCGAGTTAATGAGAGCCAATTTGGTGGAAGAAAAGAAAGAAGATGGTGCTAATGTTTTGCTTCTAAGACGAAACGATAACGGTGAAGGTCAAGATGACACATGGTACCTGTGATACAGATACAGTGCTAGCAATCATATGTGTGGGAGACGAACAATGTTCGTAGAACTTGATGAATCTGTAAGTGGCAATGTCTCTTTCGGTGATGATTCTAAAGTAGCGATAAAAAAGGAAAAGGTACAATCCTTATTCGCTTGAAAGATGGGAGGCATCAATTTATTTCTAATGTTTATTATGTACCAACCATGAAAACAAATATTTTGAGTTCAGGGACAACTCTTGAGAAAGGTTATGATATTCATTTGAAAGACAATAACCTTTCTATAAGAGACAATATGAATAACTTGATTGCGCTGGGTACCCATGTCAAGAAATAGAATGTTTCGCTCAACATTCAAACCGATGTAGCAAAGTGTCTCAAGATGTGCTATAAAGATTCATCATGGTTGTGGCATCTAAGATTTGGGCATCTCAACTTTGGAGGACTCGAGTTACTATGCAAGAAGAATATGGTGAGAGGTTTACCTTGACGCCCATCCCGATCGCCTTTGTGAAGGATGTTTACTTGGGAAGCAATTCAGGCAAAGCTTTCCAAAAGAGTCAAACTCCGCATCCCAAAAGCCACTTGAGCTCATACATGCCGATGTTTGTGGTCCTATCAAGCCAAATTCATTCGGTAAAAGTAATTACTTTCTACTATTCATTGATGATTTTTCAAGAAAAACTTGGGTTTATTTCTTGAAGCGTAGAGTCGAAGTGTTTGAAGCATTCAAAAAGTTTAAGGCGGCAGTGGAGAAAGAAAGTGGTCTTCACATTAAAGCCATGAGAACTCGATCGAGGAGGAGAATTCACTTCAAGGAATTCCAAGAGTTTTGTGAAGCAAATGGAATTCGACGACCACTTTCATCGCTCCCGCATCCCCCAACGAACGGAGTTGCGAAAGAAAGAATCAAACCATTCTCAACATGGTACGAAGTATGCTCAAAAGCAAGAAAATGCCAAAGGAGTTCTCGGCGTAAGCGGTGGCGTGTGCGGTTTATCCGTCAAATCGCTCACCAACAAGAAGCGTGTGGGCAAGACACCACAAGAAGCATGGAACGGGAGAAAGCCTGGTATTTCTCATTTAAGAGTTTTTGGAAGCATAGCTCATGTACATGTACCGGATGAACAAAGAAGCAAGTTGGATGATAAAAGCGAGAAGTTCATCTTCATCGCTACGACAATAACTCCAAAGGCTACAAACTATATAACCCCATCAATGGAAAGATAATCACCAATGAGATGTTATCTTTGATGAAGAAGCGCGAATGGGATTGGGGTACACATGCCAAAGATTACAACTTCGTTCCCCGAATTCGAAGATGATGAACAAGTAATTGTTGAGCAATCGAGAAGAACCCATTACACCACCAACATCACCGTCATTTTCACAATCACCACCATCTTTCCTAGTTGAGAGAAATGAAGAGCGTGCAAGAAGTCCGGAAGAGCTCTGTGAGGTAAATCGATAAGCTCGAAAATCTCACCCTATTTTGTCCGTCGCAGATTGAGCCGAACTTTGAAGAAGCTACTCAAAATAAGAAATGGGGAGATGCAATGGATGAAGAAATTAAATCCATCAAGAAAAATGACACTTGGGAGCTTGCTCAACTTCCCAAAGGTCATAAAGCAATCGGTGTAAAATGGGTGTACAAGGTGAAAAAGAATGCCAAAGGAGAAGTTGAAAGGTACAAGAAGGCTTTTGTTGCAAAGGTTATAGTCAAAGAGCCGGCATCGACTATGATGAGGTATTTGCTCTCGTTGCACGTTTAGAAACCATAAGACTAATCATTTCTTTGGCAGCCCAAAATAAGTGGAAAATACATCGATGGATGTAAAGTCAGTGTTTTTAATGGAGTACTAGAGGAAGAAGTCTACATTGAACAACCAATGGGCTATGTGGTTGAAGGACAAGAAGCTAAAGTCTTGAAGTTAAAGAAAGCTCTCTACGGATTGAAGCAAGCACCGAGAGCATGGAATAGTAGAATGGACAAATACTTGCAAGAGAAAGGCTTCACCAAATGTCCCTACGAACATGCTCTTTACATCAAGAACAAGGATAGTGATGTTTTAATTGTCAAGCTTGACGCTTGATGATTTGATTTTTACAGGAACAATATAGGCTTGTTCCAAGAATTCAAGAAGGCAATGACAAAGGAGTTCGAAATGACCGATATCAGGGTTGATGGCTCACTACCTCGGAATTGAAATCAAGCGAGAAGGATGATGGGATTTTTATCTCACAAGAAGGCTACACAAAAGAGATCCTGAAGAAGTTTAAGATGGATGATTGCAATCCAATAAACACACCAAAGAGAATGTGGATTGAAATTGTGCAAGGATGATGAAGCAAGTAAAGTGGATCCAACACTTTTCAAAAGCCTAGTTGGATGTTTGAGGTACTTAACTTGTACAAGGCCCGATATTCTTTATGCATTGGACTTGTGAGCCGCTATATGGAAAATCCAACCACCACACATTTCAAGGCGCCCAAGAGAATTCTTCGTTACCTAAAAGGTACAATCAACTTTGGTCCTGTTTTATTCGATTTCTAATGATTATAAGCTAGTTGATACAAAGGATAGTGATTGGGCCGAGATACCGATGATCGAAAAAGTACAATCGCTTCACATTTTTCATGGGAGATATCGCTTTCACTTGGGCATCGAAGAAACAACCAATAGTCACTCTTTCAACATGTGAAGCCGAGTACGTGGCCTACATCATGTGTTAGTCATGCAATATGGCTAAGAATTTGTTAAAAGAATTAAGCATGTCACAAAGATCCAACAGAGATTTATGTTGATAACAAGTCAAAGAATAGCTTTGGCCAAGAATCCGGTATTTCATAATCGGAGCAAGCATATTGATACTCGATACCATTACATCGTAGAATGCATTGCAAGAGAAGAGATTCAAGTGAAGACGTGAAGTCGCAAGATCAAGTAGCCGATATCTTTACCAAGCCATTGAAGTATGAAGACTTTGCAAGATTGAGAAGTTCACTTGAATTATAAAATAAGTTTAAAGGAGTGTTGAATTATAAACTTATTTTATAATTAATTGTGGTAGTTGAGTTTTGTAGTTGATTTTAAGTTGTTGGTATGGTAGGTGAATGTGGTAGATAGAAATAAAAGATGACCATTGGATTAAGGTTGGTGAGAATCAATCTTAGCCATTGATTTAGATGAAGTTTTAGTATAAATAGGGGTGTTGTTGGTTCATTTTGTATCAAGTTAAGAAAGAAAAACAAGTGAGTGAGAAGCAAAGCTTCTAAGTAATATTTGAGTTTGAGTGAAGTTGTGGTGAGGTGTGTCTTGTAATATTTGAGTGATCAATAAAATTATGTCTTTTGAGTGGTAAATTTCCAACACTCACATCCAATCACACTCTCAAAATTCTATCTTTTTTCTTCCAAATTTTCTCACAAATTTCATTATTCACCTACTTACATAGTCACTTATTTTCAATCATTAATCGTTATTAATTTACTATTTCAGTGCCATTACGTCCATTACCATTTCCTTGGAAGGAATCTCTCGCCTAGCTCAAATCGGTACTATTTTAATCAATATATTTTTATCTCATATTCAATCACACTTAAAAGTCGCTGCTCTTTTTTCAAATGTTTTATTTTATCACTATTATCTTGAAAAAAAAATGAAAGGATATATATAGGGCTGTGTACGGGACTTGGAGATTACCGAAATCGAACCGAGATTCGGACGGAAAAATCTCCGAACCGAAAATATCCGATGATTTTTTGACTTTCCCGAACCGTACCGTACCGAAAATATTTATGGTACGGTTCTGGAGATTTTTCAAATACACGTACCGAGAACTGTACCGAACCACTCCGAACTGAGGACCCGAAGCAAGAACCGATTTTAAAGATTTTATATAAATACATATACATTATTTCTATGTTGTTTTATTTTGATATTGAATTAACTACAAACTATTTGAAATTAAATTTAATATAAAGCATATTTCAAAAACCATAGATCGCAACTATTATGAATTTTAAAAACTTTGATATTAATAATAAAGTAAATAATTTGAAATTGAAATTAGTTAAATAATTAGTAAATTGCACTTAAAAGAGAAACAAGTAATAGTATCATATTATAATGATATAGAAAAATCATATTTTAATTTTTTTACCACATCACATAAATTATAAATATAAGTTTATTGATTATGTTAAGTTGTTAAGTATGAGACATTGAGATTAAAAATTTATACAACGTTTTTATTTCATTTTAATTTATAAAAATTATTAGTTAATTATATATGTTATATGTCAATAGAAGGACAATTGCCCAAATAATATACTATTATTGTATTCTAGAAGTTATTAAGTTTAGAATTTTGGATTGTGTTACCTATTATAGTTTTAGTTTTTATTTTGAGACTACGCTAAAAAGATACTAGAACTCTAGAAGTATATCCGTTTGGTGATTTTTATTTTGATTTTCTTTTTTTTTTTTTCCAAATTTGTATGCTTTATTTATGGCTAATATCAGAATCTCCATTCCGAACTGAACCGTACCGTCCCGTCCCATTAGAACCGAATCTCCATCCCGAACCGTCCCGAACTTTCGGTACGGTTCGGGACTGAGATTGTTTTCTATGGTTCGGTTCTGGAGATTTATTTTTAGAATCTCTTAACTTCGGGACGGTTCTGGAGATTTCCAAATCTCCGAACCGTCTCGTACCGTGCACACCCCTAGATATATACAGTCGCACCCTTAGCCACTGATAATGCCAGATCAAAACCACTAATGCCAGATTTTCTTTCTATTTAATGTCACTTTTCCCCTTAGTTGTCAACTCCCGAATTTTGAAGAAAATGAAGGGTATTGGTGTAAATGTGAAAGGAGGTGCAATTGTTTGCAAAACATAATAATAGCTGAGTAAATTACACTATAAATAATGGGACATCATCTTTCAGAAGAAAATGTAATTGTTTGGACTTAGATTTGTTAAAGGAGAAAATAAGGGAAAAGACTAATATATTGCGCATGAAATTAATTTTGTGGATTTTTATATGCAAAAGTATACCTTTTGCGAGTGGAGGGGCATCAAAACACACTAAACGAATTTCAAACACCTAATATTTAGGTCTGGACCATTTAAACCAGTAAAAAATAGTTAGGGCTGAATTATTTGGCCCGTTTAAATCCAGGCCTTTTTTGGCCCGAATTGTTTAGCCCGAGGCCCATTAAGGTTAGCCCGTAGGCTAACCAGACTAGCCCACCAATTGTATTTTTTTAAAAAATAAATATAATTCTAATATTATAAATCTATTTTATTACATATAACTGATTAATAAATTATTTTTTCAAACTCACATCCTCTCATCTTTAATAGATTTAAATTTTTAAATTTTAAAACTATGACTTATATATAGGCATATGAATATATTTTTTTAAAAGTATTATTTTTTTTCATTTTATATGGGTATATATTATATACTGCTATATTTTATTTTTATAGTTTTATTTTTAAAGTTTAGATCATGGATTTAAATTTTATAATTTTGTTTTTTTAAAGCTAAATTTTATAATTTTGTTAATTCAATGTAATTATAAACTAGGCGAGATTTCTTTTATAATGAATATTTTAATTTAACATGTTAAGCTTAAATGTTATATATGTTAGAGTTTAAAATTTTATATTTAAATATATAAGTTTTAATTTTTGACTTATAGTCCGACAAAGGTCTTTAATAAGTCCACTAGGGTTAGGATTAGTGCTCCAATATTGGTAAATTACTTAGCGAAGACCGTTAGGACGGGCACGAAATCACTCTAACCAGCCCGTTTAACATCTCTAGGAGTGCTTACAATAAAATTTATAGAGAGATTATGGAGAGAGAAAGGTGCCACTTAAAAAACCAGCAATTGAGTAATACGCTTGCCATTTTAGAATAAAATATGCATGAATTGCTGTGGGCAGAAAAGACATTTAACTGGAATTTGTTCTGGTATTAGTGATTTTCCTATGGCATTATCAGCGATCCAAATCGCAATAGGAAAATACACAAGTCAAGAAATAGCTTAAGAGGAAAGTGAAATAAAAAGGAAACTTTGTGGTCTTTTTCGTTAACTGGATTCGATTGAGGAAAATTCGAAAAATAGGAAAGAATGCATAGCTAGTTCAAGAAAAAGACTTGAGTACGAAATTTTATAGTCAATTAAATTATACTTACGGGCACATGATACGAAATCTCTCTCTCTCTCTCTCTCACTCTCTCTCTCTCTCTCTAAATCTCTCAAAAACATACTCCTATTTAGGACTTAGGAGTGTCAATTTCAGACTCGATACGCAAGCCAACACGAACCTAACATAAAATTAATGGGTGTTGGGAAAAATCGGATCCCACATTCATCCCCTAGGGACAAGCAGAAATAACCGAGAAATAAAATAAAAATAACAACAATCCACAACACAAGAATTTACGTGGAAACTCCAAAACCTAGAGAAAAACCACGGCACCCGAGAGAAAGAAATTCCACTATGTGAAACATTATTACAATCACACAGATATTCTCTCTCCCGACCCCAATACCCCACACTCTTACAAACCTTTGACTAACTCACACCTCTCTCCCAACTCTCCATACTTGAGAATACAAGAGAGGAATTTAACTAGAGTCAAACCAAAAGGTTAAAGTGTATTTGACTCAGTGAATTGAAACACTACCACACATGGGTTCCTTAAATAACCTTAAGCCTCCCATCCCTTTGTTCCACAAGCAATGTGGGACAAAAGCCTTCTTCTATTTTGACACCAAAATCCAACAAACTCCACCTTGGCAAAATAAAAGAAGCTCCACCATTGTCTTCACCGACAATCACGATTCTCAAATCAGAGAACCATCATTCTCAAACAGAGAACCCTACTCCACCATACGAGTAGACCACTTAGAATAAATCATTCTAAGAATTTCCTTCGGCACATGTCGAAAATCCCACAAATTTATGGTGCAACTCCTTTTGCCCTCCCGGAAGTCCTTCAGCCATCGACATAAACACACACCTTGTATCCATGCCAAACCGATACCCGTGTGTAAATTCCACCACACACCTTGCATCCATGTCAAACTAATGCCCGTGTGAAATTCCACCACACCCTGGATCTTTCCATGACAAGTCAATGCCCGTGTGCAAATTCTTGGACCCACTAACATAACCATATCCTCTTTCATGACAACTTGATATGCCAAAAGGACATACATTTTCCCGTTAGAGAAAATCCTCACCGGCCACAATGTTAGCCCTGATTAGAGCAATTTGCGATCACTCCACCTCCACTTTGACAGCTTAACCTTCAAAGCCTCAGGTAACCTGGATTGTACCAACGTATCCTCGACTTATACTTGCCATAAGCCAAACTTGACCCTTCCATCAAATTTCTCCACCCCGCTTGAACCACCCTAACCTCGATGAACAACCGCCTCCAAAGAGACCCCTGACACCGCTCAAGAAATCTTTTCCGATGTGGAAGGTCGACATCGCTTGCGACCGACTACGAGCATACTCAAATTTCAAGAGACCTAACCCGGCTCGATACCACTTGTTGGGAAAAATCGGATCCCACATTCATCCCCTAGGGACAAGCGAAATAACCGAGAAATAAAATAAAAATAACAACAATCCACAACACAAGAATTTACGTGGAAACTCCAAAACCTGAGAAAAACCACTAACCCGTGAGAAAGAAATTCCACTATGTGAAACATTATTACAATCACACGATATTCTCTCTCCCCCGACCCCAATACCCCACACTCTTACAAACCTTTGACTAACTCACACCTCTCTCCCAACTCTCCATACTTGAGAATACAAGAGAGGAATTTAACTAGAGTCAAACCACAAAGGTTAAAGTGTATTTGACTAGTGCAATTGAAACACTACCACACGGGTTCCTTAAATAACCTTAAGCCTCCCATCCCTTTTGTTCCACAAGCAATGTGGGACAAAAGCCTTCTTCTATTTTGACACCAAAATCCAACAATGGGTATTGGTCCAGGCTTCATTAGTCCAGATCGAAATTGGGTCGAACCCGAATAACCTGCTAATTAAACAGGTAGGGTTTGGGTCAACCTAATATGACTCATGTAACCCGTCTAAACAGTTTGTGAATTTAAAGAAATTAAGTAAATAATTAATTGTTAGAAAAAACAACAAACAAGACATATCCTTAAAACTTAAATGATCAAACATCCTTAATTATATATTTGTTATTATTACGCATGTCTTTTTTAATATTGTCTTTAAAATATGATTAGTATGTTATGTTATTTATTCAATTATGTTATTTCTTTTTGTATGTTGTGAATTGTGATATTTTTTATTGATTGAATAGTGTATGATAGTGATTGATTTAAAAAAAAATTATTCAGTTAAAACTATTAAATGTATATAAAATTAATTATTAGACGAAGTTACGCGGGTGGGGTCCGAAGTTACCTTTGAAATAAGCGGTTGGGTCCTGGGTTCAAGATTTTGACATAAATAATTAAACAAAGGTTGGGTCCGGTTCAATATTCGACACGGATAATTAAACAGCGTCCGGTCGATTATTATTTCGACACGTGAACTCGCGAACCCTGACCCAACTCAAATTGACAACCCTACTCCTATTATAAGTTGAGTTAAATTAAAGTGATATTAATAACAGTAAATTTATTGCAAAATTATTGACAATCAATTCTTATATTGTGACCTACTTTTTAAATTTTTTAATCATTTATTAATTTTAATTCCTTGCATTTCATTGATTTACTTCTGAAAGCAACAGCAGAAGAGAAAACTGATTGTCGTGTTGAGATAAAAACCACAGGTACAGATTACTTGCCAAGGCATTAGGGAATCGTGCTTGCGACATATCAATCGGTGTTAGAAATTTGTTACTAAATCGTCCTTTAGCAGGCGGACTAAGAATTTGTATCATCTGCAATTTTTGTCTCTAACAATTAAATATTGTTTGAGAACATATCATTTTCTTGGTTCCTTGGACCTCAAAAATTATGTTTTAATTTCCAGTAGTCGTCGACTAGCTCCTTGACTTTCTTAGAATGGAATTGGTATGAACCACAAATCTCCTGTAAATAAAGTTAAATCACAATTAAATATAGTTGTTTCTAGCCATCATGTCTTGCATGTTTGCAATATTTAATGGTAACAAGAAATTTTCGGAGGGAGTTAAGAACACACAACAAGGTGATAAAAAATACTAAATTTTGATGACTTATTAAAAGGAGGAACAGAGTAAAAGCCATGATATTGAATTTATAGGGACTGATTAAATTTTTTGTTTAAAGTGTTATTTTTGAGAAGTTAAATTAACAAAAAAAAGCCTATGGGTTTAGAGGGTGTTTGACTGAGATTGTAAGCTTTGTAAAACATTATATAAATTCCTAAAATAAGATGTTAGAAGCTTATAAGATGTTTTTTTTCCTTAAAGAATTGAGGCTCCCAACTTTTTTTTAGTACAATGTGTGATAGTATGGAAGGGAATACACACTCTTATAGGATCGAATTCGGTTCAGTCGTCCTATCAACACAAGTCTCCTCCTGAAAGACAAAAGATTGATCCATGAGGGTCCCAACTTATTTTCAAACTAAGATATTATTTTGACAACCTCTTTTGATTTTGGTCATTTTAATTATAAAACTGTCATTGCTAACATCTTATAAACTTCACAATCTTATTTATCCGAACACTTTAACAATTCATGTCTAAAATAAGATCTAACATCTTATAAAACATCTTATAAGATATAGGAACTTATAAGATTTTGAAAATAAGCTTAGAAACAACCACGAGCTTAGCGACTTGCGTGGTATTAATTCTTCCCTTTGTAAAGGATTGACCACTTATATCTTTCAATTTCATTGAAATTTATTCTCTCACATCCAACCACTACTCCCAACTTATTAAAAAAAAAAACTTAGAAACATCCTATAAATTAATTTCAATAATCATATAATGTTGTTGGAGAAAAGATCAACCATGTGCAAGGACTATCATAAAGAAAGATTTCCATTAATTAGATATTGCTTTAATTATCCCACGGCCGTTTCAACTGATATATATACTGGGAAAAAAAAGTCAATATAATGAAAAAATGATATTATTAGCGCAAAAGCAAGCAGAGCTACTGCTATTTTTGTCACTGAAAATAGACACCGCACCTATATATTTATTATTCTCTTAAGACAGGAATTTATCTACCTTAACTGTTTAAGGCTTTTAGCATGCCTTTATTTTAATTTCTTAATCTTATTTTCCCTTCTTAAGCAAAATAATGCATATTAATGTAGTCAGTACTGTAAGCTAGTTGTGACTAGTTCCTCCTCAAATAATGCATATCAATGCAGTCAAATTAGCTACACTTAGAAAAAGTGTAAATATCATAATGTACATACCTTTAAATTGTGGAAAATTAGGTATTTGTAAGAGAATGTGTGAGGGTGTAATATTGTGCCTTCATGTGCTTAATTAATAAAGATAGCCCTTTTTATTAATTTGTTAAATTTATGTACTGATTGGTATGTGTTTTGCATGTATTTTGGGCTTAATTGTAGTTAGAATTAGTTGTTATACATGCATTACTTGAGTGAATTGGGCTTTATTTCTGTTTTGTGGAAAAGGTATTACGCTTTGCTCGTTTTGTAGGAATTGAATGATATTTGTAGCATTTTGACAACAACTCGGAGCATTGCGGTAAAGAACCGCCAATACTTGAAGTAACGTACGATGTTTGGAGTTGAATCGAGAAGAAGTCAGACGAACCGGGCGAGAAACGGAAAGAAAGGAACACGTATCAGCTCCAGCAGGTGCGCACGGGCAGGGCGTGCGTCCATAGCACGACCCCGTGCGCGCGCCACCCAGAATCGAGACTCAAGCTTACGGCACCACGCACGCGGGCTGGTCGGCGTGGCGCCCGCCCGTGCGCCCTTCAGTGAACGAAAAATTCCCTATGGCACCCCGCACGGGCTGGGCGTGCGTTAGGCGCACGGCCCGTGCGTCTGTGCGAGAAAACAGAGTTTGACAGATTCTAAACTAGGGTTTTACCCAAACGGAGTACAAATAGAGACGAGGTGGCCACAAACGAAGACACACAAACTTTAGCCCTAGAACACAGAGAAAAGAGCAACCTTCTACCGAAGGATTGGAGAGATTGATCGAGGTCACAACCGCGCGCTTGAGGATTGAAGATAAATCGAGAGATCGTCGACATCCCCGAGTTTTTCTCATTCCATCGTATCATTTACTTTCGATTAGTTAGATATGAATTTGAACAATTTGTCTATGAATTATTTCTTTTCCATGTCTGACTAAACATCTTGTGATTCCCGGGTTTGAGATTAGGTTAATGGATACTTTTGTTGGCTGATTAATTGCAATTGAAGTTATTGTTTTCAAACCCTATTCGAGTACTTTGTTTTTCTTCTTGTTTTATCAAAACGTGTTTGGTTTAACTTGTTTTGATGTATTGATTCATAATTCGAGAGATGAGTTTCAATACTAGATCTGTGAGTACTTGACATGAATATTCGCAAGATTGAGAAGTCTGTGAATATTTGTGAGGATTTATAATATTTTGTGCTTTTGGGAGTTGGATATCTTATGTTGAGTAGAGATGCTAGCATAGATAATCCAATCAACATTTTTACATGCATCTCGAGAGAGAGGGTAATATACTTTTCGCGATTGTCTTAGAGGGAAGAACAATAATAACTTTGGTTGTGATTAATCTGATAGTAAAAGGGGATATTAACTGAAACCATAGTCCTGGAATCCATTCATCTCCTTGATCTTTCAATCAATCTTTACTTTGTCTATTTAGGATAAATTCTTGTCTTGCATTAACAAAACCAATCACTAAATTTCGATCGTCTAGATAAAAATAAGACTATTACAATCCCAATACTTAGTACATTAATTTATTAGTCTATATGGATTCGACCTTGCTTACCCTATTCTATAAACTACACCGTATACTTGCGGTGAAGCTAAAAATAAGGTGAACATGTTTTTTGCGTCGTTACTGGGGACTCATTAAATTTTTTAGTAATAATATTGCGATAAATAGAATTATTTTTAATTTAGATATTTTTCTTTCTTTTTATTTGTTGTTTAATTTTACTCCTACTGTGTTTGACTTGTTTTCTGTAGTTGGTTCATGTAGTGCATGAACACTCGCTCAAGTAAGGAGAATTAGCACCGTCATACCGGGAGGTTGAGGCTTTTGCTAGGGGAATTAGTGCGGCTACTAAACGGGCAGAAAGACAGCAAGAACAGACTATGGCAGACGTGGAAGATAACAACAGAGGCGATAATGGAGTCAACAACGGAGTTAACAACAGGGCCAACAGGGTCAACAATGAATTACCAGCACCAGAGGTCCCGGCAGTCCAGCAGCAAGCGATTCACGATTACTTTCGCCCACAGAAAAATCGCAACTATGGTGGAATTGTCAATGTCCCAATTAATGCAAATAATTTTGAGCTGAAGCCAGCACTGATCTCGATGGTGCAACAAAATCAGTTTGGGAGTTTTTCGTCTGAGGATCCCAATTCTCATCTTGCGAACTTCATGCAGATTTGCAACACAATCAAGATGAATGGGGTGACTGATGATGTTATACGTTTGCGCCTATTCCCTTTCTCTTTAAGGGATAAGGCTAGAAACTGGCTAAGCACACTAACTCAGGGGAGTGTGAATACTTGGGACGAGCTGAATCAGAAATTCTTGTTTAAATACTTCCCACCAAGTAAGACACTACAACTCAAAAGTGAGATCACACCGTTCAGATAGTTGCATTTAGAGCATGTAGGTTGCATTGCATTAGATGCTTGTTTTTTTAGCACGTTTATTTCTTTAGCACATTTATTGCTTTCTTAGGTTTATAGGGAGTGAGTTGACTGCTATTATGTGCTTGCCGTGATCTTGGGAGCATTGGTTGAACATTTTGTGTTGTTTTGAATTGAGTGTTGAGCGTGAGTTGATCGGGTTGAGAATAGATGATATGGAGAATGTGAATATTGAAATCATTTTTGATATGCTTTGAATTATGCAATTGCAAGCCTGTGAGCTTTTTGAGCCTTTACTACTTTCATTATATGCAGTCTTGTTTATTGATTGAGTGTGTCATTCATGTTGATATGAATTCTAGAACTTGTTCTGGTATCTCGGTCGAAGTCACATGTTGTATGCAATTTATGAAAATAATTTTAGGCCATTTTTGTTATGTCTTTCAAGCCTTTTGCCTACCTAATGACATTTAATTTCCCTAGTTAGCCAATTTGAGCCTATTGCCTGATTATTTTTTGGTAGCCACATTTCAAGCCTTAACTTGATATATCTGTTACCCAAAAACTTGAGCGTATAGCATTGAGTAAGGGGATTGAATAAGGTTGAATAGGAGAATATCGAGAATTTAGATGATGGTGTGCATGTTGGATGTTGGGAATAAAAAAAATAAAAAAAAAAGAAAAGGAGAAAAAAGGAGGATATACTCACAAAAGAGTCAGAAAAAAAAAATCGACTGCATAAGTGAGTTTAGGGGTGTCAAATCGTATTATCGTGTCGTGTTTCGTGTCGACAAGATAATGACACGACACGATAAGGGGAAACACGAACACGACACGATAAGGATATGCACCAACACGACACGAACACGAAAATTTTCATGTCGGCATGACACGACACGATAGTGGCACGATAAGTCAAAAACAAAAAGAAAATAATTTACATGTTAATACATGATAGCAAATTACACGATATGACACGATTTTACACGACAATACAGGACACAAATATACAAAATATCAGATTATCGTGTCATTATCGTGTCACTAACAGGTAAACGTGTCAGTATCGTGCCATTATCGTGTTGCTAACAGGTAGCGTGTCCTTATCGTATTCATGTCGTGTCATTATCGTGTCACTATCGTGTAAACACGATAAAAACACGAACCCGACACGAAATTTTTGTGTCCTTATCGTGTCGACATGATAAGGACACGAACACGATAAGGCTAGACACTAAACCGTTTTTTTGTATCGTTTTCGTGTCGTGCTATCGTGTCGTGTCAAAAATTGCCACCCCTAAGTGAGTTGGCCGTAAATGAACTTATAGGCTGAGAATTATGATGTAAGACGAAAGAAAGTAGATTGTATGAAAAAACAAAAGGAGAGAAGAGAGATGTGATAAGAATAAGAGGTGATTGGGGTAGCATGTTTGATGTGAATGAGAATATTTGATTGAGAAAAAGATGTGCTTACCAGTCTATATGCTTAAGCTTGAGTCATTTTCTCCATATTTCACTACCTTAACCAAATAGCCTTCATTACAACCAAAAGAAAAGTCCTTTCTGATTTATGAGTTGCATACAATCGAGTGGCGGAGGTGTGAGACGATTTGCAAGCCTATGGTAATTCTTCAACATTGATATGATTTGAGCGAATACATGTCCCTCATTATTTTAGAGTGAAGAGTATACACTTAATCCATGAGAGGTGTGATTCAAAGTATTTGTCATGGTTTTAATTGACTTGTGCTCTGTGTTAGATATTCGAAACTTGGTTGATTTTTTGCTTGATGTCTATGGATAAATGACATGAATTGTGATGTGTTGTTCTTGATTTGGCTTTCATTACTCCCAATAGTGTTTTGTCTTGTTTATAAAGCATTGACCGGGACTGTCAACAGTTTAAGTTTGGGGTTTGATTGGTATGTGTTTTGCATGTATTTTGGGCTTAATTGTAGTTAGAATTAGTTGTTATACATGCATTACTTGAGTGAATTGGGCTTTATTTCTGTTTTGTGGAAAAGGTATTACGCTTTGCTCGTTTTGTAGGAATTGAAATATTTGTAGCATTTTGGCAATAATTCGGAACATTGCGGTAAAGAACCGCCAATACTTGAAGTAACGTACGATGTTTGGAGTTGAATCGAGAAGAAGACAGACGAACTGGGCGAGAAACGGAAAGAAACGAACAGGTATTAGCTCCAGCAGGTGCACACGGGCAGGGCGTGCGTCCATAGCACGACACGGCGCCACCTTAATCGAGACTCAAGCCACGGCACCACGCACGGGCTGGTCGTGCATGGGGCGCACGGCGTGCGCCCTTTAGCGAAAGAAAAATTCCCTACGGCACCCCGCACGGGCTGGGCGTGCGCTAGGCGCATGGCCCGTGCGTCTGTGCGGGAAAACAGAGTTTGACAGATTCTAAACTAGGTTTTGACCCAAACGGAGTACAAATAGAGACGAGGCGGCCACATATAAGGACACACTGACTTTTGCCCTAGAACACAGAGAAAAGAGCAACCTTCTACCGAAGGATTGGAGATATTGATCGAGGTCACAACTGCGCGCTTGAGGATTGAAGATAGATCGAGAGATCGTCGACATCCCTGAGTTTTTCTCATTCCATCATATCATTTACTTTCGATTAGTTAGATATGAATTTGAATAATTTGTCTATAAATTATTTCTTTTCCATGTCTGGCAAAACATCTTGTGATTCCCGGGTTTGGGATTAGGTTAATGGATACTTTTGTTGGATGATTAATTGCAATCGGGTTATTGTTTTCAAACCCTATTCGAGTACTTTGTTTTTCTTCTTGTTTTATCAAAACGCGTTTGGTTTGACTTGCTTTGATGTATTGATTCATAATTCGAGAGATGAGTTTCAATACTAGATCTGTGAGTACTTGACATGAATATTCGTAAGATTGAGAAGTCTGTGAATATTTGTGAGGATTTATAATCTTTTGTGCTTTTGGGAGTTGGATATCTTATGTTGAGTAGAGATGCAAGCATAGATAATCCAATCAATATTTTTACATGCATCTCGAGAGAGGGTAAAATACCTTTTGTGATTGTCTTATAGGGAAGAACAATAATAACTTTGATTGTGATTAATGCGATAATAAAAGGGGATATTAATCAAACCATAGCCCTGGAATCCATTCATCTCCTTCATCTTTCAATCAATCTTTACTTTGTCTTTTTAGGATAAATTCTTGTCTTGCATTAACAAAACCAATCACTAAATTTCGATCGTCTAGATAAAAATAAAATTATTACAATCCCAATACTTACTACATTAATTTATGTACTTAGCTTATCAAGTTTTAATTTAATTTTTGTCCCATCATTCTTGTTGGCCACTTTTTTTACTCGGAGCTCGAGTTCTTATTCCAAAGTGTGGTTCATCTCGTATTTCAAGTACATGTTAATTATGTTGGAAATATAATAGATATTTCCTAAGTGAATGAGAAATTGTTATCAAAAGGTGTGAATGTTCATCCAAAAAATTGGATTGAAATAGGTTTATCCGAATAGTTGTGTTGTTTCATTTGAAACCAGGGCGTGCTGTCAATAAATGGACATGTTTGTTCGAACAGTTTGTGTTGTTTCACTTGTGACTTTTGGTAATCTATATATATCCCAAGAATCGCATATTTTTTATAAATTTTTAGCATACTTTCATAAATATATTTTTCACAAAATTTTTCGATAAAAAGAGAGAGTACAAAACATTTGAAATTGGCCGTCTCTTATTATTTGGAGTGCTACTACGATAGAAGAGAGATTTGTATCTTGGAAGACGTTTGATATTCGACCGTGGGCACCGTAGCGAGGCAATTCATCTTAAAGACATAAAATCGAACTCTAGCCTCAGTCTATCATTTCATTTTCACTATTTTTTGAATTTTATTTTCTGGAATTTATCAAGTAAGTTTTCTGATTTAATTTCGAAATATCATATCGCACGTGATAAATCCCCAACAAATTAATGGTGTGATCATCAATACACTTAGCGTGTAGGGATGCTATTTGTTTGGAACACGAGGTGATATATATATATATATATAAAATTCGGAATATATAGGAAATCTTGTGTATTTACTTAGCCAACTGAAACCTAGAACATAAGAGGATCAAGTGAGACCATGGCTGTAGGTGAGACACAATGGGCTAATCTCAACTATCCCACACTATTAATAATGGGTGTGATTTAATGGATAAAAAATATATTAAAATATAAATTTAATCAACATAAGAGTAATATGGTAAAATAAAACAACAAGGTAGTTACAAAAATGGAAGGAGGTTAGAATCAAATCATTTTCTCTCTCCTACAATCTCAAATTCAGGTGTTCATTCCTCTCTCTCTCTCTCTCTCTCTGTGTGTGTGTGTGTGTGTGTGCATGTGTTTGTGTATTCCTCCATTAACGCAACACAACAAATTTATCTTCCTTCACACCATTAACGTTTCTGCATATTACAAAGAAAAAAAAAAGTGTGAAGAAACACTGCATAAATTACTATAAGCATATTTGAAACCATGCAACAAATATCAACTAACTATACATTATCTAGAAGGTAATCATACAGTGTTGAATATTAAAAATACAGTACACATATCCAACTATGCAAGGCGTCATAAACTATGCATCAAAATCAACTAACTATGCATTATCTAGAAACTATCTATGCAGTGTGAAATAATTAAATATGCAGTATATTATGTAACATTTCATTTTCATAATTTCCAAAAAGCAACATCCCATTTTCATAACTTACTATGCATTATATAGAAACTATTTATGCAGTGTACAATAACTAAATATGCAGTACATCATATTCAACTATGTCTTATGGTCGTAAAACAATGCAACAAAAATAACTAAATATGCATTATTTAATAGCTAATTAAGCAGCAGAAGAGCATAACTATATTGTAAAATAAAAAAAAAAATTGGAAAGAAAATTGCTTCCTTAATTAATGTCATTGAATTTAGCAGTTACAATCTTACCCCATAAAAACGATTACCAAAAGTCAAACATATCAAAAAACCCGCGCTGGGGATAATTGATTTGAATTACAAAATTATAAAATCACCCTTAAAATTAGTGGAATCAGGGAAAAAAATTGAATTAATCACATCCCTTTATTTTTTAAGATCAATGGGTAAGACATTATCTCATCTAGGAGGGGTGGTCTCATTTGAACCAAATCTTATATATATATATATATATATGTGTGTGTGTGTGTGTGTGTGTGTGTGTTTAATATGCATATATATGGTATGTTTATTTGTATAGATAAATAGTAGTTCAAAGTGTGGCAAATTCGATGCTAGCCCATAGGGCACTACCCCAATCCATTCATATACCGACACGTGGCAAATTAAATCCTCCCCCTATTTGTTGGCGTACAGATCAAACTGTTCCTTTTTTATTTTAATTTCCTTTTTCCAGTTGAAATTAACCATGAACGTAACTTAACTACAGTTAATATTTTGTATAAATCTTAAATCTGAAAATAATCAAATCTTAAATTGAAAATAAAAGAAAGATTTTATCAAATCTTAAATCTAAAAATAAAAGAAAGTATCTGTATCATATCATAAATTTGAAAATCAAAGGAAGGATTTGTATCAAATCTTAAATATGAAAATTAAAAAAAAAAAAAAAAACATTCCAGAATGCAATTTTCATTCTTTCTTCACGCAAATTGAATTCATTATTTCTTGACGCAAAGTCACGGCAGACGGAAACTTTGAATGTAATTTTTGCTTCTCACACTTCATTAGACTATTAATCAGCTCATGGTCACGTTTTGATTAATTTTTTTTATCCATTATTTAGGTTTAGATTTATTTCAGTTCTGGGGATTTGAAACTTATTATTTATTGTGTTAATATATTTCATTACAGAGAAGTGTTGGGGCTTGTTTTTCCATGCTTGGGCTCGAATATTATATTAAGTTGTTTGAAAAGAGATCATTTTAAAGATAATGGATTATGAAGAAATCGAAAATATATCTGATTTCCCAGGTTTTTAGTTTTTTTTATTTCATTCTTACAAGAACAAATTGTTATAAAAGTAGTTATTTTAATTTAATTATAAAGTTTGTTTGTTGTTATAGATTTGGAGGAAGACAATCGTGAAGACATGGCCAATGGGTCAAAAAAACAATGTACTTTTGCGGAGTCGGCGATACCAAAAGACATTGATCAGGTACAATCTGTTGATGTAGTTGTAGATGAGTTGGAGGGTAAATTAGCGGTGGGCAATATCATGAGAAGTGTTGATGATGCATATTTATTGTATTGTAAATATGCACATGCTAAAGGGTTTAGCGTTAAAAAATGTGATCAACGCTACTTTTCGCATACTAATGAACTCCAAGCAAAGGAGTTTGAATGTTCTTGTGAAGGAGTTAAAGATGAAAAACGTTCTAGTCAAAGACTACTG
Source organism: Rehmannia glutinosa (assembly GCA_016081115.2). NCBI lineage: Eukaryota > Viridiplantae > Streptophyta > Magnoliopsida > Lamiales > Orobanchaceae > Rehmannia > Rehmannia glutinosa. The sequence continues at coordinate 75,141,570 of CM071928.1, forward strand.
ATTTATCAAAAGCCAATAACTAGAACTAAATGCAAAGTGAAACTTAGAATTACAAGGGAAAAAGGGGGAGAGTGGAAGGTGGGTAGATTTGATACAGAACATAACCATGAAAAATGGTCGCGGCAGATCAAACTCATTTGTTAAGATCATCACGTAATTTGTCGCATGCTAAGAAGTCTACTTTAGAAGCTATGGTAAATGCTGGAATATCAATGGCTAATGCAGTTTCTTTCATGGAAAATGAAGTGCATGGACCACAACTTGGGGTTTATTCGAAAAGATGCATATGATCACCTTAGTCGTTTGAAAAAACATACAAAAGTTGAAAATGGAGATGCTTCTGCTTTGCTTCAATATTTTATAAACAAGTCGAACAATGAGGCCTTTTTTTACTGGAATGTGCAATTAGATGATGATAATAGGGTGATAAATTTTTTCTTCAGAGATTATAGATGTCGGGTTGATTACGAATATTTTGGTGACGTTGTTTCAGTTGACACCACTTATAGAACAAATAGGTATAATTTGATATGTGCTCCCTTTGTTGGCATAAATCACCATAGGCAAAATGTGATGTTTGGCTTGGCCTTTATGTCAGATGAAACGGAATCTTCTTTTGAATGGTTGTTTAGCACATTTCTTGATTCTATGAGTGGTAAGCAGCCTGAAACAATTTTTAGTGATCAATGTCAAGCAATGATGAATGCAATAGAAAAAATATTTCCATGTGCACACCATCGTTTGTGTCAATGGCATATTAATCAAAATGCTCCGTTACACTTAGGAAACTTGAATGGTGACTCAATGTTTAAACATTTGTGGCATAAGTGTATGAGTCATTGTGAATCTGAAGAAGAGTTTGAAGCTACATGGAAATCTATGATGGATCAATATAATCTTGGGTCTCATAAATGGCTAAATGGCATGTACAAGTTGCGACATAAATGGGCTACTGCTTTTAGCAATCAAAAGTTTAGTGCGGGGCTTTTGGCTACATCTAGAAGTGAAGCTACAAACTTAGTATTGAAAAAAGCAGGTAATAAGAGTATTTCCTTGTATGATTTTGTTCTTATTTATGAGAAGATTCAAACTAATTGGCGTGCTAAAGAGAAAGCCGAGGACACTCGTTGTCGACACGGAAAACCATCAATGATTGTGAAAAATCATCCATTATTGAGTCATGCAGCTGATGTTTATACACTCAATATATACCAATTGTTTGAATTGGAATTGATTAATTCCTTGAATACAATATTCGATGAGCAGCCATTGGATTTTGGTAGTCCTTCGCTTGAGTTTAAAGTGAAGTCTCATGGTCAAAACTCGGCGATTAGACAAGTGGTGTACAATAGACAAAATCATTAAGTGAAGTGTACTTGTCGCAAATTTGGGTCATTTGGTATATTGTGCAAGCATGTTTTGAAAGTTTTCAACTATATGAATGTGAGTACTTTGCCTAAATCATACATAAAGAAGCGGTGGATGAAAAATGCAAGAGATAGAGTATTTGATGAGGCTATTGAAGATAAAAGTGGAAATGGAAGTACCCATACATCTGAAATGGTATTTGTAAACCAAGCAATGAGGTCAATATATGATCTTACTATGCAAGCCAAAGCTTATGAGGAGACGAGAAATGTATTGGTTGGAATTATAAATAGTGCAACTCAACAAATAAATGCTTTGGTTGAAAATTTAAGTTTGAATGATCAAAATGGTTGTGAAAAATCCATTGTTGATGAAGAGGATGGAGATGAAGTGCTTATACGCAATCCTCTTTATGTCAAGTCAAGAGGACTTACAAATGCTCGCATAGTACGACATTGAGATGATAAGAGTAAAAGAGGAAAACGGAAGGGAAAGACCGAAAGTTCTAGTAAGTTTTAAATTTCGATTCAATAATTATTTATTTCTATTGATTTATAAGTTCAAAGAGTGTTAGAATAAGACCTATTGATTTATTTATGCTTTTGTCTTTAGATATGAAAGGCACCAAAAGAAAGGGACAAAGCTCACAAGAGGGTACTCATGCTCGAAACTCACAAGAATCAAATTTCTTTCTACCACCGCAGCACCCGACTAGTTATCCTTTTCATATTCCATCATTTGGAACTCAATTTGCGGCAAATCAATCACACTGGCAATATCCAATTCAAGGGGTACATGCACTTTCTTATTGTTTCTACATAAATTTTATAAATACTAATCATGTTACATGTTTTATTTTGTATTTGTAATATAGGGAGTCAATGGAAATATATACCAGGGTGGTCAAATGAATTTATTCACTTATCCGTTTGCGGATCGTGATTCTTCTCGTGTATGATAACTATATATATATATATATATATATATATATTTTCTTTTTTTGAAAAAAGTGTTTAGATTTTTCTCCTTTTGAGCTAATCAAATATTTTAATATTTTTTATTTTTTTCAGGGTAATTGATCTCATTAGTTGCAGTAAAGTGAGACTTTTGAATGTACTGTAGTTTCAAATTTATCTCTGAGAAGTACGAATTCAATTGTACCACAGTGCAGTAGTAAAGTCTACACATTTCTTTTTATTTGAATGTTAAACTTGAATGATTGTCACACTTGCCATTTGAAGCATTTTGAAAATTGATATACTCAAAAGGTTTCTAGCTTTAATGGTTTGCTTCAGTGTTTATATTAGACGAATTCTACTGTATTGATAGAACATTTTTGGTTCTCATTTATGCTATATTTTTCCTATTGATTTCCATTTCTTCTTTTTTTTTTTCAAAAAAAAAAAAGGAATTGATTTTTATCTCTGTTGTAAAAATCCCCGCCTAGCCCCGATTAATCCCCGCTTAGGCGCTAGGCGCCTTTTGTCCGCCTACGATTTTTTTTCCGATTAGGCCCGCCTAATCCCGCCCAGGTCCCACCTAAAGCGCTGGCCTGCCGCCGCTTAGCGAGCGCCTAGCTTTTTTACAACATTGATTTTTATTTCTTTCTTTTGATAAGTTATCAACACTCAAATTAAAAACTACTAGTCTGCAAGCTTACTCCAGCAACAAATGAACATTCAACATGGCCATGTATGTAATTTCCATACATTTAACTTGTTTCTCATGGGAACCATGAGCTCCAAGTCCCATTTCATGCCTCTAAGCAAGTTGGATATTTAAAAGATGAAAAACACTTGTCAACATTAGGTGTTCAACTATCTAAAAGTTCTTATACAACAAGAATTCAAATCCTTACTTTAAATTTCTTTTAAAAGAAGTCATTTTTTTATTACAGACCAACCAAAGGTGTTTGATGAATGACGATCCGTTCAGTGACATGCACATCAAGTTTATGAAAAAGTAGTCATCTATAATACCATAAAAAACAAAGCCAAATTAAAAATATAAGTAAGATGAATATATGCCATGAGGTGATTCCATAATGATAAAGAAGAGACTTCAAGTTTGCAATCTATAAAAATAATACAAGGAAAAAAAATATACACAACAAAATCAATTAGCAATATCTGGAACTTCAGTAATTATCACTACTGGCAAAACTCAAATTATTAATAAAAATGGCCTAGAAAAATTAAGAAACACTCACATTGAAATTAAGTTACACAACCTAAAGAGGGAAAGGTAATTGAACAGAAAATGACTAAGCTTTCATTAAGACATTTTCTTTTGAAACACATATATTTCTTCAGAAAAAAAAAAAAAAAGCTAACTTCTCATTTATCACCATCTATCCATCGTGTTCATACCATTCTCCCGTCATCCTCAACTACCTGAACCTTAAAATAATAACTATGCCTTCTCATCCCTAATCCTCCGAGCCAACTGAACATCCTTGGGCATAATATATAATGGTAACTCTCTTTGCATGAATAGCACACATATTAGTATCCTGAAACAACCAGACCAAATAAGCCTATGATGCCGCCTGCCGCAGTGCCAAAGCGGAGCTCTAGAACCTCAGGTCGATCTTCAAATCCTGTGCGATCTCACGAACAAAACTCTGGATCGACAACTTTCAAATTAACAGTTCAATGGATTTTTTATATTTTCCAATTTTTGGTACCTAAAGGATTTCATAGCCAAAATTCTGATTTGGTGATCATGTATGACAAAAGAAATTGGTTCCTTTATTTTGAGAGAAAAAATATCAGTTGAAAGTTCAAAAATATTTTAGAATTGAAATGTTTGTATTTGAATTTGAGGGTTTCAGTTTTGAAATTCAAGATGAAAATATTAAGGGGGAATTTTTTTGAAATGGAGGGAAATTATAAGAAACCATGGTTAATTTACTAAAACCAGCAAAAAGTTTATTGAGGCACTTCATTTGCTCTGTGCGCCAACAAATAGGGGAAGGTAATTTGCCACGTGTCAGTATATGAATGGATTGGGGTAGTGCCCTATGGGCTAGCATCGAAATTGCCTTCAAAGTGTATTAATTGAGTGACCTAGTCACTTTGTTAAATAATACAGGAACGGTATTGAATAAGAATTAAGACAACTTGTTGCTCAAAATGGATAGTTGCATGCGTTCCACCTTCCAACAACTAGATATAAAATATCCATAAGAACACAAGAAATATTCAAAATCGCGTTTGTATGTTGAAAATTATCATTCCATCATATGTATTCAACCAAAAGAAATTCTGGAACTGAAAGACTAAAATATAATGTGTTCGGCAATCCCTATTGCAATCTGCAAATGTCCACTTATCATATGATTTATATCAACCTAGGAAAGCTCTTCACAAGAATATCGTATTTTGGTGGATTTTTCGAGAAAGCATATCAACTAGAAAAAAAGATTACACTAGCACAACAATTATTAGTGATGACTATCAAGCATTCCCTATTAAGTCCAACAATCAATCACACAGGACGAAAGTTCATCAATTAACCAAATTTAGTAAAATTTGAAATACGAGACCTCATAATCTAATTAGATTGCTTTTGGATGGGCGGTTTAATTATTAGACAAGAATAATTTCGTAGATAGTTCAAGATATTAAATGGCTCCAATATTAGGTGGATTTGAGGTCACGAGAAAATAACAGTAGAAAGTGGGTATTAAAGATTTCGAAATCCATTATCCAAGTGACTCTAATGAATTTATTACGATAAACTAATAAATTATTGATTATCAAGTCTTTAAATCCAAAACATAATTAAAGATTAATGGGCTTAAATTGATTCTTATTGATACAATTTCAAAGTCTGTTTAATTATTACATGTTTTTGTGTTCCTTGTAATGTGCATATCATCGAAGACAAATTCTCTCGCGTAATACTCTCTTTAATCTCCTATGTTTCAAAAAGGTGCTTCAATGTTACCGCACGAATGAGTATTATCATGCGTATAAAATTACCATATTAAAATCACACAATTCATTTTGATATTTTTTAGTATAATAGGGATTGTAGAGGAGGGGACATACACACTAATATGGGATTGAATTTGGGTCAATCTCTCTGACATCATAAGCTTTTACCATTGAAGCATAAAGTTGATCATTTTATGATTGAATTATGACTGAAAACTAATATGTTTGATTTATGGTTAAAAATTAATATGGTAAATTTTATACACGTGACAATTATCCGTACGATGGAATATGAGATGAAACATTCTGTTGGAACAGAGAATCTGTCCACTTTAATCTCAATCAAGATCTTTATTTCATTTTCTATTTCATCTTGCATTTACATCAATGTTACATGTACAATAATGATATCATCTTCTTATACACGTGCCATTCAAACAGTTTGTTGGACTGTAAACCATCTTTTAAATTAGTTAAATCGTCCTCACAAAAAAAAACTAGTGTCATAAAATCCAACACCATACGTATAAAACTAACACCACCCGGAAAATCTCTAAGCATCGCAACAATTCGGTACCCCACTCCTCACACATGTCCATAACCTATTCATTCTTCATTCTTTTTTCCTTCTCCCGCCTTTGAATTTCTTTACATTCCTCCTACAAAATCTCTCCTTCTCTCTTCCCCTCCCACACCACTCTCTCAATTTTCTTCATTTCTTCCTGTTTCATTAATTTTTTTTTAACACAGTTAATAGTTTGTGAAATTGGAAATTAATGGTGGAAAACCAAACAAGGCACACAACAAAAATGTTTGCCGAAACCAACAGCGCCGCCGCGCCTTCCAAGAAAGGCTACTCCGATCCCAACATTTCTTCCTCCTCCGACGGCGGCGCCGGCGACGATTTCGCCCCCCGAAACAGCAGCTTCTCCGCCTACGATCCCAATCGCCTCAGCGGCGAGGGGTCCCCGATGATGATGTCACCCTGGAATCAAAATTCCCCTTTCGCGAAATCCCCATGGTCCAATTTCACAGACAACCCGCCGCAAAATAACGTACCTCAGAGCGGCCTGGTGGGGTCCCTCGTCCGAGAAGAAGGCCACATTTATTCCCTCGCCGCGAAAAATGACGTTCTCTACACCGGATCGGACAGTAAGAACATCCGCGTTTGGAAAAATCTGCAGGAATTTTCTGCTTTCAAATCAATAGTGGTTTGGTTAAGGCGATTATTATCTCCGGCGATAAAATTTTCACCGGCCACCAGGACGGGAAAATTCGTGTTTGGAAAATTAGCCCCAAAATCCCAGCGTTCATAAACGCGTGGGGACCATGCCCACGTTTTTCGACATCTTCAAAGCTTCGATTAGGCCCAGGAATTACGTGGAGGTGAAACGCAAAAGGACGGCGCTGTGGATTAAACACACGGACGCGATTTCTTGCCTGAGCATGAACGAAGAGAAGGGGCTTTTATACTCTGCTTCGTGGGACAGGACTTTTAAGGTGTGGCGCGTGGGGAATTCGAAATGCGTTGAGTCGGTTAAGGCCCACGACGACGCCGTTAACTGCGTCGTCTCCAGCGTAGACGGCGTGGTCTACACCGGCTCGGCTGACGGCACCGTTAAAGTGTGGAAGAGGGAAGAAAACGGGAAAGGCGTTAAGCATGTCCTGACTCAGACGCTTCTCAGCCAAGAGTGCGCCGTGACGGCGTTGGCTGTAAACGACGCCGGTTCGGTGGTGTACTGCGGCTCGTCGGACGGGCTGGTGAATTTCTGGGAGCGTGAGAAGCAGTTGTCTCACGGCGGCGTGTTGAAGGGACACAAGCTGGCGGTGCTCTGTTTGGCGGCGGCGGGGAATCTGGTTTTCAGTGGCTCGGCTGATAAGACGATTTGCGTGTGGAGGAGGGATGGGGCGGTGCACACGTGTCTGTCGGTGTTGTCGGGGCATACTGGGCCGGTGAAGTGCCTGGCGGTGGAGGAGGACAAGGAGTCCGCCGCCGGCGGTGATAAGAAGTGGGTGGTTTATAGTGGGAGTCTTGATAAATCGGTGAAGGTGTGGAGTGTTTCGGAAATGGCGCCGGATATACAGCAGATGGCTTTGATGCAACAGAGAGATGGAGATTTTAACTGGGATTCGATACCGTCTGCAAAGTATTGATCTAAGCGGAAAATTTATGGTTATCAGTTTTAATGATTCTCTGGTAAGTGTTTGATGAAATGTTTGAGAGAGTATTTCCTTTTCCTTTTCTTTTTTTTTTTAATACTATTTTTGATGGAACTACAAGAGCAACAAAAGTATCTTTTGTAAATTATGGTGAGTTAATTATGTGGGATATTGATGTAAGTTGTGCAGATTAAAGACAGTTATTAATTACTTAGTTGAGATGTATGAATAGATGAATAAATTGTTTTCTTGATTTCAGTATTTTTTTTGGATTGAGTTTAATTTGATTTACTCTCTTTTGTGTGATTGTTGCTGAAAAATGAAAATAGTGTCAGTGAGACAACTGACATGAAATTGTTAAGATACCTCTATATTTTGAATATTTTTTTTAGCGGAAACTATATATGTACTTTGAGACAATTTGATGCATATCAAAGTAAATCCAATTTTCTTATATATTTTATGTTACACATATTAATGCACCAGATATGCATAATTGGGTCACTGTGATATGCAATACTAAGAAATGGATACAGTGAGACCAAACTAATGTCAATTTTGTGATTATGATGAATTAACAGTTAAGATTAATCCTAAAAATTGAGTCTTAATTAGTTGTCTAAATTAATAACAAATTGTAAATGATTACACATTTATAACACACGATAATTTGAACCGTTTCAAAATCATAACCCTCCAATAAATTGGATTCGATGGATGTAAATTTGTTGGAGGTATGATACATGAGCAAATCTATGTCCTTATAAATGTGCATCAAACGACTTTTAAATGAACATTAACATTGTTATTTGAATGTAAATCTTCTCATTTTTCTCTCTTTAATTAAATCTCACTTTAGTTAATTTTTCTATATTTTTCAAAAAACACAAACTTTTTCAAAATAAATTACTCCTTATTAATCCATCCAACCTTGGGGAAAAAATTCATACTATTTTGCCTTACATAATTCTGCATGTAAGCATTTCAATTGAAGTTATTTCGAAAACCAAATTTACGAATCAAAAAATTATTGCACATTTAGACGTGTGTTAATGCATATTTAAAATTCTTTCGATGCACACTTAGTAGGAGAATAATGTTATATTACATGTTTTGTTTCTCCATTAATAATGATAAAATTGTATTATTTAATCAAGCCAACCTCCAACAATATTACTGCATAATTCAAAGTTTGTTGCTGTACATTTTGAGGTTCACCGATGCACACTTAGAATGATATACACACACACACCATAATATGTGCTAGGTGTTTATTAGTCAGCCATTTTCCAGCGAATTTAATTTGCATCCACCAGATCTAAATTTATTGGATAGTTGTGATTTGGCCCTATGTTCTCATGTTATCAAATTTCTTTTCTCAGATAGGGCGAATTATATTATTGTCCTTAATATTAATAAAGTGGTCTTAGATAATGAAATCTCTACCATTAAATCTTAATTACTAAAGTTTGGTATTAGTCCCTACGAACTCACATTAGTAGTTGGTTAGGGTGAATTAATTAGGACAAAATACATGCATTAATTGGTTCACCACTGCACAAATCTAACATCATGCCACATGGTTATCACTTATGAGTTATGAGGGACATGCGTAGCATCTCCTTACACTATGTATTTTATTACATCCATGTTTCCCGAAATCTCTACAACTAGTATTAGTCATACTTTATTATAGGTGGTGTTCCAGTAAGTACTACATAATATACTTAATCATGCTAAACAAATATCGTCATATTTGGAAGCTTAGGAGTGCGCGTGACAGGCAAGCCTATTATTATATATAAAACTACATTTCGAGCTTATAACTTATCACAATTGATTTGATTGAATCTAAATAATTACTCTCCAAGTATATTAATTGATGACACCCGAGCCGAGCTGTAAGAAATTAATCCACGTCATCAGGCCAGCACACGTCCGAGTAGGGGACCTACGGGTGATGTCAGTAACGGCGCGCGGCGACACATCACGAATTAGGCTCGCCCGCTACCGAGCTCAACCGCAAAATGGCTGCCGAGCCCCGAGCCCCGAGCCCAAATTTCGGAGGGAAAAGCATGCGCGACAAACTTATAAAAATAATCATTTGCCCATGCTTAACCCTTTATTGGTATCAGAAACTGCCACATGTCGGAAAGTTATAAAGAGAAGTCGACAAGTGGCAAGATTTGACTGACATGCACAATTAGAGAGAGACATGTGTCTTTCTTTAATTATTTTACTAATTAATGACTAGTTAGTGCAAAGATGACTATTGTAAACCCATTGACTCAAGGGGTATAAAAAGTCTGATAGAGAGAGATTGAGAAAGGGGGATCAAAAGAAAAAGGAGAAAAAAGAGTAAGATTGTAATAAAGACCGACCCCAATAATTCGGCCCGATTATGCAAAAAGGCGAAATTAGCCATAAATAAACACACGTTACGCACGTTTACATTTCCACGTGTTAAATGTTTTACATATTTTGCTTGTTGACCAAAATGCACGCCAACAAATTGGCGCTAGAAGGAGGGCCCGTATTGGTCCGATCGAAATTCCAAGCAAAAGCAAGTTAAGTGAAAACCAGGTAAAGTTTAACGTTTAACCTTTTCATAATGTACAAAATGAGTCAACAAATGAGAAATGCTCGTTTGATCAAGAGCAACATTTGAACAACCAAACGGCCGACTACTAATGGCCAAAATATGCTCCAAACGAGCGGGGAGCACTACTTTATTTCCTTTCGCTCGGCTAATTGCCAACCCAACTTTTGTACAACAAATGAACCAACTCATATCACAAACTCGCTACCACAAACTCTCAAGCACCTCATCCACTCCTTGCAAATACTAACCCACTCAACCCACAACTAAATGTTAATATTAATCCTCAAATTCCCGCTTCCTCATGACGAAGCCTGCAGCCGCCCAGGTAATGAACAACGGTCCGTGTGATGAAGGCGGCCACAGAAGATGATGAGGAAGGGCAAAGTCGTGTAGCGGAGGGTCACTACCGGCCAACACGACATCGCCATGCCCACTCGTGTTCGCCGAACGATTGAGAGTTGATCCTTTCGCCCACTGATCGATAAGTTCCTGGCTCGAGGTTTCCTGGATGAGCAGAGAAGCTTAGGGTCAATCGGATCAAGGCCCTAGCCTATGGTAGGAACGGGATGTAGAAATACACCGCCGCGCCGTCGTTTGAATGAATTGGAAGGTCCTCGGAAGGCGAACAATCTCGAAGTCCGCCCCAAGCGATGAACCAACCAAATGTTATGTCGCCATTTTCCCTCGGAATCCCGGCGACCCCATTACCGCCAAAGTTGAAAATCCCCGGTCGGTCTCTACAATGGGAAACCGACCCGACCACTCACGCGTCCACAAATACTTAGCATGGATGGAACTGCACGGTCCTAGTGATGCCATCCTCCTCGCAGGGCCTTCTCGCCGACTCGGGCGGCCAGCCCACCGTTGGTTTAGGACCCTACCACAGGGGTCCATTCGAGCATGGGGGGATCTGGCCTCCCGCCTTTACGACGCATTTCTTAACGTCCAAAGTCCGATCCGCACCTAAGGACTCCCTCGTGAACATCAAACAAGGGAAGGACGAGCCCCTGAAAAGCTATATTTCTCGGTTCAACAAGCAAGTTCGAGAGATGGAATCGGTGTCGGATGACGCTATTTTAATTGCAGCCATGGCCGCCTTGCCCCGAAACTTGGTTTAACTACTCTCCATCCATGAATCGGGGCGACCTCGTACCAAGAATTTCTGGTCCGCGCGGAACGCCATATTTGCGCGGAAGAAGCCATGGCAAGTAACCGCCCCGAACACCGGCCAGGGAGCGTGAGAAAGGATGGAAGGAAAGGACCTGCAGTTGGACCGGGGTCGGGATTTAGACCGTTCTCAGAAAACCCGACCACCGGATTTAGGGCTCGCCGAAGACGAGCCGGTTGCCGCTACCGAGGAGTACTTTGACCCACACTCCATCAGCCATATGGAATGAAGTACAGGGTCTAAATTTATTACCTCCGGCTCGGCCTTTGAAGGTCGAGCCGACAAAATTTGATTCACGACGATATTGTGCATATCATAAATCAATAGGTCACGATACCGATGAGTGCCGAGATCTAATCGTGAGAAATTATGTGGATTGTTCGGCAAGGCGGTCTTAAAAGATACGTTCATGAACTACCGCCCCCATAGACCACGGGCTCAAGGTGTCAACCTGGCGAATAACCAATCGGCTCTCCCGCCACCACCGCCGAAAACCAGGGTAGGAGATCCTCATGATGTTGAGTGTAAATCGAATCAATACTAACACTACTGAGGATAGCCGCTCCAACGAAAAAAGGAAAGGCGATGTTGGAGGCAGTCGCCAACGCCGAAAGGCAAGTTCGGCCGAAATCAAGGAAGGCCAACCCACCGCCATTTTGTGTTCTCGGATGCGTATGCCGACCAAGTGGTCCATCCTCATTCTCGACCCCCGGTCATTCTTTTCACCGATTTTGGGTATTCCGTCCACGAATTTTAATCGACTCGGAAGCTATTCATCGCAATTTATGTCCGAGCTTTTCAAGATTGAATGTGGACGATAGCTATATCCGTCCATGCAACGATAGCATTCTCGGTTTGGAGGAGGAAGAATAGTCCCGGGGAAGTTGATTTGCCCATCCAAATGGGACAAGGGTTGCATAAACGGACCGGCCATGACAACATTCAAAATAATCAACGCCGATTGAGTACAATGCTATCATTGGGAGGCCATTGCTTTATCATATAAAAACAAACGTTTCAATATATCATTTTTGTATAAAATTCCCAACATCCGATGGCGAGGCTATACATAAAGGGAATCAAAGGAGTCACGAGAATGCTCTCAAACTCCGACCGTAGAGATTAACGTGGTGGAACGAGGACAAACCAAAGTGGAACCACACACGGCGATCCCCTCGCCAAGGAGTCAGGAGGCGGAGAGTGGTGACCGCTCGTGAGAATAATCCAGTCGTCGACCGGGAAAGAGCCGATGATGGAAGAAGCGGCCCGTAGTCGAGAACGAGCCGGCATCGAAGATGAATTGCCCCTGCGCAGATCAAAGAGGGGCAGAGCAAGAAAAGAAAATGGACGGAACTAAGAGAACAGTCGATACAATCAACGCCGGAAGGCCAAGCGGGGGCGCCACCGTATTGGTCATGATCTCCCGTAACCATATCGAACCGAGCCGATTGAGTTTTTGGGAAATAATCTTGACGTCTTCACATGGACTCATGCGGACATGCCCGGAATTGACCCTAAGTATGCATGCCACCGCCAATATTGATCTAACGTTCGCCCAATTATCCGGAAAAAGGCGTAAGCTTCCTACCCTAACAGACAAGAAAGACTCGAGGCCGGTGTTAATAAGTTGATAGACAATCAATTCATCCGGAAGCCCTCTATCCCCCCGATGGGTTGCCAATCCTCGTTTTGGTAAAAGAAGAGCAATGGCCAATGGCGCAGTGCGTGGATTTTACCGACTGGTCAAGGCATGCCCTAAGGGCGCTTATCCATTGCCAAATATTGATTATATGGTAGATGCCACAGCGGGACACGAACTGATGAGCTTCATGGATGCATACTCGGGTTACAACCAAATACGAATGCACCCAGAAGACGAAGAAAATACATCATTCTTCTCTGCTCGTGGAATTTACTGTTACAAGATGATGCCTTTCGGGTTGAAGAATGCTGGTGCGACCTATCAAAGGTTAGTAAATAAGATGTTTGAGAAAATGATAGGTCACACTATGGAAGTCTATGTAGATGACATGTTGGTAAAATCACTGTACATATCCGATCATCTAAACGATCTTAATAAAATGTTTGTTGTTTTGAGAGAGTACAAGATGATGTTAAACCCGAGAAAGTGTACGTTTGGGGTCGGCTCGGGTAAATTTTGGGGTATATGGTCAGCCAAAGGGGAATCGAAGCCAACCCAGACAAAATAAAAGCCATCATTGATCTAGAACCCCCGAACTCTGTAAAAAGGGTACAAAGCCTAACAGGCCGATTGGCCGCCCTTAACCGATTTGTTTCGCGATCCACGGACAAGTGCAAACCTTTCTTTGAAATTATAAAAAAGAGCAAAACTTTTGAGTGGACTGAGCGAGCACAGACTGCCTTTCAATCCCTCAAACATCACCTTTCTTCAATTCCTATATTGCAAAAACCTACCCAAAGGGGAGGACTTGTATTTGTACCTGGCGGTATCCGAATACGCTATCACTCGGTGTTAATCGGTTAGATAGTTCTATTCAACATCTGGTCTATTACACCAGCCAAGCGTTACATGACGCCGAACTCCGCTATCCACCAATGGCAAAATTGGCTTATTCGCTAGTCACTGCAGCGCGGAAACTCCGTCCATATTTTCTAGAGCACAAGATTATAGTCTTGACGAACTACCCATCAAGCAAGTACTACACCGACCCGATACTTCGGGCTCGGATGATCAAATGGGTCGCTCGAACTCATTCGTTTGATATTATATACGAACCACGCACGCAATAAAAGGACACGCTTTAGCCGACTTTGTGGCGGGACACACCTTCCATACGATTGGAAGTTATGGAAGATCAAGAATGGAAATTGTTCGTTGATGGCTCTTCCACCGCAGTCGAAAGCGGGGCGGAATCGTGATAATAGATCCATTGAAAAGTGCTACTTTGCTCAGGCGTTCCGATTTCGCCTTCCTCAGAATTTAACAACGAAGCTTTGGTACGAGGCACTTCTCGGCAGCTTAGAGATGGCGGCTTCTATGGGCCTAAAACAACTATTGGTACACAATGAGGATTCTCACCAATCGCTCATCAAATCAACGAGCGAGCACGGCGAAAAGAACAAAAAATTGCACAATATTTGGACTTGGTCAAGAAGAGATTATCACACTTTAAGACAAAAGTCTTACATGTGCCCGAGCCGAGAACATGCAGTGGATGCCTTAGCTCGGCTCGGTTCCGGCTCAGTGACGGATGCCATCGCGGATGTCACACACACAACCTGTCCGCCCGTCCACTTGGCGCAAAGAAAATATATACAATCAAATCGCTGAAAGCACTTGGATGACTCCAATCGCTCAAGATTTAGAGAAAGGAGTTCAACTCAAAACAAAGCTAAAGCGAACACTACGAACCTGCGGCTCGGTTTACACTAGTAGATGGCATCCTATACAAACGAGGATACTCCGTCCCACTCCCGGTGCCTTTCCGAGACAGATGCAGATTATGCACTTCGAGAGGTTCATGAGGAATATGCGGGAACCACGCAGGGACCGTGCGTTGGCTACAAATTAATACTACAGCAAGGATACTACCGCCATCCCTAAAAGGATACAACCGACCTCGTCAAAAGAGGCGAGAGGTGCCAAAGATTTGCACCGCAGTTAGATATCATCCTAAGCAACTTACCTCCGTATTTAGCCCATGGCCGTTTGCCAAATGGGAATGGACTCATCGGACCACTCCCCACCGGCAAAGGGGGCCAAGTATGCCATCGTGGCGGTGGATTATTTCACAAAATGGGCGAGGCGAGCCTCGCAAAAATAGATGAGGAAAAGATTGTGAGCTTTGATGGAAATCCATTATCCGTGGGATTCGGGATACCACACTCGATTGTTACAGATAATGGGAAACAATTCGATAACCGGAGGTTTCAAATTTTTGTGAAGGTTTCGTGATCAAAACTATTTCTCAACTCCATACCATCCCCAAATCGAATGTATAAGTTGAGGCCGTTAATAAAATACTCAAGTATACCTTGAAGGCGAAATTGAGGAGTCTAAAGGTAATTGGCCGGAGGAACTACCCGGATACTATGGTCATACGAACCACGCATCAAGCGCCACCGGAGAAACACCTTTTTCTTTGGCTTATGGAGCCGAGGCGCGTGATTCCCGCTGAGATTGGAGCCCCTACCTTCGTGAATTTTTTTCAAGACGGCAATGAGGCCGTCCGAGCCGAGCTAGACCCGCCGAAGAAAAAGGTGCGATCGAGATGAAAAACGCAGTATAAACACAAGAGTGAAAGGTACTACAATTCGAAAGTAAAGGAAAGGAGATTTCAGTCGGCAATCTTGGTTGAAAAAGATAACGGGTGTTCAACCCAGCCCATTGAAGCCAACTGGAGGGCCCATTTCGGTCGATCACGCCTTATCGGTGGGCGATCACTAGAATATTTGAGTGGAGAAAATTTATGCATCCATGGAATGTAGCATACCGAAACGGTATATCAATAAAGATCTCGGTTTATGATCCGTATAGATTCCAAGGAATTATCCTTTCATCCGATATTTCGTGAGCTCTCTAAAGAGAAACGGTTTTTACTCACCTCCCTATGTGCCGAGGACAGCAAAAAATCGCCTCGCTTAAGCCAAGGCCAAAGTCATCTCGTGTACGCCCTTTCGACGATGAAAAAAGGGCAACACGCCCCACAAGATGGATCTATCCTTACAAAACAAAGACTTGCTACGCACTGCCACAATACCGTTCGAGACTTGGTTACGCACCGAGCACAAAATAAAGACTTAAGTTAGCACCGAGCACAATACTCAAGACTCAAGTTACGCACCGAAAGCACAATATAAAGACTCCGCTTACAAGATCGAGCACAATACCAAGACTTGGTTACTTAACCGAGCACAAATCAAAGACTTGGTTACGCACCGAGCACAAATCAAAGACTTGGTTACGACCGAAAGCACAAATCAAAGACTTGGTTACACAATTGCTTAAATCAAAGACTCGATGTACATACCGGGCGCAAATGAAAACTTGGTTTATACACCAAGTACCAAAACAAAAAATCGTGTTCATATACCGAGTACGAGAATCAATTAAAGCAAGTAAAGCTCCTTATTCGTATACCGGGAACCGAGCCCATACTTGGGAATATAAAAGGAAAAAAGAAGACAGCAACAATCTTACAAAAAGGAGAAAGAGCTAAGCATATGCAAAAAAAAGCTGAAACACATACACAAAGTGAGGAAAATAATACCATTTCTACTTCAAAAGCATTTACATAAGGAAGGCCGAGCCCATTACATCTCAAGGCACGAGGCCAAGTCACCTACCTACGAGTACATATGAAAGCTTGTAAATGTTAAGGGGGCAAACGACATCAAGACTGAAAGAGTGGGCGGAATTTCAACGCACCGCCGGAGGCGACTTCTTCCACGTCCTGAGGAGGAGAACCCCGAACATTAGGGCCTCGCAAAGTTCACCGAGTATCGAGATCACTCCGTGAGAGCCGTGATCTCCTGCCGAGCAACAGCCTGCCTTTGCCTTAACTAAATCGAAATTCTCCGAGTCGTCACGTGGGTCGCAGTTTAACATAAATGCATACTCCTCGTAGTCCTTGTAAGCTTCAACGGCCTCGTGTGCGAAGCTTCCTCAATTTGCCGATGAGCAAATTCTCGACCTTCTCTCAAGACATTGGCTGGGACGCCTCCATTTCCTCGTCTCGGCAAAGGGCAAGATATTCCAACTCCCAACCTTAGCCCTAAGCTCCTCTTCAACCCTCGCGGCCCGATCTCGCCCGCCTCGGCCGCGCGCTCTCTCGTGAGTTGGCCCGAGCCGTAGCCTCATCCGCGGGTCTTTAACGATTCTCGTACTGGGCAAGATAGCCTCCCGCAGTCCCCGGCCGCATTTCCAGATCGGCGATTTTTTTCTCCACTCGCGAGTTCCCCCAATCGCATGCCATAAGAGCCCAATCATCCGCCCCGCATATTGCCATGGCATATCAATTTTGTTCTTCAAAGCCGGGGAGCGCACTTGCTCGATGCCTTTTGTCCGCACGAGCCGGGACACTCATCGCGCCGACCCGTCTCCGCAAAACTCGACTACTCCTCCGCTCTGCGGGCACACATCGAACAAATTCCACAAACCATCGAGGGGTAGTCCAATCATTCCTCGCAATATTCATCTCTCACTTGACT